>CM061131.1:143722490-144017686 GCA_030789695.1 Scilla litardierei
GCAAGATAGGAATATATACATCAACTCTTTGGTTTAGAGATGTGATCATCTCGTGTGATTATTTTAGGAAATCAAACTCCTCTTGGGTTTGGTTCCATAATTCTTAGGTTCCTCACACATGTTCTTTATTGCATGTGTATATGCTTATATATTAATATTTATTGCATACACATCATTTGTGTGGGATTTTCATGCGATTGAAAATTCTTTCAAAAATTTTCATGAAAATGGGACCTAGGAGGATTACTATGTCATTTATTCATTACTATGCTTTTGAATATTCGTCCCATCGGCCCAATCCAGGCTTAGCAAGATTCTGTGCATCAACAATTTTCAAAGTGACTGTTAAAGTGTGTGACCCGAATCCGGTTTAGTGACCCGACCCGAAGAGCTCGCGGTGCGACATTTATTGGGAAATTTTCAGGGCTCTGTGGCGGTAGCGGAGGGATCGGGCCGATAGGCCCGAGACCGTAGCCCGCCACTGAGCCCACCGGGGGTGCGGGGGCTCCGCCCCCGCGGTATGGAACTTTTTTGTTTTCCCCATATAAATATGATGTAATCTAGGGTTTCGGCTTTAACCAAATTTTAGCCGCCGCACTTCTCCCCCTTTTGTACCAGATCTTCGATATAGTGAATTTCTCTCCTCTGCCCGTGGTTTTTCCCCGTCTTGGGGTTTCCACGTAAATCTGTGTGTTTTTGCTTGTGTTTTTCATTGTCTGTTCTTGATCAAACTCGTAACAAGTGGTATCAGAGCAAGGTTCGATTTTTCCGCTAATGGCAACAATGAAATACGACATTCCGCTTTTGGATCGCAACACCAGATTTTCGCTATGGCAGGTCAAGATGCGGGCTGTTCTCGCACAGATGGATTTGGATGATGCGCTGCTAGGGTTTGATAAGATGCCCTCGTCTTGGACGCTAGAGGAAAAACATCTCAGATTCACATTCGAGCTGTTAGCAATCAGAGCAGTAACTACGTCTATAGATCTATAAAATGTGAGTGACAACACCCTAAATTTCTTGCATCATTATATGAATATAAATACAAGCATTCACATACCTCGCATTTGTTATTCAACTTTTACAACATAGCCTTATTTGAACATGGTAGAATAATATCAAGATTGTCCGAGTTAAAAATGAATACAAACTGATACAGACACCAGAGGGAACTCATTCATGATGGAGCAAAATTTCTCTCCCCCTAATTTCGCCTCTGGACACCACCAAAGTCTTGCAGCAGACGCTCAATGGCCCTTCTTGATGTCAATGTGTTATCGATCTCAAATGCCTTCAACTCTTCTTTTAAACCTGAGAAATTTTGAAGCATTTTGCTATTAACACAAAATGTTTGTGCATATATGTGCGCGTTAACGGACATTGCTGACCTAGTCGATCGAGAGCTTTGATAGGTAGACGCGTTCCATTTATGTCAAGATATCGATAGAAGCTTCTCATGAGCTCTGCAGTGTTGGCGGAGACCAATATCTCCCTCTGACATCAAGAATATGGTTTGATTACATTCTCGCTGATCGAAACAGCGTATATATCTGTGTTCTCTTAATCTGCCTATATTATACCTTGAAGTTGTTTCGATCGTCGTAATATCCTGAGACTATCACGAACAGCTGCAGCTTCTCTGACTCTGTGCGAGAACAATATTATCGATATTCATGATCAGGTTATATCTTTATGCTGTGAAAACACGCAATATCCTCAATCACCTTGAAAGCGGATTATCTCTTCTACGGCGGAATCCTCACGAGCAACGAGCTCCTCGAGCGAGATGCCTATGGAGCTCATGCCAACGTGCGAGGTGGTTAATCTAGATCCTCTGCTGCCGGGCTTTCCTGAAGCCAAATCGATACATATGATATGATCAACTCCTACGATAGACGCATTGTGAGATATCTGTATATACCGCGATCACTGTTACCTGTGACTCTAAACCACCTCTTGAACTCTCGATGGAGCATTTCCTTCACCTTCAGGTCGGAGATGTCATGCATCTTGCGCTTCACTGCAAGAGATTGGTTCCGTTAACGTGACAGCCCAGAACCTGGCAGTAACATATGTTTCAATATGTGATATTTCCAGAACTCACATAGTTCGTACAGTCCACTGCATCCAAACCTGCCGGCTCCTTTAAGCAACAATGTCGACATGTACTTATCTTTGGAGGTGCAACTGGCAGCAGTCAGGTTCGCTGTGTCCATTAGGATACCTGCCAACTGAACAAAATCTCACGAAACCAATTACAGTTCATCATGAAAGCAAGTCTAACACTAGATGATTCTGAGGTGGATTGGTACCAAAAGCCTGCAAAATCCCTGGCCGGCAAGGATCCCGGGGGACGTCTCCGCAAACATCTCGGAAATCAGCGCGCAACACGAGCAGTTCTGTTCCATTGGAGAACAGGAACACATGAAGGGTGAGATGGTTGTTTCAGTGTGCATCTGTAACAAGTGTGCTCCGACACAGACAAGAAGAGAAATACCTGAGCCATGGTTATTTCTTCGGCCGAAATATACTGTGGGTCGACCTATACGTACGTACAATGTAAGAATGTGTGGCACTTAATTTACGCGATAAGTAGCCCAGTTATCTGTGTTGCCGAAAGAACAAACATACCGCTTTGCAGTAGAATATCTCAACCACGGCGTCTTTTAATCCCTGCAGCCATAAGGAAGTAATTTGTGATACGCATTAGATCTTCGAATTTGGGAGCTAGATATACCTCTTGCTTGGCTGGGAGCTGGTTCCCGTTTACTAGTACTATCTTCAGATTTCCGAATTGATGGTGGTAGGATAGCCCTGCCTGTTTTCATTCTACCATCATCAGCAGGTCCTGGGCTTGAAACGGGATGATTCGATACATGTAACCATACCTCGTCGATGAAGATCAGATTCGATTCATCCATCCCGCATGACCTGACCAACCATTTGAGCTCAGAGCGGGCGGCGAAGTCGGCTCGCTTCATGCTTATGACGGGCACCATGCAGACCTGGCCATCCTTTCGGGTGTGGCTCAGGTAAAATGCATACATTATGGTGCAGACAAAACATCCCACATCTGCAAACAACACAAGTTTTACAAAACTGTTGTGATGCCTATTGAAATTAAGTTGTATGAAGTAATATTACCCATAATATCGTGGCTCAGCACTGCCTGCAGGAATCGTCCGGGGACGCCTGCTCTGATCTCATCCTTGCAAGCCGCCAGGTATCGGTTCAGCTTATCCATGCTCTTACATGAAATCGGTGCATCGATTTGCAGCAAGTCCCCCCTGTAATATGCTGCAGCACACTGAGACACGAGGCTCTTATGAACGACTACGTTCCTCTGGCCAACGCTCGACGTCTCTGCATCCCCTTCATGTACGGGCATGGCATCCTCTAGCTCGATCGCTTCGTGAGAAGCTGCCGCAACACCGAAATCTGCGATACCAGGCGGGGTCTGTTTGGACTCGAACTCCCAAATATCTGACAGCGATCGAGACAGGTCCGACTTGTTCGCGCCTTCAGGCGGACTAACGTGCCTGTTTCTTCGAGCTGGCTTGGTAGAGTCCGATCGCCGCATTCCGTCGAACTGCGGGTGGTCTCTCTTTCGAGCATACGGTGCCTGGCAAGAAACCATTACATGGTTCATTGAAGAAGCAAATATTGTGCAAATTCAACATGTAAACAAAAATTCATTGAAGAAGCAGATATTGTGCAAGCTGACCTCATGTTGGTGTTGTTTCCCTGCAGTGGCTGCCATGATGAAGATTTGGCCCAAATTAAATTCTGATCATAGACCTTAATGTTACGATTGGATTAAGATATAATGGAGGATTAATGAAGAGAGAGAGGATAGAAAAATAGAGGAAGAAGAATCTGAAGCTTGTTCTTTGTGGTGTCCGCCGTCGGACTTTGGTACTCTCACACTCTCGGCTCCTTGCTCCTTGGACTTACCCGCCGCTTTCAAATTTGGTCGGTTTGGGCTGGGCCAGCCCATTTGAAGCCTATGTGGGCGTTTAATTAGCAAAGGCCCTTGTAAAGTCTATTGGTAGTGTGGGCCATGTAATGCATTTATACTAGTTGCTGCCCATATATAATGATAACTAAATAACTAATAGTTTGATGGAAAACGGTATCAACTTGAACTTGGCATTTAACTTTCCTTCTTTTTATTCACCTTCACCTTTTATGTTGATGTATACACATACGACTTTGTAATATTTTCAAATCTTGTGATCGTTATGTTGTTACGCAAACATCGGGTTGTTCAGGAATTTAACGATATTATAATACTAGAACTTCTTTCTTCTGTTGTTGGTAAGAATTTCTGTGTATTAATATTTTACATCAATATAGATTGTATTGATCACCAAAGGAAATTTTCTTGTGTATTACTGCTCTCTCTAGTACCTATTGTTGAGTCATTAGTTCAGCATTCGAGACAACTTGGTCGACAGTTGACTAAGGCCCACCCGGCCCACCAAAGGAGCCAGATGTCGACTCAATCAAAGCCCAAATGGTCAGTCGACCGTTGGGTCCGCATCACTCGAACGTGGGATTAAAGGCGGGCACGGGAATCTTGGGGACGTGTGCAACATTTATTCCTATTAATTAATGGGAAAGATCGTGGCCCCATTATGGGTGATCGTTATGTCACCAACGTATCCAAAAGGACACTGAACGTCTATAAATAGAGAAAATGGTCCCATCTTCAAGGTACGAGGTCAAAGACATAGAACTCTATCTTCTCACTTTTACCGTTCTTATATTCGAGCTTGCGTCGTCAGTCTAGAGACGAACCTCTGGGGGTCGATCTCAGCTACACCAAGCTCCATCTCTTCCTTAAGTTTCATACTAACTTAAACATCAAAGGGGATTTGGGTCGGAACCCAGATCCGACATCCCGAACGAGTCTTTGTTGTGTAGATCGACGATCGCTGTCCAACATCGAAGGTTGACGTCGAGCTCTCCAACCTCGAACGATCGACGCAACGGCCGCCCGAGGGTCGGTCGAATGTCACATCACCTCCAACTACCACCATTAAACCCTGGTTCCTCCAACCAAGGGTCATACTCCAGCTGCTGACGAGGTTTCAACTCAACTCTTTGAGTCTACGTCAGCTTGACAACTGTCTCGGTAAATTTTGGCCTTAACAGTTTGGCACAGTATGTGGAAAACGTTAACCAGCTTGACATCCCGAAGCAATCCAAAAGCTATGACAGCTGGACCTAACAACACCGGACCTGGTGGAGGAGGTCGTGGACTCCACAACGCCACCACCTCGACCAACAGAGGAAACAAATGAGCCTGTGGTAACCCGAAAAGAGTTCACCTTGTTCATCGAACAGATCGATAGGAGCTTAGGCGCCTTGGCGAATTTGATACTGTCACCCCCCGCTTCCCAAAACAACAGAAGCGAGACGTGATTAAGGTCCGCTTGGGCCGGAGCCGAGAGGCTCGAACCCAATAAGCGTTTGTAGGGTTACCAGTTAATATTACAGGTTCTTGCATTTTTTTTAAAATTCGAAACAACAGAAAGTACAGAAAGAAAGTTACATTCATTTATATAAAGAGATAATATCCAGCGAGTACAAAAGTCTAAAAGAAGCCCTGCATGGCAACAACTACAGAAAGAAAGTAAACTAAAAGTAGTAACCTCTGAAAGACAGCGACGAAAAAGACCTTTAAGTCTGGTCCTCGTCGGGTACGTACTCCGGGTCAAAGCCCTCTGGCTCCAAGTACTCAGGTACATCCGGCTCGTCCATGTACTCTGGCTCAACACCTGACGTACATCACCCAAGAGAAAGGAACTGTACGTCAGTTAAAGTCTACAAAGAAGGGTTAGCCTCTACTGCAAGTGCAATGTAATTAAGAGCAACATTTTACTGGTTGATTAACATGCAGGGGTTATGACATGGCAGACATACTATACAGAAAGTAAAACGGTGCTGGAAAGTAAACGAGACAGACAGTAACCGTAGCGTGTGCTACCGGCTACCGGACTAAGCTGGGCGGGACAGGACAAGACCAGACAAGACACGTGTGGCTCGAAGGGTTCACGCCTTACGGTTTGAGGGCGGCCAGACCCTTTCCCCGTGCGACCGCTCAACCCTATCCCAAACCCAAGTGCTCAAGACAAGACAATATAGGACCACTCACGCTGCTAGGTGAGTGCCTCTATCCCCACGGTCGGTAGCGTATCTCTCACTCTACTAGGTGAGTGATGAACGTTCCGTAGGTGAATCTGTAACACTGTATAGGACCACTCACTCTGCTAGGTGAGTGCCTCTATCCCCACAGTCTGTAGCGTATCGCTCACTCCCTTGGTGAGCGACGAACATTCTGAAGGTGAAACCGTAACATAAGTCTACTCGCTCTAGCTTGATGAGTGCCTCTATCCCCACGGTCAGTAGCATATCGCTCACTCCCTTGGTGAGCGACAAATGTTCCGTAGGTGAAACTGCAACAGAGATCACTCCCTCTAGCTTGGGGAGCATCTGAAATGCCCGAAGGCTTTTGTAACAGAACACGACATGACAAGTATACGGAATTGTTCTTCTAGGGGGTCCACACGCACGCACATAGAGGAAAACCCTAAGGTGTCAGTTGTTGTTGTTGTGCTTAGACTTCGTCGTTAAGTTTAAGCTGTCAAGGGGGGTCCCGGACGCTATCATTTCACGTCCGGTTCTCTTTAAATGTTCTTTAACTTTCTAAGAAGGGGAAGACCAAAACATGGCTGTAAGAACACAAGTGTAAACACTTGCCTGCGGTGGCGAGTGCGTCGTCTGTCCGGAGCGTCCCGTCGAAGTGGTGCGTCAGCGAGGGTCCGTCTGAAACGGGTCAACGGCGGTGTCAGGACACGTTTTTCATCATTCTTATTAGAGTTCATTTCTAGGTTCAACGGGGCTATCCTAGCAGTCAGAGTCACGTTTTTGTTTCGGTTCAGCCTAATCGACGATCTATCCTACGTGCACAGATATTCCAGTCCTTCGTCGATGTCTAACATTTAGCAACGTTTTAAAGGATCAGAAATGAAATTTAATTATTGTTGATGATTTTTAGATTTAGTTTTCGATTCGCTATGGTGTGGGTTCTTACTACGCGTTAGAGGACTAACCTTTTGGCATTGATCGAAAAGCGGATGTCGGGTCTGAATGGCGATGGATCTGCGTCGTCAGCAACATCTCGACTGTGGGTAGCACAGCGAGACACTTTCGTACAGCAAGGTGGAGGCACGAACAGTGAGTAAGCAGCGATCTCTTTCCTGTTGCGGGTAGCACAACAGATCTTCACGATGGCGGCAACGTCGGGGAAAAACACGTGAGTTCGACGACGCGCGTGAACTCCTAGGATCAAAGGGGGCTGCCGGGGATTGAAATAGGTCAGTGGGGTTTACTTGGCCTGGTGGGTGGCCGACGGCGTCAGCGCACGGTGGTGGGCGGCCGTGAGAAGACGAAGAGGACAGATTCGTGCAATGGTCGTTGTCGCGCGTCGCAGCGGAAAAGCGACAACGGAGGGGGTCAAATGAGACTTGCAGTAGCTAAAGGGATTCGATAGGGATCTAATGGTGGTGAAGTGGTTGTTGGAAGTAGTCGGAGATGGCCGGGCGTCGGTGTTGAAGAACAGTGCACAGATCTGTCAAAAACAGCAGCTAGGGCTTGGTTTCAAGGGGATTTCGAAGAGATCGAGATGAGAGAAGTGAGCAAGGAGGGGTGAAGTTGATAGGGGGGTTCTAGAGGAGTCCAACGGCGGTAGGGTGGCCGTCAGCGGTGGCCGGAGGTGGCCGGGCGCGGCGTTTTTTCGGCGATAGACATATCTGTCCAAACTGCCGTTTGGGTTGTGTTTGAGAGTGTTTTGAGGGAGATAGAGAGCAGAGGAAAGGGGAAGGAGAGTTGTAGGTGATAGGGGGACTCGAGGGGAGTTTGATGGTTTGGAGTTTGCCAGAGGGGGTGGCCGGAGGGTGGCGGCCGGCCGTTTGTCCGACAGAGGTGCTGCTGGCAGATCTGGGTTAGGGCTGAGCTTTCTTGGGGTTTTAAGGGGTGTTTGAGGGTGAGAGAGAGTAAGGGAGAGGGAAAGGATGTTGTTGAGGAAGAGAGGGGGTCGGCGGCGGCCGGAGCTGGCCGGCAGCGATTGAAAAATGGGTGGCAGACGGTTTGAAGTTGGGTGCTGTCAATTTCGGCCATGGTGGGGTTTCATGAGGGGTTTTTGATGTGTTTGAGAGAGGAGATGGAAGAGAGGGAGGAGGATGAGGTTGCCGGGGCTCGGGGGTGGCCGAAGATCCACCAGCGGCGAGAGGAGGGCAGTCGCAAGGGAGGAGGCGACTGGGTTGGGTGTCATGCGTGACCTAGGGGGAGGTTTTGGTTTGTGTTATAAAGATGATGAAATTTGCTAAAACATGTTTTAAAGGGGGTATAAATAAATGATGACTAGGAGAGAGGGTGAGTGAGGGGGTGTACAAAGTGGGAAAAAGCTGGGTGAGGGTAGTGGCAGAATCAAATTTCATGATACGTACAAATCCTCATTAAGATTTGACTAGCAATTTGAATTTGAAATTGATTAGGCATAATGGGCTTGACTTTGATTAGTGAATTGATTGGGCTAGGGGTGTCAGAAAATTACGGAAAAAATATCGAGACGACCATGACGAAGAGAGGCTCGGGAGTATGGTGGTTAATCACGCGTTTGGTCTACGGAGAACGAACTAAAAATAAAAGATTCGGCGACTAAGTCTAAAGCTACGACGATCCTGCTATCAAACCTGATTTGTGGGAGAACAGCCCGTGAAATAACGTTTACCAAAAATCCCACAAATAACTCCTCTTCCATACGATCACAACGACATATCATGTCGTATAGTCCGGATCCAAGAAGAAGCAAAAATAAATACGCACACAAAAAGAGTCGTACGCGTAGAAAATACGAACGGCCGGAAAGCGGCCGTTACATTCTACCCACCTTAGAAATGATTCCGCCCTCAGAATCACTTATACTAATAGTAATAATATCTATATACACTTTTACCTACAACTCCCATATCTACACATTATGATCGCTAATCCCATAACTTCAAACATCGTTCCTCAAATAATCCATCATAACTCGTCTCTCCACTGGCTAATGCTACAACTAGAATCACACCCTAGCATCTGACTATAGTTCCATATCACTGTCTACAAATCAACAATCATCGCGTCTCCAATATATCATCCATCATATTGACTCATAAGTCTATTCTCCATAATCAATGAACCATCAAGCCACATCTTATCCTTATCCTTAACATCTAATATCTTAATCATATAAAATCCATCTTCATAACATTCCATCCGTCTCAACTTGTCGCGTTATCTCCAATGCCTTCTCACCTTAATAATCAAATCTTGACGCTTTAAATGTTCTCCTCATTTCATGATCACTTTAAATCGTACTATACCTTCCTAGCTACTCCTATCTATCACTCGTCCAAGTTTCAGGTCTAACAAGTTCTCATCTCCCCGCATCTAATTTCATCCAACTAGAATTCTCCACTGGGTCCGTCACACATTGGTATTATAAATAAGTCTTAGACTTCTCGTTCCTTTCATCCGAAAGAAATCTATTCTAATATCTTTGTGTTCCAAAATCAATTAATCATCGCTACAACATATCTCATTTCACTCTATGCCTACCCGCAAACATAATCATATAGCAATAAGAACTAGTACTAACAATATCATTACAAGAAAAAAAATTAACACTCCCGAAGAGGGAAAGAGAAGATAAGAATGTTTAGAAAAACGTGTGGGAAAAACGTGTGGAGTTGTGGTATTGGATGAGGGAGGACAGGGGGTTGTGATCTTGTGTGCTAGTTTCAAAACTTTAAAGATTTGGTTTAAAAGAAAACAAAAGTTTTGATACAATCATATGCAGCCAAAGATAAGTTATTCTATAATATGAAAGACTAAGTCTAAGAAATTACCTGCTATGACGCTATCCATACCTATATGAATACCATCATTCAGACAACTCCATACGTATACCACGGACCACACTGAGTATACATAAACGACACAGGAGACAATCACTAATATCCTAAAGGTAGCTGTCACGACCCGCTTCCCTAAAATGGAGGCGAGGCGTGATGAGATCCGCTCAGACTTGGAGCTGTGAGGCTCCAGTCTGTAAAGCGTCTGGATTTAAACCAAGTAGAGGTCCTTGCAAGTGCGATACGAAACAAAATAATAATAAAGAAAGAGACATGAAATAACCAATCTCAGAATGTCCATAACAAATTTTAACATCCCAAAAAAACCACCAGGTTAAAAGAAAAGAGTCTAAAAGGCCACAGCATGGCCAACAAAAGTAAACAACGTACAGAAAGAAAGGTGCTACTCACCGAAACAAAAGTAAACAACCTAACAACAGACTAAGCAAAAGTAACGACGAAGGAAAACTCTACGACTGGTCGCCGGTGTCCTCGTACTCCACGTCAGCTGTGGACCCAGGCTCAATGTCCACGTACTCCTCGTCCTCAGCAACGGACTCTAGCTCAGCAACTAACATGTGACACCCAAAGAGACGAGGGTGCATGTCAGCAAAGTCCACAAAGACTTTGTGCAAGGAAACTAAAGGAAAAGTAAAGCAACCTAGCAGTTCTAAAAAAGTGCAATGGCATGGCATTTTACAGAATGGATGCAACAATTAAATAGATGCGACAGGTATGACATGGCAGCAAGTTAAACAAGGCACAGGTACAACATGGCATGGGTAGCAAAGCTACTAAACAATCACATGGAATTCACAAGTCAAGTAAACACGTCGTGCTCAGAGATTACGCCTTTTGGCTAGAGTGGCTGTACGGGCCAACTCCTAAGCTCAAGTGATCGCTTATCCCTACCCCTCCATGTGTATCGGGCATTGGTTTTGACCAACACATGTAGCCCGCTTCTGGATCAGGAGCCAGGAAGTGTATGTGGCATAGGGTTGTGCCTGTAACGCAGGTGCCTAGCCTGAACAAGGATGTACAAGTATAGTAGCGTGTGCTACGAATGCAACACTCAAACATGGATGACATGGCATGTCAAGTTTGTAATTTAAATGCATACAGGTAAAGAATTTAAACGTGGCAGGCAGGGTACAAGTACGGAGCATGCAGTTACGAAAATTAAACGTGACAGGCAGATATGCATGAATGACATGGCAGGGTGATAGATCTAGCTTCGTTGTCAAGCTAGATCTTAAAATTGCGTCTAGGCGAGTATCATTTCGTCGCCTAGTCTCTTTTATGCCTAAAGCAAGAAAATGGCCTAAGACATGGCCTAAAGCACTAATTAGCAAGTTTCACTTGCCTGAATTCAAACGTCCAGCAAATATCGTCCAACCAGTCCCGTCTACCTATATTCTTGGATCCAGCAGCCTACAGTCCCAATTTAAGTTATCTTCATTAGTGAATTATCAGACAACCAAAATACCAATTTTTATCTTGTTTAACAGGGTTGGGTTGGGGGTCCTAAGAGTGCAGAACGTTACCTCAACACGACGCGAAAGCTACACTGGCGTTGGGTAGCGACGCCAGGGGTTGGAATAAAAGATCGCGCTCCTAGTCCAGATTCCAAACAAGATTCCACGCTCGCCAATCCTCGGGCAGCGTCTAGATCAACGATCAAGATTCCAATCAGCGGGTAGGGTGCCGGTAGGCATTTCTACGGCTTCCGGGAAGCCGTATCAGCCAACCGGGACGAACGGTTTGTCGCACGCAAGGTATACGACGTTGAGCGTCGTAGGAGACGTTCGTGACGTCGGAGAACACCCCTAGGAGATGTAGGGGGCTGCCAGAAGTCTCCAAAAGCGAGTAGAAGGCGAAGAGACGAAACGACGCGACGACACGTCGATAAAACACAAAACAACGAGCTCCTTCGCTGTTTCAGTCTTACAGCGGCCAGGGGGATGAAGCAACGGTGAAGGGGGGTCAGAGGGGACCCACGGCCACGGGGTGGTTTTCCGGCGACCTAGCGGTGGATCACGACTACCTGGAGCGACGTGGGAGGGAGGAGGATGGTCGGGGAGGTGAGTGGGGTCGCCGGCGGCGGCTGCTTGGCCGGAGAACGCGAGAAAACGGCGGTTGCGGGGTGTTCTGCTGCTGCTGCGAAGTTGCAGCGGCTGCTGGCGAAAACGGCAGAGCTACGACGTGCTACGGCGGCGTGGGAGGGAGGAGGAAGGTCGGAGAATTGAGGGGGATGCCGGCGTTGGGTCTCGGGCTGGGAAAACGCGAAGAAGAGGCCGTTGCTTGGGGTTTTCGCGTGAGATGTAGAGGGCGGTGGAAATCTTGTGTGCTGTGAAAACTTTTAGAAGCCCTAGGTTTGTTTTAAAATAGGTGTAGGCACGTGAGTAGGCCGTTAGGGCTGCAGAATGTGGGTATTGATTTGTTAGGGTTTTTTTTTGAATACTTAAAAAACGATATAATAATTCAAAAGAAAACCCAACTACCCCTCTCTCCCTGCGTGGGTCTGTGTGCCAAGTGGGTTTAAAATGAGCTAAGTCAAAAGTTCAGATATAATTATTAATAATCATATTATTAGGGGATAGAATACAATGAAACTTAGGGCTAAAATACAATGGGTTGGGCCAAAAAATGAAAGTAGATCAAATGAAGTTCAAAAATTGTGAAATAAATACTGGGATGACCGGGTCGATGAGAGAAATAAGACGGAGAAGACGGATCACAATTTCGATGACGAGAAACGAAATTAAAAATAAAAAGGCCTCGCGACAAAAGTGAAAATCGCGACGTCTCGTCAAATAAGATCAAATCGTGGGAGAACGACCCGTGAAATGACGTTCCAAATTAGTGCCACAATTTAATACTCTCAGAGATGATCACAACGACATATCACACCATAGGGTTCGGATACAGACAACGTCTAAAATAAATACGTGCACGATAAAGCGTACAAGCAGAAACAGACCGTTACATCCTACCCACCTTATGAATGATTCCGTCCTCGGAATCAGCATCAATCACTGCTCGAAAACAAGTGCGGGAAGCGCTCTCTCATATAATCCTCACGCTACCAGGTGGACTCCCTAGGGGAAACGTGACGCCACTGTACTCGAACCAAGTCGACGGTCTTATTCCTCAGCTGCTTCTGCCGTCGATCCAGAATCTCAACTGGCTGCTGATCATAAGACAGATCCGGATGAACCGTGATCCCTGAGAAATCTACAGCATGGGACGGATCACTAACGTATCGACGTAACTGAGATACGTGAAATACGTCGTGAACACCCTCCAGTGACGGCGGCAACGCCAAGCGATAAGCCATAGCTCCAACTCTCTCCAGGACATCAACGGCCCAATGTACCTCGGACTCAGTTTGCCTCTCTTTCCAAATCGGATAACTTCGCGGTTCGGAGAAATCTTCAGAAAGACGTGATCTCCAGGCTGAAACTCAAAAGGCCTCAGTTTAGCATCGGCCCAATGCTTGAAACGGTCCTGCGCAATCCTCAGCTTCTCCCGGATGTTCCTCACAACATCCACAGCCTCCATGATCATCTCTGGTCCTAACAGCTCCCGATCTCCAATGTCATCCCAGCTCAGTGGCGATCGACATTTCTTCCCATATAGCGCGGCGAATGGCGCCATGCCAATACTCGCCTGGTAGCTGTTATTGTAGGAAAACTCAACATGATGGAGATGATCCTCCCAAGATCCCTTGAAGTCCAACATGCACGCCCTCAGCATGTCCTCCAAAATCTGAATCGTCCTCTCGGACTGGCCATCCGTCTACGGGTCGTACGCCGTACTGAAACTCAGACTCGTACCCAAACTCTTCTACAGACTCTGCCAAAACTGAGATGTGAATCTCATGTCTCTGTCCGACACGATACTCACAGGGACTCCGTGAAGTCGCACGATCTCCTGCACGATTCACGTTACATCACTATCTAAACTAGGAAAAGGAAATAAAACGGAGAGTAAAAGAATTTACCTCTATGTATCTCCTTGCTAGCGTCTCAGTGGACTGTCCTACTCGGAAGGGAATAAAGTGCGTGGATTTGGTCAATCGGTCTACGATCACCCAAATCGCGTCATTCTGCTTCGGACTCCGAGGTAGTCCAGTCACGAAATCCATAGTGATGTGTTGTCACTTCCACTCCAGAATCGGAAGCGGTTGTAGCAACCCTGTCGTACGCTGATGCTCCGCCTTTACCTGCTGACAAACCAGACACTTGGCTACACTCAGAGCCACACTCCGCTTCATACCATGCCACCAATAGTTCAGACGAAGATACTTATACATCTTGGTGCCACCAGGATGCACAGAATACGGCGAACTGTGTGCCTCAACCAACAACTCCTCTCTGATATCCCCAGCTGGCACACACAACCTGGCTCCAAATCTCAACGAACCATCCTCATGAATCAAGAAGTCAGTCCGTAGACCGGCTTCTACCTGCTCCCGAATCTTCACCAGCTTCGGATCTCTGGCCTGACCTGCCTTGATCCGATCCACGATCGTAGACTGTATCTGCATACACATCAACGAAGAAGCCTCTCCAGGAAGAACAACCTCAATACTAGACTTGCATAAATCCTGCTGCAATCTCCACTGCGAAGTCAACATCATCACCGCTGGAAGTCTGCTCAGCGCATCTGGAACCACATTCACCTTGCCAGGGTGATACTGCAAGTCAATCTCATAATCGGCCATGAGCTCCAACCATCGACGCTGTCGCATGTTGAGCTCCTTCTGTGTAAAGATATATGTTACGACCTAAAGATCGTAAGACTCCGACCCCCACCCGAATCCGCCTACATGACCCATGGACTCTCCGCTTCATGAAAGGGCCGCCACCCCAAAAATCCGGAGGTATATGGAAACGGGCGCGCCTCGCAGCATCCCCCGACCCGGCCGAGGCGTACAACCGCAGCCGCACGACCCACCGGGGGTAGCGCCCCTGGGGACGCCTGGGTAGCGCCACCGGGCCTACTGACGTAGGCACGGGCGTATCCTTCCGTACCGGCGAACCATAGCCTGTGACCGATCGGAGGGCGCGGCCGGGCCGGACAACCCCCGATCCGAACGACCCGCCCGATTCCCGCGAACCACGGCGCCTAGGGTGATACAGCCCAACCTTTAGTTCGTCGCCAACGACAAACAACCTATGATAAGGACACGACTGACACATACGTCACCCAGCCGACTGACGTTTAGCGCTTTCGGCCCTGACATCCCGACAAAAGCACCCCTTGGCCGTTGCGCCGCCTGACAAAAGCGGGTCAGGAACTCCTGTTCCCGACATCCTTGTCCGAAGCTTCCGCTGACAACCAAGCCAGCTCAGCATGTCTAGTCAACATGCCAGATCAGCCCCGCCTAGTCATCACCCAACAGGTATAAATACCCCCTCTCCCCTTACGGTGAGGGGGTTGGAAAATTCTCTCTCAATCTATCATTCACACATGAGAACAAAGGTCGTCCATATCTTTGTTCTCCCACTTATAGCTCGCCACGTTCGGTCGACACACCGTTAGTCCGACCGGCCCCCGTTTTAAGTCCTATTACTGACTTAGGCATCGGAGGGGCTAAGGGTTGAACCCCAACCCTGCCCTTCTGACGAGTTGTTCGTGCTGTAGGAAAGCTTGCCCCTTGACCAAAGTCAATTTCGGCCTCCTGCCATCCAACCTTCCTCTGCTGCATCCGGTGAGATTCGACCCCGTGGTCACCACCGGCGACGGGTCCAACTTCTTCACCCCAGTAGTCACTTGTAAAACAGCCTACCTAAACCTTCTTCTCCATATAACCATCGTGCCATTGGTTCCCCATAATACAAATTCATTGTACGCGAGTTCCACCTCGTAACAATTGGCGCCGTCTGTGGGAACGAAGGGTCACACCCATGTTAGACTCCATGCCGATCTCTCGGAACCCTGACCACGGTAAAGATCCCGTGGGTCAGGAACCGCTCTCTCTACTAGTCACCCCGGCGTCCGACCCCCTTCTGGGGATGGGTGCCGAAACTGAACATACCTCGGCCCACGCTGTCCTGAAAAACTTCGAGGCCGTCACTCAGGCCAGGGGAGGCCATCCGACGGTGGGAACGGAGCCTCCGCCCGGCCCATCGGAGTCCCAGAACGTGAGGCGGAATCTCCACCCTCAGTTCGAGGAGGAGGGGGAGAACAGGGGGCTCGCCGAGGAGATTGCGGCCCAGCAAAGGCTCCTAGAAGAGGAGATGGAAGTCGTGCGGCGGTGGAGGCGCCTGGGGGAGGCGGCCGCCGCGCAAAGGCGTTTGGACGAAGCGGCCAAGACCGCCTGAAGGGCCTTCCAGGACGAAGAGGCCGCTCGCCGCCAACTCCGCCTCATCGTCGCAGAGCGCGAGAGGCTAAGGAGAGAGAACATGGGCAACCGGGAAATCCTGGACGAGACGGCGACGGGTCGGCGGCTCGGGGACGGGCGGGACCCGTTGCTGACCAGGTCCCCACCAGGAGGAGGCAGCCCGCCTCGCCTGCACCACCCCTCCAATTCCCTGCACGAGGAGGCCGTTTGTCGACAACTGCGCTTCCTCACCGCCGAGCGCGAAAGGCTTCTTCGGGAAAATCAAGAACGGATGGAGGCTCGAGGAGAGCTGGCCGGGAGGCGCTGGCGCTGGGAGAACTGTAGCCTGCAACCCGTCGAGTCCTCGACCCAGGGGAGGAGCCCCGCCAGACGACCGTCGGGCTACTCCCCGGGGCCGGAGGACCGTCGGCGGCCGAGGCGCGACCGAAGCCAGACCCCCGAGTGGCAGAGAGGGGATGCGCCGGATCGCCCTACCTACCCGGAGGAGGCCACGCCGCTTGCACGGTGGATCACGTCCGCCCCAAGGCCCATACGGTTCAAACCCCCTCACTTGGCCACGTACAATGGGAGAGGCGACCCCCTCACGCACGTGCAGCAATACCGGGGGGCGATGGAGGCACATGAAGTGGATGAGGTGTTCCTATGCCGACATTTCTCCCAAAGCCTGAGGGACACCGCATTGGACTGGTACTTTGGCTTGCCCGCGAGATCCGTCGGGAGCTTTGGCGAACTATCCCACAAGTTCTGCCAAGAGTTCCGGGCCGGGCGGATGAAGAAGAAGCCCTTAGACTATCTCAGCACGATAGTTCAAGGGGAGGGAGAGACAACGGGTAGATACCTCCGCCGCTTTCAGGAGGAGAGACGGGCGGTGGTGACATGCGGCGATGAGGTGCTTATGCTGGCCTTCAAAACGGGGTTGCGGACTCGGAGCCTCCACAAATCCCTGCTCCGGGATCCGCCGACCGACTATGAGGCATTGGTTGCTATGGCGGAGAGGCACGCGTTGGCCGAAGAGACTCTCGGTGCAAAGGCCTTATTCCCCCCGGCGAAACCGTCCCAAGGCGAGCCCCGGTCACACCCTCGGCCGAGGCAAGAAGAGGGGCACCGAGGTCGCGACCAGCTGGCCCGACCGAGGCGGGAACCGCCCAGGCCTCGCCCACAAGATCACCCTGGCCCGGCGCGCGAGTTTGCTCCGGCACAAGGGCTCCCTCGAGTCATCCCGAGACAAGAAGGCCCCCTACGGGCGCATTACACGCAACTCAATGCCCCCATGATGGAGGTACTGGCCGCGGCGACAAGGGCCGGGTTATTACCGGAGCCTCCCCGGGAGATGAGGTCGGATCCGGCGAAGCGGGACCCCCGGAGATACTGCCGTTATCACCGGGACCACGGTCACGACACCGACCGTTGTTACACTCTTAAAAGAGAGATCGAACGACTGATCCAGGCGGGCCACTTGGGAAACTTCGTCGCGGGCAGGCGGGTAGCAAAAGGAGAGAGAGCCCCCCCCGGAGGAGGGGGGACTGGAACCGCCGGCGAACCGCGATCACGGGGAGCCACGCCCCCGGGGGCGGTCATGCGAATTGAGATGATAACGGGAGGGCCTTTCCCAGCCGGGCAGGCGCCCGCGATCCCGGGGGCCGGTGCCCGACAGGTGATGGTGGCGGGCGCCGGCCGCCGATCGAAGAGAAGAAGGACACACCGACCCCCTATCACCTTTACCGAGGGAGACCGGCAAGAGGTGGCGAGCCAGAACAATGACGCCCTCGTCGTCGAAGCTCGGATCGGGGCGGTTGCCGTTGGCCGGCTCCTAATTGACACCGGTAGCTCCTGCGACATCCTGTTCCTGTCAACGGTCGAGAGGATGGGGGGGGGGCGTGCAGACCTAGAGCCCTGCGCGGGCCCTGTTGCTGGCTTCACCGGCCATACGATCCCCACCATGGGGACGATCACCCTGCCCATGACTCTGGGGGAGGAACCGAGGGTCGTCACCAAGGGGACGCGTTTTGTCATCGTCGACGTCGCGTCGGTGTATAACGGAATCATAGGGCGTCCGTATATGACGGCCATCGAGGCGCTCCCCAGCCTGCAACACCAGATGATGAAGTTCCGGACCCCGTGGGGGGTGGGACAGGTGCGGGGAGGCCGGGAGGTGCCCGGAGACCACGACCATACGCCATCCCAGCGTAGGAGCCCGAGGCGGGCCCTGACGGCTCTCATCCCTGACGATAGGGAGGACTTCTGCGACCAGCGGCCGACCCCGGCCGAGGAAGTGGAAGAGGTCCCAGTGGCCTCGGATGAAGAGAGAACCGTCTCCATCGGGACAAAACTCCCGGCCGCCTTGAGGACAGCCCTCGTCGCCTTGCTCTGGGAAAATGCGGACATATTCGCATGGTCACCTGCCGACATGCCCGGGGTTGACCCGACGGTAATCTCCCACAGGCTGAATGCGGACCCAGAAGCCCGACCTGTCCGACAGAAGAAGAGAAGTGCGGGGGGCGAAAAGAAGAGGGCAGCCGAGGAAGAAGTAGAGCGGCTCCTCGAAGCCAAATTTGTTCGGCCGGTGGACTACCCCGACTGGCTCGCCAACGTCGTTCTGGTGAAGAAGCCCAGTGGAAAGTGGCGCATGTGCGTCGACTTCACCGACCTTAACAAGGTATGCCCGAAGGACAGCTTCCCTCTACCCAGGATCGACCACTTGGTGGACCAGGCGTCCGGCTATGAGTTGTTAAGCTTTATGGACACCTTCTCGGGATACAACCAGATACCGATGGCGGAGGAGGATGAGGAGAAGACGTCTTTTGTCACCGATAAAGGCACCTTCTGCTACACCAAGATGCCCTTTGGACTGAAGAACGCCGGGACGACCTATCAACGGATGGTAGACCGAATATTCGGCCCTCAGGTGGGGCAAAACTTGGAGGTCTACATCGACGACATTCTGGTGAAGAGTAGAAGGGCCCCCGACCACCTCGCAGACTTGCAGGAAACTTTCCAAAGGGTCCGCCGATACAACCTGAGGCTAAACCCAGCGAAGTGTATCTTTGGCGTGCAGTCGGGAAAATTCCTGGGCTTCATGATAACGAAGCGGGGAATCGAGGTGAACCCCGACAAGGTGACGGTCCTCATCGGTATGGTGGAGCCCCGGACGATCCGGGACTTGCAGCGACTGAACGGCCGGATCGCTGCCCTGGGGCGATTCCTGTCGAAATCTGCGGAGAAATCGCTCCCCTTCTTCAGGGTCTTGCACACAGCCTTTGGCGAAGCTAAAGACAAAAGGAAGGTGATCCCGTGGGACGACGACTGTGCGCAAGCGTTCGCGGAGCTGAGAGCTTACCTACAGAGCCCACCGCTCCTCGCACGACCGGGGGAAGGTGAACCCCTAGGGTTGTACTTGGTGACCAACGATGAGGCCGTTAGCTCCGTCCTAATCAAGGAAGAAGGAGGAGTGCAGCGCCATGTTTACTATGCCAGCCGGATCCTCCGGGAGGCGGAGACTCGTTACAGCCCTATCGAGAAAGCCGCCTACTGCCTAATCACCACAGCCCGGAAGCTCCGACCCTACTTCCAGGCCCACCCCATAACCGTCCACACCGGCATGCCCCTCGAAAAGAACCTGAAAAGACTGGAGCGGTCGGGGAGGATGCTCAACTGGAGCGTCGAGCTCAGCGAGTTCGACATAACGTACAAAGCCCGGACGGCGATCAAAGGCCAGGCGCTGGCCGACTTCGTGGTGGAATGCACCACGGAAGTCCTGGCGGGGGACCGGACAGAGCTCCCATCAGCGACCGCGTCCCCGCGGGGGATCGAGGTGGGCGAACCCATAGCGCCCTTCCAGATGACCGCGGGTGAACTATGGACCATCCACATCGACGGATCCGTGACGGGGTCCGGGACAGGAGCGGGTATCGTCATTCAGACCCCTGATGGATGCTCGTTGGAATACGCCCTACGCTTCAGCTTCCCGGCAACCAACAATGTCGCGGAGTATGAAGCCGCAGTTAACGGGTTAAAACTCGCTAGGGCGGTGGGGGCGACGAACGTGTTGCTCCTAAGTGACTCCCGTCTCGTCATCCAACAGATCCTGGGGAGCTTCGAGGCCCGAGAGGAGACAATGAAGCGGTACCTGAGGCGCATCCAGATCGAACTCCGTAAGTTCAAGAAAGCGAACGTCCGGCACCTACCCCGCTCCAACAACCTCCGGGCGGACGCCCTGTCTAAGCTCGCTTCCTCCTCGGCGGCCGAGATCGGGAAGGCCATCTACGTCGAAAGCCTATTGATGCCAACCATTGACGAAGGAGAACTGATGTGCACGGGCACGATGACGTCATGGATGACCCCCATTATGAAGTACTTAGAGACGGGGGAACTACCCGATGAGCGGATGCTGGCTAAACAGGTGGAAAGGCGGGCCCTGTCATTCGTGCTCCTCGACGGAGTGCTGTACCGCCGCCGTCGCGCCAATTTCGACGTCCTGCCCTACCTGAAATGCTTGGGCCCGGAGCAGGCTGAGCAAGTCATCCGCGAGGTACACGAAGGCTTCTGCGGAAACCACCATGGCGGGCGCACCATCGCCCACAAAATAATGCGCCAAGGATACTACTGGCCGACGATGATCCGGGACGCAGTACAGTACGTCAAAAAATGCGAGGCGTGCCAGAAGTTCTGCCGACGGACGACTGCACCTCCGGCCAACCTGATGCCCATCGTGAGCCCGATCCCCTTCGCCAAGTGGGGACTCGACATCCTGGGGCCTTTCCCAAAGGCCTCTGGGGGAAGGAAATATCGTGTCGTCGCCGTGGACTACTTCACAAAATGGGTCGAAGCAGAGCCGCTGGCACGAATCGCGTGGACAGACATAAAGGGCTTCATCTGGCAATCCATCATATGCCGCTTCGGGATTCCCCGCTCCATAGTCACGGATAACGGAAAGCAGTTCGATTGCGAAGGCTTCTGCGACTTCTGCTCGGGCTGGGGGATCAAACTCCAGTTCGCGTCAGTTGCCCACCCACAGTGCAACGGAATGGCGGAGGCCTCGAATAAATGTATCTTGAACCCAATGAAGAAGAAGGTGGACGCCGCCCTGGGGGCATGGGTCGACGAGCTGTCGGGAATCCTATGGTCCTATCGTACCACCCACAAGGCCTCGACCGGAGAAAGTCCCTTCATGCTAGCATACGGATCGGAGGCGGTCGTTCCTGTGGAAATCGGCGAAGAGACACTCCGGCTAAAGCTCTTCGACGAAGAAATCAACGGGGAAGGACTCGGCCTCAGTCTTGAGTTGATAGACGAGGTAAGAGACCGGGCCCTGACCAGCCTCGTCAAACACAGCCAGAGGATGGCACGGTATTACGACTCCCGGGTGAAACCGCGGACTTTCAGGATCGTCGATTTGGTCCTCCGAGATGCCACCTTCCGCCCCGAGACTGCACAGCGGGGAAAGCTGGCCGCTAAATGGGAAGGGCCATACACGGTCGTCGATATTGTCGGACCAGCCACGTACATCCTGGCTACCCCCAAAGGGAGCGAACTGGCCCACCCTTGGAACACAAAGCATCTGCTAAAATTCTACCAATAGTTGTGAGTTTTTCCTTTTTACGCGCAATATACACGTCTACCCGTTTTTTCCCAACATTGTTGTTCCTACACAAGTTTTGCAGTTCGCAAAACCTCCGAACCTCTGGGGCAGGGCCAACCCTAGCCACCCAAACCAGAGAAGGGCATGGGCTGGGCTACGTGCCCGCTCCCCCCCTCAAGACCTCTGGGGCAGGGCCAACCCTAGCCACCCAAACTAGAGAAGGGCACGGGCCGGGCTACGCGCCCGCTCCCCCCCTCAAGACCTCTGGGGCAGGGCCAACCCTAGCCACCCAAACCAGAGAAGGGCACGGGCCGGGCTACGCGCCCGCTCCCCCCCCTCAAGACCTCTGGGGCAGGGCTAACCCTAGCCACCCAAACCAGAGAAGGGCACGGGCCGGGCTACGCGCCCGCTCCCCCCCTCAAGACCTCTGGGGCAGGGCCAACCCTAGCCACCCAAACCAGAGAAGGGCACGGGCCAGGCTACGCGCCCGCTCCCCCCCTCAAGACCTCTGGGGCAGGGCCAACCCTAGCCACCCAAACCAGAGAAGGGCACGGGCCGGGCTACGCGCCCGCTCCCCCCCTCAAGACCTCTGGGGCAGGGCCAACCCTAGCCACCCAAACCAGAGAAGGGCACGGGCCGGGCTACGCGCCCACTCCCCCCCCCTCAAGACCTCTGGGGCAGGGCCAACCCTAGCCACCCAAACCAGAGAAGGGCACGGGCCGGGCTACGTGCCCGCTCCCCCCTCAAGACCTCTGGGGCAGGGCCAACCCTAGCCACCCAAACCAGAGAAGGGCACGGGCCGGGCTACGCGCCCGCTCCCCCCCTCAAGACCTCTGGGGCAGGGCCAACCCTAGCCACCCAAACCAGAGAAGGGCACGGGCCGGGCTACGCGCCCGCTCCCCCCCTCAAGACCTCTGGGGCAGGGCCAACCCTAGCCACCCAAACCAGAGAAGGGCACGGGCCGGGCTACGCGCCCGCTCCCCCCCTCAAGACCTTTGGGGCAGGGCCAACCCTAGCCACCCAAACCAGAGAAGGGCACGGGCCGGGCTACGCGCCCGCTCCCCCCCTCAAGACCTCTGGGGCAGGGCCAACCCTAGCCACCCAAACCAGAGAAGGGCACGGGCCGGGCTACGCGCCAGCTCCCCCCTCAAGACCTCTGGGGCAGGGCCAACCCTAGCCACCCAAACCAGAGATGGGCACGGGCCGGGCTACGCGCCCGCTCCCCCCCTCAAGACCTCTGGGGTAGGGCCAACCCTAGCCACCCAAACCAGAGAAGGGCACGGGCCGGGCTACGCGCCCGCTCCCCCCCTCAAGACCTCTGGGGCAGGGCCAACCCTAGCCACCCAAACCAGAGAAGGGCACGGGCCGGGCTACGCGCCCGCTCCCCCCCCTCAAGACCTCTGGGGCAAGGCCAACCCTAGCCACCCAGACCAGAGAAGGGCACGGGCCGGGCTACGCGCCCGCTCCCCCCCTCAAGACCTCTGGGGCAGGGCCAACCCTAGCCACCCAGACCAGAGAAGGGCACGGGCCGGGCTACGCGCCCGCTCCCCCCTCAAGACCTCTGGGGCGGGGCCAACCCTAGCCACCCAAACCTGAGAAGGACCACGCGCCCGTGACCCTCGAAAAACCAAAAGAAGGCAGAGGCACACAAACCGGGACGGAATGGCGTCAGTCCCCGGGTAGGCGGCCCCGATATGACTCGACGAAACGAAAGGACGCTCGAGAAATACGCCGTCATTAATGATACACTCCAAAAGAGGACCCGTAAGAGCCACCTGGCAAAAGCGGTTTCCCAGGGGCGTGAATTCGAGGAGCCCATTAATAAGGACAACTCAGCGCAATAAATACGGGAGAAACCGTCAGCGAGAATTCCCTATAAAGACGCCACTCACCCCCCGAAAGAAAGAGAACCAAGAGTCGGAAGGCATGAGAAACCGCCACTTGACCCCCCCACCCACTGGGAAACGGGCCGGGATACAACGCCCTAACAAAAGAGAAGTCACCGGCCATCAGTGGCTCCCACCGCCCAGGGCGGCAGTTCCCACACCTCCGGCAACTTCGACAGGATATTCCTCTTACAAACGGATCGCAAACAGGATATTCCACTTACACAAGGGAAATCCGCCTTTCACGCCTCCGTCCGCCCTAAACAAGGATGAGTCGGAGAAAGGTTGGCATCTGATCTCCGCCGGCTGGACAGGCGAGAGCCCCCAGCGCTTGCCGGCCAGTACCTCCTCGCCGTCGACCCCCGGGCGAGGACCTCGGAAAGGCTACATCCCTGACGAGCCCAAAAGGCAAGTCATGGCGTGTCAGCCCGCCCCTACACAATCGGGCCCCGAACCCCACCCTCAAACCGAAGCAGCGAGGCATGGGGGGGAGGGGTGGCCCGATCCTTAAGAACATCCCCAAGACACAAGCCCCAGAAAGACGGATTCCCTGGTGATTCCCCTTCTCAGTGCCTCTACCGGACCGAGGAAACTTTACCCAGTCCATGGAGGGAGATGACAAAGCAATGGAGGGGAGGCGGCCCGGTCGGCAAGATCGCCCCACCCCCCCTCGGGCCAAGGAGACCTTGCAACACTTCAGCACGGAAGGCGGCCACTCGCCTCCGCGCCGAGAACGATTTGAGTTAAAAAGGGCCCACCCGGCCCAAAGTGACCCCTAGATCCGGAGGTCATTAAACCACGGGCGAGGACAGTTCTATAGCCCCTCCTCGAGCCGGATCTGACCCCACAACGGGCGATAAACCAAGAACTCCTGTACAAGCTATAGATCAGCTCTTATAAATTTAAATGAAAACGCTCTTCCTTATACGCTCAGATTTTTCGGAGAATTCCATAGCATGTAGATTTTTCGGAGAATACCATAGCGTGTAGCTATCCCCCCGCCAACTGTCAGGCAAGCAACGCGCCACCACCCCCGCCTAACTGGCTTAGGACGCCTAGGAAGTCTACGCCCGCAGCTCGAACCCCTCGATACTACACTTCGAACCCAGCCCCCCCTGCTCCCTGAAAATCACCGATAACTTTCCCTCAAAGGGGAAAGAAGTGCACTGGGGCTCGCCCTGCGTAACCGGTTCGGCCCGAGATCAAATCATGATAGGACAGCGTGTCTCACCCCGAACCCCTTCGCCGACTCCCCGCCCCGCCCAAAGGCAACACAAGCCGTCAACATCCCCTTCCCCCAGACCTCGCGATCTCGGACACGGGAATGTTGGGGGCATAATTGGTAATTGTGTAACTCCCGCAAGAAGCCAAGACAAGTGACCTGGAACGGACCGGTCGCAAGGCAGAGGCCGCGAAATAGGCGCCCAGTCCAGATAAGGCAGCGGCCCTGTCTCGTCAAAGCAGCGCGACGATGCGACTTGACATAACGAAAGGACGCTTGGACAACACGCCGTCAGCAGCAACACGCCCCCCCGAGAGGCCAGAGCAGACAACCCGTGCCGGATACCGCCAGGGAAAAGCGATTCCCAAAGCGCGTGATTCCGCGGAGCCCATTAATGGCACTAATCCCCCACATTACCCAGGAAAAACCCTTCCGCAGAATCTCGCTATAAATACCCCCTCCAGAGGTCAGGAGAAAAGGAGAGAGAGACACGGGATTCGCATCCCCTCACTCCGGGCATAAAACGGCCCAAACGCCCCGCCGAGCTACGAAGAAAGCCGATAGCCACCGACGGACCTCACTTTCCCCGACGATGACCGACATAGCCCCACCACCTCCAACAGGATATTCCCCTTACACATGGGAGGCCCCGCCTGCCAGCTTTCCTCCTGCCCGTTACTGGATCAAAAGGCAGGTCCAGAAGGCTAGCCGCGGGCCGCAACACCCCAATTAACGCCCAGCCGACGGCGACCCCCACGGGGTGTCAGGCGGCAAACCCCCAGCGGCTCTCCCAGCGGCGCCGTCACCGTCGGCGATCCCTACGGGGTGTCAGGGGGGAAACCGCCAACGGCTCTCCCAGCGGAGCAGCCACCGCCACCTCATCCTCCGCCTCCCCCGGGATTCCCCCTCGGCGCGCGGGATCCCCGGCGAGGCTGGGCAACCCTCCAGCACGACAACAGCAAGGCAGGACGCGAGGACGCGAGGAAAGGGAAAGGAGGAGGTTCCCCCCGACGAACGAGGGTCAGCCCCCCCAAAGGGCAGACCGCCTCAGGGCGGCACCCCTGATTAAAAAACCAAACATTGGTTCCCGGCGCGTCAGCACGCCCCGGACAATGAGGTAGTAGTTCGGCGGTCGATATAAAGGAAGACCGCCCCGACGCAGGGATCTGCTCACCCTGATGGAGCGAACAACAAGTGTGGACAACCCCCCGTCCCAACCGCCGGCTGGACCACCTCTTCTCTATTGTTGTAAATGCCATCTAGATCCCCGAATAAGAGTTGATGAATAACACTCCCCCTTACGAACCCCTCCCCTTGAGCCCAAGCGCACGGCTATGGGGCGGTCCGCCGGGCGCGGAACGACCAAAGCCCCGTGGAAATTACAAACCCGACCTAGTAACCTCATGCGACGGCACGTCATTATAGGGCGACGCCCCGCTTGGCACCACTCGGGATGAGACCTCGCAATCTTGCTATTGCGGGACACACCCCGCGGGAGCGACGTCGCCCCTTCCCCCCTCCGAGCGGGGATCCCTATCCAAGTCGGTATAGAGGGCGGCGTTACGCCATCCGAGCTGAGCCGGGCTTCCGCCTCACTCTCGGATGCCGGGGGCAATTGTTACGACCTAAAGATCGTAAGACTCCGACCCCCACCCGAATCCGCCTACATGACCCATGGACTCTCCGCTTCATGAAAGGGCCGCCACCCCGAAAATCCGGAGGTATATGGAAACGGGCGCGCCTCGCAGCATCCCCCGACCCGGCCGAGGCGTACAACCGCAGCCGCACGACCCACCGGGGGTAGCGCCCCTGGGGACGCCTGGGTAGCGCCACCAGGCCTACTGACGTAGGCACGGGCGTATCCTTCCGTACCGGCGAACCATAGCCTGTGACCGATCGGAGGGCGCGGTCGGGCCGGACAACCCCCGATCCGAACGACCCGCCCGATTCCCGCGAACCACGGCGCCTAGGGTGATACAGCCCAACCTTTAGTTCGTCGCCAACGACAAACAACCTAGGATAAGGACACGACTGACACATACGTCACCCAGCCGACTGACGTTTAGCGCTTTCGGCCCTGACATCCCGACAAAAGCACCCCTTGGCCGTTGCGCCGCCTGACAAAAGCGGGTCAAGAACTCCTGTTCTCGACATCTTTGTCCGAAGCTTCCGCTGACAACCAAGCCAGCTCAGCACGTCTAGTCAACATGCCAGATCAGCCCCGCCTAGTCATCACCCGACAGGTATAAATACCCCCTCTCCCCTTACGGTGAGGGGGCTGGAAAATTCTCTCTCAATCTATCATTCACACACGAGAACAAAGGTCGTCCATATCTTTGTTCTCCCACTTATAGCTCGCCACGTTCGGTCCACACACCGTTAGTCCGACCGGCCCCCGTTTTAAGTCCTATTACTGACTTAGGCATCGGAGGGGCTAAGGGTTGAACCCCAACCCTGCCCTTCTGACGAGTTGTTCGTGCTGCAGGAAAGCTCGCCCCTTGACCAAAGTTGATTTCGGCCTCCTGCCATCCAACCTTTCTCTGCTGCATCCGGTGAGATTCGACCCCGTGGTCACCACCTGCGACGGGTCCAACTTCTTCACCCCACTAATCACTTGTAAAACAGCCTACCTAAACCTTCTTCTCCATATAACCACCGTGCCCTTGGTTCCCCATAATACAAATTCATTGTACGCGAGTTCCACCTCGTAACAATATACTTCAAGCTTTTGTGATCGGTGAAGATCTTCACCTTCTAACTCAGCAGGAAGTGCCTCCAAATCTTCAGCGCAAACACGACTGCAGCCAACTCCAAATCGTGTGTCAGGTAATTCTTCTCATGAGCCTTAAGCTGACGAGAAGCATACGCAACCACGTGCCCATGCTGATGCAAAACACAACCGAGACCTTTGCCAGAAGCATCACAAAAGATCTCGAATCCTCCACTCCGATCAGGCACAGCAAGAACAGGGGCAGTCGTCAACCTCTCCTTCAGAATAGAAAAGGCGAAGGCACCCCCGCTGAATTTGTTGTTCCGCGTCGAAGGCGCACCCGCTGAATTTGTTGTTCCGCCTCGGCGCCTGTACTGCTAAATACTTTTCCGTTAATTTTTTGTTCTTTTAAATTTTGGCTGTGGAAATAATTTTTTGGAAAACAACGATTTGAGGGGATATCTTAATTGAACCGCGCCCGCGACAAAGCTAAATTTTGTTCGTTTAATTATTAGAGGGGTAGAATAAATATTTTGATGGGATATCTTAAATGAACCGGTGCCAAAGGCGTTCTGCTAAATTTTAACGCTAATTTGTTGTTTCGCACCGAAGGCGCCCACGCTGAATTTGT
The DNA here is from genome assembly GCA_030789695.1 of Scilla litardierei. Taxonomy (NCBI): domain Eukaryota; kingdom Viridiplantae; phylum Streptophyta; class Magnoliopsida; order Asparagales; family Asparagaceae; genus Scilla; species Scilla litardierei. The sequence continues at coordinate 143,750,832 of CM061131.1, forward strand.
TGTTCCATGTCGAAGGCATCTGCGTCGAATTTGTTGTTCCGCGTCGAAGGTGTCCACGCCGAAGGTTCATGTGCCATTAAATATTTTTACGCTAATTTGTTGTTCTTTTAAATTTTGACTGTGCAAATAATTTTTTGGGAACAAAAATTTCGCAGGGGAAAATCTTAAATGAACCGTACCCGCGGGCACGGGTCATGACTAGTATGTTTGTGTGTGTGGTGGTGGCGGCGGAGTCGGCTGAGGTTTTTGCAAGAATTATTGATCAATTTAAAGCGATTTTCAATGCTTTTTAAGTCTTCTACAAGCATTCTAAAGTTCTCATCTATGGGGCAAAGTTTGATTTTTTTTGAAAAGTTTTTAAGAAAAAAAATCGTGTGCTTACTTGACTTCAAATCTCTCAAGCTTAATCTTGATTTATAAGAGATTGAATCAATTTTCCTCTTTGATCTCCTTGTCCTTTATTTCATTTCTTTGCAATCAAAATAAGATTTCTCTTATAGCCACACAATACACATCAAGCCTCAATCTTTTGGCTATAGGAAAGGGTGTAACAACTCCATCAAAAGAAAATGTTTATAAAATCCACCAATAGCCTAACTTCATGAAAGCGTTGATAAAAAGAAGAGATAATAAACTTTTACGGATTACCAGCCCAGCTAATTGCTAGTACGGTAAAAGGCTACAAGTAAAGAGGGATAGGCGATAAACACCGACAACCTAACTACAATTAGAAAGGAAAGGCAATAAACACTATATAGAGAGATGATAAACTCTAGGGGTTTTATCATATTAGTCCCTTAAATTATGTGTATTTTGATATTAGTCCCTTAAATCTTTGTAATTTGAATTTAGTCCCTTAAATTTTTAACGTTAACCTAAATAGTCCCTTTTGTTAACCTAAATAGTCCCTTAAATATTTAACGTTTAACCTAAATAGTCCCTTTAAGGGACTAAATTCAAATTACAAAGATTTAAGGGACTAATAGAAAAATACATATAATTTAAGGGACTAATATGAGAAAAACCCTAAACTCTAACACACCCTATCGACCCAGCTAACCTGCATGTATGGTGGAAGGCTTGAGTAAAGAGGGAAATGTGAAAAATGCCAACATCCGAACTAAATGGAAGTGATGTAGTAAAGGGATACGATAAACGCAAACTCCTTGTTGACCTAGCTAACCTGGCAACATGATAAGATGTTGCAAACAAAGAGGGATAGACTCCGAGAGTGCTAAATTCCTACCAACTTGCAAATTATTACGGGTTCCAATAGAGATGGCAGTCACTATCTTGTGCTAACCCAGATGTTATTATTGTTTTAAGGGATATGCTCTAAGCACTGATTACACACATCAACCTGATAATTGTCATTGGTTCTAGCGAGAAGCAACAACAACTGACTTGTACTAACTATAAATTATCATTATACTTTAAGGGATATGCTCTGAGTGCTGAACGCTCACCAACAAAGAAATTGGCATGGGTTCAAGGGATATGCTTCGAGCACCGAATGCATGCCAAGCTAGAAAATATCATTGGTTCTAACTGTTAATTTTTTGATGTAAGAATCTTCAATGCATTGTCTTCATGGGGCCCTAGCACATGCTAGTGTTTGGGGACTTGAAGGCAATCCTTTGGCCTGTCGATAGTGAGTAAATGAGAGGGCAGCCATTCACTTTTTAGTGTACAAGAGGGTTGTCTTTGTTTGTGTAGCAATGATCCATTTCCAGATAGATGCTACCGAAGAAAAAAACGGAGAGTTGAGAGAGCCAAAAGAGAGAGGCCGCCTGCACCATTTTCAGAGGGATAGAAACTGTGTGAAGGCTGCCATTGTTCTCATTGCTTTTGTGAGAGAAAGGTGAGAGAGCTTGTGAGAGTTTAGAAGAGATTAACCTTCTAGTGTTTCTCTTTCTTTTCTTCTTCCTTTGTGAGATTTGTGGGGGCTTGTAGTTGCCAAGTTGTTACTCACAAGAGTGTGAAGAAGAAAGTGTTGGTGTAAGCTCGTATGCCGCCTTGATTAGTAGTGGATCTTCTCGGAATGCTGGAGTAGGTTGTTCGCAACCAAACCAGGGTAAAATCCTCCGCCTCATTTATTTTCTGCAAATTTATTTTGTCGTATTTCGTTTACTAATTTGCTTACGCAAGATCCGAAGAGGGATTGGTTGTTTGGTTTTTTGTGTAACCCAATTTTTCAAGCTTTAGCTCCCTAGCTAGTTGTTAGGGCTTGTTGTTCTACGGGGCGACAATGGTTTTTTTATCTACAAGTGGTATCAGAGCTTTCGGTTGTTTGTGGAGAAATTAAGTAGCGAAGAAGGTTAGTTTGGCAACACTCAACATTGAGAGGTTCACCAGCCGTAATGATTTCAAGTTATGGCAGTCGAGGGTGAAAAATTATTTGAGGCAGACAAAATGTTTTCAGATTGTGTGCGATGAGAAAAACATTGAGAAGGATGTGACGGTATCACATAGGGCCGAGATGGAGAGAATGTCGTATAGCGCCATCCAGCTATCATTAGTAGACACCGTCTTGAGAGAGGTGTTGGACAAGGCTTCTTGAGAGAGGTGTTGGACAAGGCTACGACCAAGGATATGTAGAATAAGCTAGAGGGGTTGTATATGAAGAAATCCTTTACAAGCCGCTCTACTTATTATGGCAATTGTACACTCTGAAAATGAAGACCGGATCGGCGGTAAAAGTTCACATAGATGAGTTGAATCGGATTGTGATGGAATTGCAGGGAATGGATGTCAAGATCGAAGATGAGAAACAAGCAGTGATTTTGTTATGTTCGTTGACTGAGGAGTTCTCTCAATTTGTTCGGTCCATGATCTATGGATGAATGACGCTCACCGTGGAAGAGGTGAAGGCGGCGCTCCATACCGAAATACTATGTGAGAAGATCCAAGGTAGAGACTTTGGAGGAAACCACAATGAAGCATTGCATGTGAGAGGGAGGCAGGACAGATGAGGAGGTCAAGGCCATTTCAAGAAGAAGGACCGCTCGAAGTCCCGGCATTCTCGTGATAGGAAGGACAACTCATGTTTCATATGCAAGCAGAGAGGCCATTGGAGGAACCAATGCCCTAATATATTTGGGAAGAAAGACAAGGAAGCTTCTGGTTCTGTTTCCTTAGGTTTGGAGGACATGCATATCCGTGATGACAGAGGCCACAGTGAAAGTGGTAGAGATCCAGAGATGTTCGCAGCGGGGGTGTCCGGTGAGGCATAAGTTGCATTGTTGATGGACAGTGGGTGTTCTTTTCTTATGACTGCATATCGGAGTTGGTTTTCCACTTACCGTTCCCAAGAAGACGGAGGCTCTATGCTCATGGGGAACAAATGCGACGTGTAAGACTGCTGGTATTGGAACTGTCCGGATCAAGATGCACGATGGCATAGTACCCTAGCAGATGTGAGGCATGTCCTTGATCTTCGAAAGAGCTTGATATACATAGGTGTGTTGGATAATGTTGGATGCAAGTCAGTTGTTGAGAGTGGCCAGCTGAGGGTATCCAAAGGAGCCATGTTTGTGATGAAGAGAAGAAAGGTAGGGAATCTATATGCCCTACAAGGTACCACAGTAGAAGGCAAAGCTGATGCCACCTCTACTAGCTCGAGTGACGGAGATACAGCAAAGTTATGGCATTACCGTTTGGGTCACCCGTGTGACAAGACCCTCGATGTTCTCCGCCGAAGAAAATTGATTGGAGCTAGTGATGAGAGTGTGGAGTTTTGTGAAAGCTGTGTGTACGGGAAAAAGACAAAGGTGCAATTCAGCAGGGGGAAGCACACTAGCCGAGGTCCACTGGATTACATTCATTCCGATGTTTGGGGGCCGTGTCCTGTAGCGTCAGGAGGTGGGGCTAGGTACTTTGTCCTCTTCATCGATGATTATTCTTGAAAGGTTTGGATGTACTTGATGAAGAAAAAAGATCAAACTTTTGGGATGTTCAAGCAAGGGCTTGTGATGGTTGAAAAGCAAATTGGCAAGGCGGTGAAAGTCCTTAGATCCGACAATGGAGGCGAGTACACCTCGAGGGAGTTCACAGGATTCTGCAGATCCCATGGGATTCGACGTCATTTTACTACACCGGGGGATCCTCAGTCGAATGGGGTTGTAGAGAGGATGAACATGCCGTTGTTAGAGAGAGAGTGTTGCTTGAGGCACTCTGCCGGTTTGGAGGAGGAGTTTTGGGGTGACATACTTACTACCGCCATGCACATAGTGAATCGAGTTCCGTCGGCGGTAATTGACTACCAAATTCTGGAAGAGAAGTGGAGTGGAAAAATTGGTAATTACTCTTCCCTACGCATCGTTGGTTGCCCGGCATATGCACATGAGAGGGGAGACAAGTTGGATCCAAGGGCCAAGAAGTACATTTTCATTGGATATGGCGATGGCGTGAAAGGATATTGCTTGTGGGACCCAGTGGCCCGCAAGGCGATTTTGAGTAGGCACGTCACCTTCGATGAGTCTGTGATGCTCAGGACGAAGCATACTCATTGGAAGGGGGACGAGTCACCCGAGAAGATCGCGCCAGAGACGATTGATCTCCCAATCCTATTCCAGAGGCGACCCGGCAAGGAACCGATGGTCGAGGTCCCCGGTGCGAGATATGATGAGGTCCATGTTGAGGACCATATGCAGACACCAGTCCCAGCTCAGATACGTGATGAATTTGTTGCAGATGAGGTGCAGAGGTCATAGAGGACCAAGAAGGCGCCCGAGAAACTTGGAGCTTGGGATTACACGTATTTCTCCTTTAACGACATGGCGTCGTATGCCTTAAACATTGAGCACGAGGAGCCTATGACATACGGTGGAGCCATTAGCTCGAGTGATGCAGCGAATTGGCAAGGATCTATGGAGAAAGAGATGAAGTCTCTCCACCACAATGACACGTGGGAGTTAGTGCCTCTACCACATGAGAGGCATGCCATTGGATGTAGGTGGATCTACAAGGTCAAGGAAAGCTCGACTGAAGATGGTGGTGATGTACGAGGCTAGTGGCTAAGGGTTTTGCACAGAGGAATGGAGAGGACTACAATGAAATATTTTCTCCAGACACACTTCCATTCATATTATGTTGGTACTAGTAGCATCCATGGACATGGAGTTGGAGCAACTCGATGTCAAGACCGATTTTCTGCACGGTGATTTGGATGAGGAGATTTACATGCACCAACCAGAGGAGTTCATGGCGGAAGGCAAGGAGAGGATGGTCTGCAGGTTGCGAAAATCTTTGTACGGTACAAGCGATTTGATAGCTTCATGATGTGTGTAGGTTTTGAGCGGAGCGTGAAGGATCAGTGTGTATATGTGCGCACACTGGATGGTGGCTCGTGCATCTATCTCTTACTTTATGTTGACGGCATGTTGATTGCTTCCTCAAACATGTCGGAGGTCAAGAAGCTAAAGGTGAAGTTGGGCAATGAGTTCGATATGAAGGATTTGGGCCCAGCGAAGAAAATCCTGTTGGATCTAGATCCTAGCCTAGAGGGGGGGGGGGGTGAATAGGCTAATAAAAAATTCTCGTGCAACCCACGAGAAATCACACGCAGTTAAAAGCACAACCAGAGCAGACACAGAGTACACAGCAGATTTACCCTGGTTCGGTCGTCCCAACGACCTACTCCAGCCCCCAAAGCTAATACTAGATTGAATAGTGCAATAGGTACAAAGTCACAAGTTAGAGCACGCTCAGAGCACTCTCTACGTCTCTACACTCGCCGGACTCTCAGTACCCCCACACACAGTGTTTCCTCTCACTATCAATCCTAGCAAAGCTTTCTACCAGCTAGTCCCAAACTAGCTGGGTCCCACTTGTCTAGTCCCAACTAGACAAGTCCCAAAATAGTCACCAAAAACAGGTAAAAGTTTTCCCTACAGAGAATGTTACACTAAGACACAAATAAAAGAGTTTAAGGGTTTAGAAATGCTCAGTTTGTGTCCGTGTAGGCGTCTCTGTCAATCAGCACGTCGTCAGCTCCAATCTGACGCAAACGGTGTCTCAATCTGACTCCTGGATCGCAAAATACACACTGGTCTGTGTGTAAAGAAATTACAGTTCAATCCTTAATTATTGGTCGGTCTGTGCGCTCAGCAATTCCTTTAGAAGTAAGCAGTCGGTGCGCAAAGCAACGTAGTTCAATTCCTATAATTCTCTGGCCTGTGCACAGAGCAACTTCCTTTAATGAATTCCCACCTCCATGTCAACGAGATCAAGGCCTCTTACTGTCGATTTCTTCGTTTGGTGGCCAGTGACTTCAAAAAGGGGAACGACGACGGCGGTATGCTCCAAGCGGTGGACTTCGACTCGGGAGGGGACACGCAGCAGCTCCTTCGGCAAGCTTTTGCTTCGACGTCGATGACGGGAACGTGACAGCGTGGGCTTTGAGCTTACTGCTTGGCGATGAAGTATGCAGCGAAGGCGTTTGATCAAATGCCTGATCGAAGATGTTCAGTTGCTTCGAGTCTCGTCGGCGGCGGTGGAGTTCAGCGGCGGCGGCGATGGCGTACATCAGCTGTGATGATGCGGTGCTTGGCTACGACGGCGAGATCTTGATGGCGACGGCAGCGGACTCGTTTCAGAACAGGGCAGCGATGGCGAAGTCTCTTTGGCGATGATGGACGACGACGACTTCTTCTTCGAGATGCCGTTCTCTTGTTTCGTGCAGCGGCGGTCTCTTCAGCGGTGAGCAGCAAATCTCCGATGGCGGTGGACCGGTGCACCGTCGTTCTTTTAATGGTAGCAGCGATCAGCTCTGACGGGAAAACAACGACGACGGCCTGTCGACTGCAACAGCGATAATTGTTGGGCACGGGCTTTGAGCAGCGGCAGCGACACTACGTCGTCTTCTTCTCAGCGTCGAGATCTCCTTGTTTCGATGAACTCCGATAGCTCAGTGACGTCGACTGCAGCACTTTGACGACGGTGAGCACATGTCGAGGCAGCGTCGCTTCTCCTCGACGTTACCTACGCGCTGCAAAAACGGCGTTTGATGGCAACGTGTCCGGTATCCCCTCCGACGTCTGACTTCTTCGAACGGCAGCGGCGACTATGGCTTCTTCGAGCCTCGACGATGATGAGGGCTTGCGTGAACGTTCGACTGTGTAGATGACACTCGCGGAGATTGCGGATTGCAGATGCTTGCGGATGCTTCACGGCGAGGGCCTCTCGTGCGATGACTTGAACTTGAGGAAGCTGGCGATTCTATTTTGAAGATGAGTCTTTCTTTAGAGAAAAATTGTTGCCTCGGAGAGAAACTTGAATTGTTGGGAGGAGACAGGGTGGTTTTTTTTTTATTTTTGAGAGGCTCGAAGGTTTTTGCTTGATTAAATTCCGTGAGCACTTGGAGATGGGGCTTGTGGCTCAAGGACAGGGATAGGCTGCCGTAGTGTATATTGTGGAACCCCTCTTTAATTTTTGTATTGCCCTTATTTTTTCATTAGGGTTGAGGGGATGGCTTATATAGAGTATAGGAGATGAATTGTCAAAGATAAGATCCCTAGTATTTAGGAAAGATTTGAGGCCATCTTTGAATGGGAAATCAAGTAGGATTTGAATAGGATTGGAAATACGAATTTAGAATTTGATCTCCATGGTAATTGAGATTGAAAATACAAATTGTGAATTTGAATTTTACTAGGAGTTGGTATTGGCTAAGAAGTTTGTATAGCCATAGGATAAATTCCAATAACCAAATAGGATTTGGCTCCATCTCTTCATGTTGGACCAAGTCCAACTTTGCTCCATATTGACCAAGTCAAACTACTTTGTGCACACACACTCCATCTCTCCCAATGTGCTATACGAATAGCAATTCTGCCAAATAGCCTAGATATATTGTTTCGCCAAGCCTGAAACATACTAAACACACACGTCAGATATAACAACACGTTTGTCATCATCAAACCAAGATCCTAGATCGTTGCTTCCAACAATCTCCCCCTTTTGGTGATGACAAACCCATAAAAGATTTGAGCAATAGAAATGAGTGTGTGGAGTGTGTTGAAGGGTGTAGTGTAATGCAATATGAGTCATGGAATGAACATGCACAAACTAATAGCAAAAACAATAGCATGCTCCCCCTTCTCTCAAGCTCCCCCTTCACCATATATTTTTCATGATGCTCCCCCTTCAACAAAGAATACCGACAATTACCGACAAATCTTTCTTTGCTTTCTCCCCCTTTGTAATCACCAAAAGTGGATTAATGAAGTCACAAAGATATTCCATGCAAAAATAAACCATTATTAAATGTAGCGTGCAATTTGCATGAGGAATCCAAGTAGTAGACAAGTCAAGTTCATAGCATTTCATACCAAGACTTTTCCACCATTGTGTAAGTGAAAAGATATAGACAATAAAGTGCGAGAGGAGATTCAATATCAGAAAATCAACCAAAACAATCCACATTTTCCATTTTTCATGAATATCACTAGGATTGACTTTTCCCACCTCATCAAAGATGAGTTCAAGTTACCGAACCCCGAAACATAGCCTAAAAGGACTTTTAAATGTAGGGTGGCATTGCTTGACGAGTTATATACACCAACGCTAATGATTACCCATGTAGCACAAGTTGGATACTCGTGGGTTGTGTTTTAGCCATGAAGTGTATCCATTTTTCATACGGAGCAAATATCGTTTTTTTTTGTTTTTTTTTTCAATTCTCTTGTGCTCAATTTTAATTCATGGCCAAACACATCATATCCCTTAGAAATTTCAGAAATTAATCATTCCTACATTCACTTTCCATTATTCTTCAAAGGAATCTCCAAAAGCACTAAAAAGTCAAGTATCGTGAAAGTGTAAATGTAGGTGTAGAAGTCAAGTTTGAAACTTATGAGACATGTCATGGCTACTAAAAGGAATAACATCATGTTCAAGTAGCTACAACAATAATGAATTGACTTCTACAAGGGATAGAATTGATCATTCATGCAATATCACTTAAGAGATTCAAAAGAGGATCCAATAAGCACACATTTTTTTTGATTTTTTAAAATATTTTTTTTTTCAGAAATAAAAACATTTAAAATCATCCATGCAAGCACACAAACCAAAATAAATCAAGCACACACAACAATCTATGAAGGTATGCAATGAAATGCAAAGAGGGATAGAAAATTATACCTTCTCGTCGCTTTTTGACGAAGGAGCTAAAAGACTGAAACATTGAGTTTATTGCTCCTCGCCAAAACTCCATCACACCTACATGAAAGGTGTTAAGTGTGACCTTGGAATCCAACAAGGTCCACTAGTGTTAGCCAACATGGTTTTAGGAACCCACACTTGTTTAAACTTGATTTTAGTGTTCCTAAATTTACAATAGTATGAAGTATGGCCTACACTATCACAAGTAAAGCACTTTGCATATAAGTTCTTTGCAATAGACGGTGCATTGTGGAATTTCTTGAATTTTTGCTTTTCAACGTTTTTCAGACCAAAACCAAGTCCTCTTCTATTATTGCCATATAATTGATTCTCTAAAATAGTGTCCAATGATTGTTTTCCCGTAGAGAATTTCTTAATGGCAAGTTCAAGATTAGAGACTTTGGTTTTCAACAATTTATTTTCTTCCACAAGCAATGTGCATTTACTTATAAAAGCTCTCTTGTTTTCCTCTTCCTTCTTTTCAAATTCAACCATTTTTCTTTTAAAATCATTATCCAACATGCAGAATTTATCATTAAGCTCTCTAATAACATAGTCTTTTTCAGTTTCGAGCTTAATCAAATCAAGTTTAAGCATGCTAATATTATTCATCAAGGAAGGGCAAGAGAGACAAGGTGCTTCATCATTAAAACTGGATTTTTCCTTTTTCAAAGTATCAATAGTAGAGTCACGAGCAACAATATCAATTTTGAGTTTTTCAATCTCTTTAGACATTTCATATTCAGATTGTTGCATTTCAAAGTTTTCATTTTGGTAGTCATCTATAGTGGATTCAAGCTCTACTATTTTATCTTGCATTTCTTTACAAAGAGTAAGGAGTTCAGTTTTACTACCAGAAGTTACCTCATTGTGTATTCCCATCAATGCCATGCATGAATGGGCTTCGTGTTCCTCCTCCTCGCTCTCAGCTTCGCTATCCATGTCCCAAGTAAGCACATTGGATTTTCCCTTTTCTTTAGCTACCTGAGTTGTCTCATGTGGGCAATCCCTCATTCGATGTCCTCTTTTCTTGCATTTAAAACAAGTCATTCTATTAGTAGTATTCTGATCATAATTTTGCTTAGAAGACTGAAAAAAGTTAGAGCGATTAAACCTGGGTGCCATTTCTGCTCTTCCTTGCTTGGTCTGGACAAACTTTCTGAAATTTCTGACCATTAGCGCTATGTCATCATCATCTTCTTCACTTTCGTCAGCTTTCAGAGCAAGTGGCTTGGTAGCTTTCTCTTTTTCCTCAGGTTTCTCCCTTTCATTAATATTTTGCAGTTCAAGCTCGTGGGACATTAAATTACCTATTAAGTCCTCCACCTTCATCTGTGACAGATCTTTCGCTTCTTGGATGGCAGTGACTTTAGGCCTGAAAGAGCTTGGCAGAGCTCTTAATATCTTCCTCACCTGCTCAAGGCTAGAATATGGCTTACCGAGCGAACTAGACTTGTAGACAATGTTGGTGAACCTCACAAACATTTCTGATATCGTCTCTGATGAAATCCCTCGTATTCCGTGCTCAGAAGTGCAAGTCTAGACTCCTTCACCTGTGACGTTCCCTCGTGCGTCACCTCCAAAGTATGCCATATTTCCTGCGCAGTTAGACAATGTGAGATACGATTGAATTCAGATTTATCTAATGCACAAATAAGAGCATTCATAGCTTTAGCATTTAAAGAATAAAGCTTCCAATCATTATCATCCCACTTATCATCAGGTTTAGGCATCTCAGTATTTTCAATTTTGATAACAGGTGATTTATATCCTTTTTCAACAAATTGCCAAGCTTTATAATCAATAGAAATAAGATAGATTTTCATACGATTTTTCCAGTAAGCATAATCTCCTCCATTAAATCTAGGTGGTCGGGAAATAGACTGACCCTCAGCAAAAGCACTATCAATGTGGTCCATGGTCAAACTAGGCTAGATCTACTAATCTGGCTCTGATACCACTTGTTGGATCTGGATCCTAGCCTAGAGGGGGGGGGGGGGGTGAATAGGCTAATAAAAAATTCTCGTGCAACCCACGAGAAATCACACGCAGTTAAAAGCACAACCAGAGCAGACACAGAGTACACAGCAGATTTACCCTGGTTCAGTCGTCCCAACGACCTACTCCAGCCCCCAAAGCTAATACTAGATTGAATAGTGCAATAGGTACAAAGTCACAAGTTAGAGCACGCTCAGAGCACTCTCTACGTCTCTACACTCGCCGGACTCTCAGTACCCCACACACAGTGTTTCCTCTCACTATCAATCCTAGCAAAGCTTTCTACCAGCTAGTCCCAAACTAGCTGGGTCCCACTTGTCTAGTCCCAACTAGACAAGTCCCAAAATAGTCACCAAAAACAGGTAAAAGTTTCCCCTACAGAGAACGTTACACTAAGACACAAATAAAAGAGTTTAAGGGTTTAGAAATGCTCAGTTTGTGTCCGTGTAGGCGTCTCTGTCAATCAGCACGTCGTCAGCTCCAATCTGACGCAAACGGTGTCTCAATCTGACTCCTGGATCGCAAAATACACACCGGTCTGTGTGTAAAGAAATTACAGTTCAATCCTTAATTATTGGTCGGTCTGTGCGCTCAGCAATTCCTTTAGAAGTAAGCAGTCGGTGCGCAAAGCAACGTAGTTCAATTCCTATAATTCTCTGGCCTGTGCACAGAGCAACTTCCTTTAATGAATTCCCACCTCCATGTCAATGAGATCAAGGCCTCTTACTGTCGATTTCTTCGTTTGGTGGCCAGTGACTTCAAAAAGGGGAACGACGACGGCGGTATGCTCCAAGCGGCGGACTTCGACTCGGGAGGGGACACGCAGCAGCTCCTTCGGCAAGCTTTTGCTTCGACGTCGATGACGGGAACGTGACAGCGTGGGCTTCGAGCTTACTGCTTGGCGATGAAGTATGCAGCGAAGGCGTTTGATCAAATGCCTGATCGAAGATGTTCAGTTGCTTCGAGTCTCGTCGGCGGCGATGGAGTTCAGCGGCGGCGGTGATGGCGTACAGCAGCTGTGATGATGCGGTGCTTGGCTACGACGGCGAGATCTTGATGGCGACGGCAGCGGACTCGTTTCAGAACAGGGCAGCGATGGCGAAGTCTCTTTGGCGATGATGGACGACGGCGACTTCTTCTTCGAGATGCCGTTCTCTTGTTTCGTGCAGCGGCGGTCTCTTCAGCGGTGAGCAGCAAATCTCCGATGGCGGTGGACCGGTGCACCGTCGTTCTTTTAATGGTAGCAGCGATCAGCTCTGACGGGAAAACGACGACGACGGCCTGTCGACTGCAGCAGTGATAATTGTTGGGCACGGGCTTTGAGCAGCGGCAGCGACACTACGTCGTCTTCTTCTCAGCGTCGAGATCTCCTTGTTTCGATGAACTCCGATAGCTCAGTGACGTCGACTGCAGCACTTTGACGACGGTGAGCACATGTCGAGGCAGCGTCGCTTCTCCTCGACGTTACCTACATGCTGCAACAACGGCGTTTGATGGCAACGTGTCCGGTATCCCCTCCGACGTCTGACTTCTTCGAACGGCAGCGGCGACTATGGCTTCTTCGAGCCTCGACGATGATGAGGGCTTGCGTGAACGTTCGACTGTGTAGATGACACTCGCGAAGATTGCGGATTGCAGATGCTTGCGGATGCTTCACGGCGAGGGCCTCTCGTGCGATGACTTGAACTTGAGGAAGCTGGCGATTCTCTTTTGAAGACGAGTCTTTCTTTAGAGAAAAATTGTTGCCTCGGAGAGAAACTTGAATTGTTGGGAGGAGACAGGGTGGTTTTTTTTATATTTTTGAGAGGCTCGAAGGTTTTTGCTTGATTAAATTCCGTGAGCACTTGGAGATGGGGCTTGTGGCTCAAGGACAGGGATAGGCTGCCATAGTGTATATTGTGGAACCCCTCTTTAATTTTTGTATTGCCCTTATTTTTTCATTAGGGTTGAGGGGATGGCTTATATAGAGTATAGGAGATGAATTGTCAAAGATAAGATCCCTAGTATTTAGGAAAGATTTGAGGCCATCTTTGAATGGGAAATCAAGTAGGATTTGAATAGGTTTGGAAATAAGAATTTAGAATTTGATCTCCATGGTAATTGAGATTGAAAATACAAATTGTGAATTTGAATTTTACTAGGAGTTGGTATTGGCTAAGAAGTTTGTATAGCCATAGGATAAATTCCAATAACCAAATAGGATTTGGCTCCATCTCTTCATGTTGGACCAAGTCCAACTTTGCTCCATATTGACCAAGTCAAACTACTTTGTGCACACACACTCCATCTCTCCCAATGTGCTATACGAATAGCAATTCTGCCAAATAGCCTGGATATATTGTTTCGCCAAGCCTGAAACATACTAAACACACACGTCAGATATAACAACACGTTTGTCATCATCAAACCAAGATCCTAGATCGTTGCTTCCAACAAATCCGAGGGATGGAGATATCCCGGGACAGGAGGAAGGGTGGGTTGAGGTTGTCACAGAAGGGGTGTATTGAGAAGGTGCTCGTCCGTTATGGAATGGAGAGTGCGAAGCCCGTAGGGACACCTCTTGGAGCTCACTTTCAGCTTTCGGCATTGCAGTCGCCGAGCACCAAGGATGAGAGGAAAGCAATGTCTCAGGTGACATATGCTAGTGCAATTGGAGTTTGATGTACGCGATGGTTTGCACGCGTCCAGATATTGTACAGGCCGTGGGAGTAATGAGCAGATATATGGCGAACCCAGGCAAGGAGCATTGGCAGTCCGTCAAGTGGATATTGCGTTATCTGCGAGGCACAGTTGGTATCGGTTTGCACTTTGGCAGAGGTGACGGTGTGGTGCTGACGGGGTACTGTGATTCTGATTATGCTGGCGACAGAGACATGTTAAGATCGACCACAGGTTACGTGTTCACATTGGGCACCGTAGCTGTGTCATGGCGATCTGTCCTACAGTCGATGGTTGCGTTGTCAACCACAGAGGCCGAGTTGATTGCCGTAGTGGAAGCGATGAAGGAGGCCAAGTATCTGAGATGTCTGCTAGAGGATTTGGGGTTGCCACAGAGATTGTCGTTGGTTTTTAGTGATAGCCAGAGTGCTATTCATCTTGTGAAGCATCAGGCTTACAGTTCGAGGACGAAGCACATTGAGGTCCGTGATTGCTTCCTGGAGGAGGAGAGCAAGCAAATAGAGCTTCAGAAGGTTCCGACTGAAAAGAATCCCGCAGACATGTTCACCAAGCATGTTCCCGCCATCAAGCTCAAGACTTGCTTGAGCTTGATCTGTTTGGCTTGAGTGTGGCGCCAAAGGGTGCAGATTTCGAGACGATGAGAAGGGTCTGTGGAGTGACCAAGGAGTTTTGATCAAGGTAGAGCTTGGATGGAGTTTTGAAGATTTTGTAGCAAGTTAGAGTGTTAATTTTTTGCTGCAAGAATCTTCAATGCATTGTCTTCATGGGGCCCTAGCACATGCTAGTGTTTGGGGACTTGAAGGCATTCCTTTGGCCTGCCGACAGTGAGTAAATGAGAGGGCAGCCATTCATTTTTCAGTGTACAAGAGGTTTGCCATTGTTTTGTATAGGAATGATCCATTTCCAGAGAGCTGCTGTCGAAGAAAAAAACAGAGAGCCGAGAGAGTCAAAAGAGAGAGGCCGCCTGCACCATTTTCAGAGGGATAGAAAGTGTGTGAAGGCTGCCGTTGTTCTCATTGCTCTTGTGAGAGAAAGGTGAGAGAGCTTGTGAGAGTTTAGAAGAGAGTAATCTTCTAGTGTTTTTCTTTCTTTTCTTCTTCCTTTGTGAGATTTGTGGGGGCTTGGAATTGCCAAGTTGTTACTCACAAGAGTGTGAAGAAGAAGGTATTGGTGTAAGCTCGTGTGCTCGCCTTGATTAGTAGTGGATCGTCTCGGAATGCTGGAGTAGGTTGTTCGCAACCGAACCTGGGTAAAATCCTCCGCCTCATTTATTTTCTGCAAATTGAGTTTGTCGTATTTCGTTTACTAATTTGCATACGCAAGATCCGAAGATTGTGCGACCCAATTTTTCAAGCTTTAGCTCCATTGCTAGTTGTTAGGACTTGTTGTTCCGCAGGACGACACCAGTTTTTTGTCAACACTAACAAGAGGCAACAAACAGTAACTCAAGCTACCCTAGAAATTATCATGAGCAGGGGCGGGCCCAACTTTAACGAATGAGAACGGAGATTTGCATTTTTCATTTTTAATTAGTATTATATAAATAGTTATATTAATTAATTAATTTAGTTTTAATTATTTAGTGGACCCCACACCACTTTCTTCATCCAACTTTCTTCATACAAAAGAACACACTACACGGAGTGGGCCTCACTTCAACTTTCCAACTCCACAATCCAACCCCACTTTCCATCAAAAGAACACACTACACCCAATTTCTCTCTCATCAGAATCCACACTTCTCAACTTTCCCCAATTATACTTTCCTACAAAAGAACAGGCCCTTAACGTCAGAAATTCACAATAGGAAACGATGGGCTTGACAATATTACATGTTAGTATACCATCTAACAGGCTTTACAAGCTTAACCCAACCAAGTGTCTCCGCGATCA
The DNA here is from genome assembly GCA_030789695.1 of Scilla litardierei. Taxonomy (NCBI): domain Eukaryota; kingdom Viridiplantae; phylum Streptophyta; class Magnoliopsida; order Asparagales; family Asparagaceae; genus Scilla; species Scilla litardierei. The sequence continues at coordinate 143,766,567 of CM061131.1, forward strand.
ATTCAACCGCATGCTTCCGGTCCAACCTAACAAGAGGCCCGTGTGAGCCCGATCAATATCAAGGTACCATTGCAGGAGATGACAACGATGGAGAGAACGCTGAAGTAAATCACACATATGGAGATGTACAAATGTTTTTAAGTGAAGGAATTCTTTATTGACAGTAACTCAAGTTTTATGTGCATCAACCTTTCAATGTACCAAATTGTTGGCTGTTGACACTTGTTTTTTTTTTAAATTCATTTTTTGAAATCTGATTCCTTTGATTCTACTGTTAGATTAGAAAAAGCTAAAAAATCAATTTAGTTGGCACCTTTTGGGAAATGGACTTTTTTTTTGACTCCCTAGTCTTCGAAAGGATTTGCTTTTGGAAAAGCAATTAAGGGGGACTTAATGCTTCATTTGTTATTTGGTGGTTGGGCTTCTCCGTACAACATAGGGGGTGTCGAACATTTGCTAAATCAAATCATTAGTGGTGGTTAACAAAGAGAATATTTGACTTTAGCATGCCTTTTCCTTCTCTTTTCTTTGTGTATTTGCGATTAATAATGTGGTGGTTAGCTTTTGCAGTCCGAGCCCCGCCGATCCGTCCCAGCAAGCCAACGGCTATATGGGGGGGGGGGGGGGGGTCACCATTTGCGGGTCTATTTCCAGGGTCTGGCGATGTGCTAATCTTTTGAACATGCTGCTGACACGGACTAAAAGATCATTCACGTGAGCGAGCCCTGCAAAGCACGTGCGACTGAGCCCATTTTTACCTTCCCGAGCCCTGAGCCTCAATGATTAGATTCCCCCAATGAGAGCCCAGTCAAAGTCAAAAACTCTTGCGGTGAAAATAAAATAAAAATTGTAAATTAGTTTTAACAAGCTTCAGCAAATATTTTAAATAGTATATTAACAAGGATGCAGCCTTTTTAATTTTTTTTAAAAAACTTTATGTAAAAAGCCAATATTCTCTGCTACCATTTATATAATATTTTTTTTATTAAATATTATTTTATATTTATAACTTTGTTGTTTTTACAGCTGGGATTTGATGGGTAGCTCTTACTTTGGGGGATTCCTGGCCTTTTTAATGATTACACCCCTATTAGCTATCTACACTTAGGCAGGTTAATTACTACGTGAAACTATGTGGTTACAAACAGGCTTAATTTACACAAAAAAAACAAACTACTCTATCTATTTACGGTTTTAAAAATTGGGTTTTCGTACCTCCGACCTTTAAAACATGCGTTTTGCCCATTAATCCTTTAAATATAGCTATTTTCTCTAAGTCCTTCAAGCCTTAAACTTTAACTTGAATAAATTCTCCATCCAATACTCTGTTAAAATGATAACCGAACTTAGATAATCAACCATTAGATACTAATTATAGTTAATTAATTAAGATTATACACTAATTAACAATTAATCAACCACAAAACACCCACCTCATTCAGTATGGGGCGGGTGGAGGAGGCGGCAACACATCCTCCTCCCTCTCCTCCTTGTTGGTTTTTTGTGGTTAGAGGAGGCGGCGCCGTCTCCTCCGCCTGCACAAAACCGATGAGGAGGGGGAGGCGGTGCTGCTGCCGTCGACGGCCGAAAATTTGACGAGGAGGATGCATGCCAAATTTTGGGGCGGAGGAGGCAGCAGCACCGCCTACCCTCATCCTCGTCGTTTTTTTTGCGGGGCAGGAGACTGTCCTCTCCGTCATTTTTTGGGGCAGATGAGGTGGCAGCACCGCCTCCCGCTTCCTACTCTTCGGTTTGCCGCCGCCGCCCCTCCTCCTCGTCGGTTTTTTTTGTGGGCGGAGGAGACGTCACCACCGCATCCCTAGTAAAAACCCGATGAGGCAGAAGGGGAGGAGGCAACGCTGTCGCCTCCTTCCCGTGAACCACCCGGACACCCCTAACCAAAATCCCCCCAAGACCTTACCAACATCTAACAGAATATTCCTTCTTCTGTTAGATTTTAATAGAAAATTAGGAAGATGGAATATTTAGGTTAAATTTTATGGTTTGAGGGATTTGAGAGAAAGTACACATATATTAAGGTACTAATGTGCAAAAACGCATGTTTTAAGGGTCGGATATGCGAAAAACCCTTTAAAAATATGTTTAAACATGTTTAAACATTGTTTTTTTAAGTCAAATCTATTTTTAATAAAAATTTTATCAAAAGTATCTTAAACTTTGCTATTTTTCATCAAAACTATCCTCAACTTTATAATTATTTACAGAAGCTAGCTTGAAGTTTGAGTTGAATTTTGAAAAACTATCTTGTATTTTCCAAAATTTTAAGATAGTTTTGATTGAAAAAACAAAGGTTATAAGGAATTTGATTAATTTCTAAAATTAACTATAGTATTTTAAACCCATATGATACGGCGTTTGGCCGGCCCAGAAACCGCTCAATTATCTACTTCAATAAGACAGGCCCAAGTCCAAGCCCACGACTTCGGCCCAGGAGACTAGAGGTCCTCATGAACGGTTGACCACATTCTCGTTCAAAGCTACAGCTCAATTGGTCTTTGGGCTTCTGCATTAAAAGGGTCAGCTCATAATGGCAAACATCAACGACCAACCGCTATGAATGTTATCAATACCGACAGTTCAGGCCAAAGACAGTAAAGCATCATTAATGCTCGAGAGTTACTAGATAATAGTATTCCCGAGATCATTACCTATAAATAGTCTCTCCGGAAAACAGAAAAGGGGACGAATCTTTAAGATCTTACACTCATGTATTCATATATTTCTTACATAGCTCAGTCTGAGAACCAGCGTACGATCTCCCAACAGAACGGACACAATTTCAGAGAGCCTCATCAAGTCAGCCACTGACTTAAGCATCGAAGGAATTGGGTTAGATACCTGATTCGATATACTGATGAGTTTCCCGTGTTGCAGATAGCTTGGGAGATAGCTCGGCTCTGGGTCCCTTCATCCCGATGATAGCTTGTCCAGCGTTCAGAAATCTGCCAACGTCCTCCACTTCAGCGGCTTCATCCGGACTATCCTTCAACAAACTTCTGTGGTGAGAAATTACCCAGAAACATCTGGCAACGTATGTGGGAATCGAGTTAGCATCCACATCAACATCCACACCAATAATAACTCAACCCACTAACAAAGATCCTGATAGGCCAACCACTATGAGGCGGTATCTGTTATGCCGTCCACCATGAATCCTAGTTCTTCCACACGTGTAACCCCCTGTGTTTGAATTACGATGTAGTATACTATGTACACGTATTTTTCTTGATTTTTTTGGGATTATTTTCCTCATTTTTGTGTATTTTATCTTTTAGCAATTTTGTGTATTTTATTTTTTAGCATTTTGTGTACTTGTTTTTATTTTGGTTTATTGGCTAGCATTTTTGTTTTTTGTGTATTTATGTATTTTTGTGTATTTCTCTTTTTGGGATATTTATTTTTCTGTATGAAACCCTTTTTTCTTTGCATGACACCTAACCCATGACTAATCCCTCTTAGGGATGAGTCATCATACACTTGGCTTCATGTCCTTTAACCTCATCTTAAGCATTTCTAGCTTGACACCTAGCCATGACTAATCCCTCTTAAGGATGAGTCATCATTCACTTGGCATTGTAAGGTCCCTGGCTATGAGGAAAACACTAGAAGGGGGGTTGAATAGTGTTTATGCAATTTAAAATGATAATTACATCAAATTAAATTCCTAACCAACAATAAGTACGGAATGAAAATAAATCCTTAAAATGAAACAATGCAAACACAATGATGTTTCAAGGGTTCGGATTACCTAAGTCACTTACCGACTTGTTTCCGGTAATCATATGTCCCCGGATACCACCGGATACTCAAGTTAGAACCCTAACTTGAGGTTTCCTTAAAACCCACTTGTAGCAACCCTACAAGTGAAATCGAAGTACACTCGATGTCCTTGACTCCCACAACTTGGGAGCAAGCAAACCACTCTCACAACCCGAGAGTGAATCAAATAACGAAAGTTATAACGCCCCGGTCCCCGAGATACCGGATAAGTACGAATCCGTATCAGGTATTCCCGAAGAGGCGAGTGTTACGTAGAAATAAAGAAAAGAAGAGAGTAGGAAGAACACTGCAGGTACTACGCACGTGCTGGGAAGTACAAGTAAAACTCCATCACAGATAAAAACACTGAGAAAATAACAAAAGTGTTGTGAAGGGAATTTAGGGAGAAATAGGTGTAAGGGGTTAAGAGCCTCCTACCCGTGTATTTATAACTTTCAATAGTGGTTTGGATACCCAATTGGCCCAATGGGCCTATTCATAACACTTCCCCTTATCCAATCAACATTGAAATAAGAGGTGGATTCTTCAGGATCCGAGTTAAGGTAACTGTCTTGTTAAAGAAAGAACAGTTAACCCATAACTTCCCCTGTTTTGGGGATGTGTCTAGGGGTGGATACTTCAGGATCCAGAGTCAACGAGGTTGCCTCGTCAAAACCTTGACTACGGAAAACCCAGTGGGAAAAAACCTGTAGCCAAGGGAAAAGAGTACAACTCTGCAGTTGACTCCCCCTTATCTGACCAAGCTTCAGGCTTGCAGATTTCCTATGAATCTATACATTAGTCTAATATGTATTTATGAGTTCATAGTTCTCTCATCCTGACCCAGTTTACATTTACTCACTCTCCTCATCCCAATCCCATATACAAGTTTCTCAAAGATACTAGTAGGCAGGGATTTGGTAAGCAAATCCGCCAAGTTATTACATGATTGGATCTTCTGTACCTCAATCTGCTTTTGCTTCTGAAGGTCGTGCGTCCAGAAGAACTTGGGGGAGATATGCTTCGTCTTGTCACCTTTGATGTAGCCGTCCTGTAGCTGGGCTATACATGCTGCATTGTCTTCATGGAGTGTAGTGGGTGCAAGAACGCCGGTCGTCAGGCCGGTGGAGGTGAGTATGTGCTGGATCACCGAGCGTAGCCAGAAGCATTCCTTGCTTGCTTCGAAGATCGCTAGTAGCTCTGAGTGGGTGGATGAGACGGTCGTCATGGTCTGCTTCACAGATCTCCAGGATATGGCAGTGCCGCTGTATGTGAACATGTATCCGGTCTGAGACTTCTCTGTATGAGGATCGGACCTGTAACCTGCGTCAACATAACCAACTAAACCAGTTGATGCCCCTTTCCTGTAGAATATACCTAAGTCTATGGACGCTTGGAGGTAGCGCAGAAGATGCTTAACTCCGGCCCAGTGCCGCTGTGTAGGTGCAGCACTATATCTGGCTAGTAAGTTTACTGCAAACGCTATGTCAGGGCGAGTGCAGTTAGCCAGGTAAAGGAGTGCACCGATAGCACTTAAATAAGGCACTTCGGGGCCTAGTACTTCCTCCCCCTCTTCCAACGGCCGGAAGGGGTCTTTGTGTACATCCAATGATCCGACGACCATCGGAGTGCTGAGGGGGTGGCACTTATCCATCTGAAACTTTTTCAATAAGTTCGATGTGTAAGTTGACTGGTGTAACAGGATCCCATCTTTAAGATGCTCTATCTGAAGGCCTAAACAGAATTTTGATTTTCCGAGGTCTTTCATCTCGAAAGTTTCTGTCAGGCTTCTAGAAATCTTTGCGATCTCTTCAGGAGATCCGATGAGGTTTAAGTCGTCTACATAGACGGCTATAATTACAAATCATGTTGCCTTTGCTCTTATAAAGATGCAAGGACAGACTGGGTCGTTTTTAAATCCTTGCTGTGCAAGGAAATTGCTCAATCTGTTATACCGCATCCTTCCAGATTGTTTTAGACCATATAATGATCTTTGCAGTTTCACTGAGTAGATGTCACGTTCTCTCTCTTTTAGTGCTGCAGGCAAAGAATAACCGTCAGGCAATCTCATATAGATGTCTCGGTCTAGGTTGCCATATAGGTATGCAGTAACCACATCCATGAGTTGCATATCTAAACCCTCTTGTGCTGTTATGCCAATGAGGAATCGGAAGGTGATCGCGTCCATGACCGGGGAGTATGTGGCTTCAAAATCCACCCAGGACGTTGGGTAAAACCCTGCGCTACAAGCCTTGCTTTGTAGCGTACAATCTCATTCTGTTCATTTCATTTTCTAACAAATACCCATTTATAACCCACAGGTTTTACACCTTTTGGTGTCTGGACTATTGGTCCGAAGACCTTGCGTTTGGTGAGTGAATCCAACTCCACTCCTATTGCCGCTTTCCACTTTGGCCAATCATCTCTGCTTTGACATTCTGTCAGAGAGCGTGGTTCAATATCATCATCGCAGTACGCGATGTTGATGGCAATATTACACGCAAATGTGTCATCTATTGTTGTGATTTTTCTGTCCCAATACTCCCCAGTTCGTACATAGTGTATCGATACTTCATTTTCTCCCGGTTTTTCCTCTTCATGAGAGTTTGGGAGAGATGGGGTAGCATGGCTTAAATTAGCATCCTGTGGTGGTATTTGTTTACCATTGCCAAGGGTCCTACTCTTTCGAGGGACTTGGTCCTTGGATCCCGGTGGTCGTCCTCTCTTTTTGAGAGGTCCAACCATTTCTGCTGCAGGAGGATTGCATCCATTTTGCGGTATGTCAATCCTAGCTGGAGTGTTAGCAGCAGGGACGTGTGATTTGACAATCTTCTGGTTGTCAGTAAATTTGTCCGGCAAGAGATGGACAGTGTTTTGGATGTGGAGAATCTTCAGGACCTCCTCCTCACACTGGCTTGTTGGCGGATCAAAGTGACATAAAGTTTTTGTATCCCAAGTGATACTTTCTGAAGCTTTGGGCTTCTTTGTCTGTGAGCCTAGTCTTGGGAACGATGTTTCATCGAATTCACAGTCTTCTAGACATGCCTTAAAGACGTCCCCCGTAAGGGGTTCTAGGAATCTAATTATGGAGGGGGTGTCAAACCCAACATAAATGCCTAGGCGACGTTGTGGACCCAACTTTGTCCTTTGTGGTGGTGCTATGGGGACGTATACTGCACAACCAAATATTCTCAAATGTGAGACAAGTGGTGGGGCTCCAAGTGCTAGTTGCATTGGAGAAGATGACTGACCTCCAGAGGGTCTTAATTTTATTAAAGATGCAGCATGCAGAATTGCATGACCCCACGCATTCACTGGTATCTAGGATTGAAGTAATAATGGACGAGCGATCCATTGTAGTCTCTTAATTAGAGATTCTGCTAACCCATTTTGGGTGTGAACATGCGCTACAGGATGTTCGACTTCAATTCCCTGAGCTTGGCAATAGTCTAGAAAGACTTGTGACGTAAACTCCCCCGCATTGTCCAGACGAAGTTTCTTTATCTGGTGGTCGGGGAAGTGGGCCCGTAACTTTATTATCTGAGCTAAAAGCTTAGATAGTGCTAGGTTACGGGTGGACAGTAGGCACACATGTGACCACTTAGTAGATGCGTCTATCAGGACCATAAAGTACCTGAACAGACCACTTGATGGGTGAATCGGCCCACAAATGTCTCCGTGGATTCTTTCCAGAAAGCTGGGAGACTCCACATCCACTTTCAGTGGAGAGGGTCTCGTGATCAGTTTACCCTTGTAACAGGGTGGACATGGGAATTTGCCTTTTTGAAGAATCTTCAGGTTCTTCAGGTCAATGCCCCTGGAGTTCTTTATGATGCGGTACATCATAACTGAACCAGGGTGTCCCAGTCGACTGTGCCAGAGTTGGAATTCTGGTGTTTGGGGCACTGCAGGTGCTCCACCATGGATGTTTTTGGAGTTTGTATACTTGTTTGGTAGAGTCCCGAGGGGAGTCCCTTAAAACGTTCCACAATGGTTTTTGAACCATTTGTAAGAGCCGTTACAAGCAAGTATTCCCTTTTATCTTCCTCGACCGTCTCTAAGTGATATCCGTTTAAACGGATGTCTTTAAAACTTAGGAGGTTTCGTATGGATTTAGGGGAGTATAACGCATTTTTAAGTGTTATTTGTGTGTTGCCGGGGAGCAATATAATTGCTTCCCCTGATCCTTCGATTATGTTTGATGGTCCTGAGATTGTTCTCAGTGGGCCAGAATAACTACTTATGCTCGTGAAGTAGTCTAAGTTTTGAAGGATCGAGTGCGTCGATGCACTGTCCACTAGGCAGATAAGTTCCATATCTAAAAAAGGAGAAAAACATTCAAGCAATAAAATCTGGTTACAAAGAACCACTCGGGCCTTTTACTTATGTAATATTTTTCTGAATTTTTAGATTTTCTCATTTTTTTTGGATTTTTGCAAACTCACGTAAACGCGATGGAATGCAAAGCACGATCGAAGGTCGTTACTGTCTATATACAGTAATAAAGAGAAAAAGATAGAATTTGGGACATGGCTTGGTGTCAGAACATCTAGTCAATGCTACTCAAGTGTTGTGGGTTATCCAAACTCTATTGAATTACCATTCACTATGAAAAATATATCGTTATCACACAATCAAGTAATTTTTCAATTAATCATGCAATTTTCTGCTTAATTGTTTCAAGAATACTAATTGTGGAGGAATGAAATCTATTCATGGAAAAAGCATATTAAATTACATTCTAATCGAGGAGGTATCTCTAATTCAAGAAAGCACAGAGTTCAAAATTAAAATCCATTATATAATTGCAATGAAGCACAATAGACTTGATAAAATCCTACGTGAGCATGTAGAGCAATAAGTGGAGTGTGCGTAGCTTATAGTGCAAACATAGGAGAATCATCATTAGTTTAATAGAAAAGGGAAATGAAAAGAAATGAAAAACATGCATGCAAAGACTCAAAAAGAGGGAAAAAAATAAAATGATGATGCTAAAAAGAGAAGAATGGGGTGGAAATGGTAGGAAATGAGAATAAAAAGTGAAAATAAAAGAAAAATAAAGCGATAACGCTCATCCCCCAAGCTAAATACAACAGTGTCCTCACTGCTGAGAACACGTGCGTAGAGATGGAGAATGACGCTATGGGTGGGATGGGTGGGATGATGTGAAAAATAAAAATCCTAGAAAGTAAAATAAAGATGTAATGCATATGTACAGGGTATACAAATGATGATGCTGGGGATGATGATGGACATGATAATGGACACCACAAAATGTGTCTACCCCAAGCTGGACTAAGCTGGGCCCCGTGAGGATAGATGTGCACTAAAATAATAAGGGAGAGACGCGGGAACAACGAGAAGTGATAATCAGGCGGCAACACCATATGGTTATATGGGATAAAATGTAAATAGAGTTGGAGTGGGAGTACCAAATTGGTGCGATGATCTCCCCCAACCTAGAGTGGAGTTAGACATGAGAGAAATCGGCGAGGGCGAGAGCTGCTCTTCTGCCAATCGGCTCGCCGACAGTGTAGGGCTTCAATCTTTGCCCATTGACCTTGAATGGTCCATTCTTGCCTCCCTCAAGCTCCAATGCTCCGTTTGGGAATATCTAAAGGACTTTAAACGGGTCGTACCACCGGGACTTCAACTTCCCTGGAAATAGTCGCAGTCTAGAGTTATAAAGGAGTACATGATCTCCTACGTTAAAACACTTTACCGTGACCAACTTTTCGTGATAGATCTTAGTCCTTTCCTTATATATCTTGACGTTTTCATAGGCGTCCCTCCTGAGCACCTCTAATTCATTGATATCCAAGAGGCAACGTAATCCCACACTCTTGTAGTCGTAGTTGAGCTTCTTGATAGCCCAAAAAGCTCTATACTCTAGTTCCACCGATAGGTGGCATGCCTTCTCGTAGACCAATCTATAAGGAGTGGTTCAAATGGGGGTTTTGAAGGCCATGTGGTATGCCCATAGCCCATCATTCAGCTTTTGGGACCAGTCCTTCCTTGATGAGCTCACTGTCTTCTCGAGGATAGTTTTTATCTCCATGTTGGAGATCTCTATCTGTCCACTCGTCTGTGGGTGATAGGCGAGTCCGACCTTATGGTATACCCCGTACTTTTTGAGCAAGGCCTCAAACTTTCTTTCGATGAAGTGATTGCCACTATCACTTATGACTGTCCTTGGCACTCCGAAGCGGGGGAAAATGGTACTTTTGAAAATATTTACGACGACTCGAGCGTCATTCGTCGGGGTCGCCACGGCTTCCACCCATTTGGAAACATATTCCACTGCCACTAGGATGTATTTGTTCCACAGCTTGTGGGGAACGTGCCCATAAATCGATCCCCCAGCAGTCAAATAGCTCGATCTCCAGAATGCCTTTGAGGGGCATCTCATCCCTCCTTGTAATATTCACGGTCCTCTGGCACCTATCACATCGTTTGATATAGTCATGGGTGTCCTTGAAGAGTGTCGGCCAGTGAACCTGCATTGGAGGATCTTTGTCGTGATCTTTGTCACCGCCGCGTGGCCCCCACATGGTTGGTCGTGGCAATGAGAGATAACGGAAGCGATTTCTTCCTTGGGGATGCACCATCTAATGATTCCATCTGGGCATGATTTATAGAGATGCGGATCATCCAAGAAATAATGTTTGGCATCGCTTAGAAACTTCCTTCGCTGGTATACGACCAATCTGTGGGGCAAGATCACGCAGACCAAAAAATTTACTATGTCGGCGTACCACGGTGTGTCGACGGAATCGATTGCAAGCAATGGCTCTCTAGCAAAGGAACCATCTATGGGCAAACTGTCTTCCTCGTCCCCACGAATGAGCCGAGACAAATGGTCAGCTACCACGTTCACCATGCCCTTCTTATCCTTGATTTCGACGTCAAATTCTTGAAGGAGAAGAATCCACCGTATCAGTCGAGGTTTAGCCTCTTTCTTGCTGAGCAGGTATTTTTGGGCAGTGTGATCCGTGTGAATTATAACTTTCAATCCCAGGAGGCAATGTCGAAATTTCTCAATGGAGTACACCACTGACAGTAGCTCCTTCTCAGTGGTTACGTAATTCCTCTGGTATTCATCCAACATTTTGCTAGCATAGTAGATGGCATGCAGCTTTCCCTCTTTCCTCTGGCCTAATACAACCCCCACTACCTAATCACTTACATCACACATTAGCTCAAATGGCAGATTCCAATCCGATGGCTGGATGACTGGAGCAGAAATGAGAGCCTCTTTCAATCTGTTAAAAGCTTCAAAACACTCATCAGAAAAATTAAATGGTGTGTCTTTTACAAGTAATTCGGTGAGGGGGCGCGAAATTTTTGAAAAATCCTTAATAGAACGGCGGTAAAATCCTGCATGCCCAAGAAAACCACGAATTCCCCTAAGATTGGTTGGCGGGGGAAGTTCTGTATGACTTCGATTTTAGCTTTATCGACTTGTATCCCCTTGAAGGAGGTGACATGCCCAAGGAAAACTCCCTCAGTTACCATAAAATGGCATTTTCCCATTTAAGAGTGAGATTGTTCTCATGGCATCGCCCAAGGACTTTGGCTAGGTTCATTAGGCAAGAGTCGAACTTGATGCCATACACGAAAAAATCATCCATGAAGACCTCGATGATATCCTTGATGAAATCAGAGAAGATAGAGGTCATGCACCTTTGAAAGGTCACGTGTGCATTATATAAACCGAAAGGCATCCTTCGGTAGGCAAAGGTGCCATACGGGCATGTGAAAGTTGTCTTCTCTTGGTCTTCCTTATGCAATGGGATTTGGAAAACCCCCGAATATCTGTCAAGGTGGTCACGCCCGGATATACACTTGGAAAACGACTGTAGTTTTACCGCAAGCGCACGACATAGTGGCGAGCGGGTATCGAACACAGGGAGGACAATTGACAATATCTTACTTTGATTACCTAGCTATCGATGGAACAAGAATAGTTTGATGGTAATGTCACAATCGTTCAAATAGCAAATAGATATCAATATAATAAAAGCGTCTAGGGATAGGAAATCCCCACTACGGACCGTCTCTCATCCTTGTGAATCATGAATATCAATGTTACAAGGCTTGAATATAGGTGAACTAGTCGCAACTTAATGTAGAACCAAGCTCACGCTCTCGCACTATTGCCAGTCTATAGCAACCTAGATTAGGGCCCACTCTCGTGCAAACCCTAAACTATGATGCTATCATGAAGGTCGACATCATCGTCCAATCGTAACTCGAGCCCACTCTCGTGCAAACTTGAGCTACGATCTAGGTTATGATAGTTCGTATTCGTCCAATCTCTTGCAAACGAATATTAGTATAGATTTATAATAAAAATCCTAGCTTTGGTCCAATCTCTTGCAAACCAAATCTAAAGAATTTCAATTATAAACCTAAGTCAAATGTCTAGGCATTTCCATCAATTGGGATCCAATCTCTTGCAAATCCCAATCGATCGAAATTCCTAGCTACTCGCAATAAATCAATCAAAACCTAACCTTTCTCAATCCTAGCAACAATTCTATTCATTCATCACAATTCAAAAGATCGGGTCCATAGGGTTCATCCCCATGCCCTAGAACGACGAAACTACTCACAAATCATCGTGAAAATCTCAAAATTAACAAATAGAATCATAGCACAATTCATTGCAAAGAAGAGACAATTCATAAAAATAAAAGTTTTAGCAAGAAAGAACAACCAAAATTGTCGCATATGATCTCCAGCCGAGATTTCACAAAAGAATAGCCGTCAAAAAATAATAGAAGTCTCTCCTAAAACTAGGGATAAAACTAGGTTTAAATACAAGCCAAAATCTTCCAAAAAATCGTGACAAAACTGCCCCCGCGCAGCCCAGAATTCGTAATCCTCGCAGCAGTCGGAATGCGTCACTCGGCTGAGTAACAATGTCACTCGGCCAAGTGACAGACCCAATAATAAAACAGAGAATCTGGGATTTTGGGGGTCTGTCTCTCTAACTGACTCGGACGAGTAGGCTTCTTTACTCAGCCGAGTAAGCAATCGTACTCGGCCGAGTAAGCAATCGTACTCAGCCGAGTAGGCTTCTCAAAATTTTCCAACAACTTGGCCCTTTCTCGGTTGAAAATCCCTGTTCTATTCGGGCGAGTGAGCTTTCTCACTCGGCCGAGTAGACTTCCTTGCTCGGCTGAGGAAACTTTGAAATTTTACTGTGCGTATCCGTTTCACTCGGCCGAGTACAGCTTCTGACGCGGCCGAGTAAGCGGTCTTCTCGGCCGAGTGGGCTGTATCTGTCTTCTTTTCTTCACCTCTTCGCCTCCTCGTTGCTTCTTTCGAATTCCTTCCTCTTCCGCTCATCCTCAAGCGCTGATAACTCCTCAAATAAGCTGTGGGCGACACTTCGAAGTGCGAAAAAATCCTTTGATCTCGTTTTCGTTCCAAATCGCTCCATATCTCCTGAAATACGAAAAAAAATAAGAAATAGTGAAAAGTATCGCAATATCGTCGAATAATCGTGGAAAATGCAATATGGGCGATCAAAACGTCATGAAAACATGCAGAAAAAGGTGTAAAATAAGGAGCGATCAAAATCCCCCAAGCTTACCTCTTACTCGTCCTCGAGAAAGATGAGTAAAAGGCGAACCCGGCGGGTAAAAATAAAGAAAAAGGAAAAAGAAGATAGAAAAGAAAACAAAGAGGAAGATGCTAGATCATTTTCTCAGGACGTGGACTTGCTTACTCAAATAGAATACGACGAATAAAACATGCCAAAGATGTTTATCTCGATATCATGATCATATAGGATGCATTCAATATAGAAACCCAAGAATTTCAAAACAATATGAAATATGAAATCATTCTAGAATTAACATCGTCTGAAGCATTTAAAGCAATATACATAATCATAGACTACACACTTTTCAATTGATCGCTTTCTATTTTGAGTATAAGAGGTATCACACAATATGAAGCAATAAGAATAGAAAGGAGTGGTTTTCATGAAATGCATGCTAAGTTTCAATTCCTGGACTTCGTAAAACTTTTAGTAATCTCATCGAGTATAGAAAATTACTTAGCTTAGGTTGTCATGCACAGTCAAGTAACCACTCTCTCACACATCATTGGATTCTCCACCAAGCTTATCTATAAGCATGGTGGCATCGAATAAATCAATAAAACTTTCCCAAATTTTGAAGCTCCAAGAAACAAAAATAAAAGAGGGAAGAAAGAGAGATAGAATATGAAGTGGGATCATTTTTGGACTTCTTTTCTCTTTTCTTTTCTTTTTCTCTCTCTTTTTTCTCTTTTTTTCTTTTTTATATCAATATAAACAACTGTGATCCCAAATCAAAAGATAGAGATATACATGACTATTTTTTTCTTTTTGATTTTAGGGTGTTGGAGCATGGACTTTTTGTAGTGGGGAATATGCCAATATAAGGTTCGCTAAAGGGAGATTCTCCAATGATTTTAAGTATAGAAATGATGCTGAAGATATGTGGAGAAAGAAAAATATGTAACACTCGGTTCACTCTATAGAATGTGCACGACAACTTTCAGCAGAGTAATGTAATCTACTCAGTTTGATCTCAGAAAGTAAACTAATCCAGTTATATCAACATAGCATTCATTCAATCAACCTGAAAGTGAAGCGTACAATTTTCATGCAATAAGAAGTGATATAAGACAACAAAGCAATACTCCAAATATAGGCAATCAATGCGTGAAGCTTGGTGTGTTTTCTATGAAGAGTATACAATATAAATCATCAGACTCGGCTAATAGAAGAATTTCATCCACATTCATATAACAAAGTGCTGGTTACTATCTCGAATGCATAGCAAGCATGGCATATGATATCTGAAATAAAAACGATGGCATGACAAGATAATATGCATATAGAGATAAGCTAATACCACGTCATCATCATCACAGAATATTCATCTCTAGCAAAAAGGATAAAGGAAATAAGGATAAAAGAAAAATCAGAACTACTATGCATATGCAGCACACAAAAAGTAAGAAAACATGATGTATGAGGAAAAAAAATGAAAAAGTGGGTGAAAAATAAGTGCAAAATAAAGAAAGGTGGGAAAAATAAAAGTAAAAGGCGAAGAAAATGAAAAGTGCGTAAGACACTCACTCCCCCAAGCTAAATGGCACGGTGTCCTCAATGTGCAAAGTGTGGCACACCTAGAGATATGATATGGGCGGGGTGGGTGATGATGCGTGCATGATGGAAATAAAAGAAAATGAGATGGGTATGCAAATGGTGTGTGCAGAGGTGCTAGTGGTGCATGCAAAGATCAAGATGGCGTAATATAAGTGTTCCCAAAAATACCACCTCTCTACCAAAATGATATAGACAAGTATGAGCAAAATGTGACCAAAATATGTGTGGAGGAGAGTTGCAAAATCAGCAGGCAGAAAATATCCAGAATAGCAGCAGCAAAAGTATGAGAGGCATCATGTGTGTGCCTAAGTGGGTGGTGGAGCACCAGCACCGTCCTGTGGTAGAGGAGGAGGTGGAGGTGGTGGAGGTGGCTGCGACAGAAGCGTAAGGATCTGGTTCAGGCTAGCTTGAATACCAGGAAGTAAAGCGACGTGCCTATGTACAGCAGTGACGGTAGCAGAGAGAGCCCGGAAATCTCCTCTGAGCCCACTAACTGCCCCCTCTAGAGCATGGATGTGCTGAACTAGGGTGTTGGGGGGAGGTGAGACAGAGGGTTGAACATGTGAGGAATGTGGCTGCCTTGCACGGGTACCGTAAATAATGGGTGCGACTATCTGGTGGGGCTGAGGTGATGTGCTCACAAAAATACGCTCAGCATATGTGGGAGGCTGGGACACATGAATGGACGAAGAAGAAGGAGCAGCAGTAGAGGCTGAAACGGTGACAGAGGGCGAGTAGGACAGAGAGGTCACTGACACAGACATGGGGACAGACGTCACGACACTCTCGGTGAAGACAGCTGCAGTGGAGACAGAAGTGTCGATGGCTGGGGAGGTCGTGAAGTGTGCAGAAAATGACTCCCCAGGGGTCGAGAATAAGAAACTGGAAAGGGTCTCCACTGCGGAGGGAAAAGAGGGCTCTCCACTCTCAATAATAGTGGTGGGGCACTCGGGGCTCACAGCAGAAATGTGATCTATGGTCATCGACACGGTGGTGGTGGTGGTGGTGGTGGACTCAGCAAATGTACTCCCGACACTGACAGAAGTGTGGACAGAGGTGTCGGGAGGTGCAGACGAAGCAGGTGCAGGCTGAGGTATCACGGGGTCCAGGGGTGGAAGGAGGGGCTCCTACTGAGCACCCTCAGGCTCAAGCACGTACGCAGCTGGGATGAGGAGATCCATCGCTGGAATCCACTCCCCGCCTGCGATTCTAATATGTGTCCGGGTAGGGCTCGAAAAAGCCATGTAATCGGCGCCAAAGGGACCATGCAGTAACACCCAGTGGTGTTGACCATGAGGACGCAGCATCCTCATCCGGGCCATAACGTCTATGGAAAGAGAAGTGGGGCCCGAGGGTCTAAGCAAGCAAGTAGGGAGGTTTACTCCGCATAAGGGAGCTAGTAAGGTAATCAGACCGTCGCTACAGATAGGCGTCCTAGCACCGACAGAAATAACGATGCGGTCCAAGTACCAACTAGCTATATCAATCTCAATGACGGGGAGTAAGACGTCTCCGCCCCTCTTGTAGGCCTGTAATCGAGTCATCGCGTAGAGCATGTAGAGCTCCAGCGTCGACATCGTCCCCGGCTCATACCTCGCTAAGAAAGTCGTCGCCATAAGGCGCTGTGCAATGCGGAGGCATGGGTGGAGGATAGGGGAGGCCTTGGCCCGGTTAGGGTCAAAGGCGAGAGGAGATCCGTAATACGTGTCCAAAATGCGTGTGTGTCGAATGACGGCGATGGGATGTGCGTGGGACTATAGGCTCGGTCAGGGTCCGGAACTAGGGGCCACTGAAAGTAGGCTCAGAGCATATCGAGCGTGACCTCGCACTCATGATCCATCAGTCAGAAAGAGCAATCCCTAGGAGTTCTAGCTATAGAACTCAGAACCTCTAGTGTCGGACGGATATAGGTATCCGTCGACACCGACAGAAAGTCACGCCACCCCACGTTGTCATACAACTGGAGCAGCCCCTTGAATACCTCTAGGCGCTCAAAGTCTGCTATGTGCGTGAACCTAGAGGGTACGATCAAGCTATGTGAGATACGCTCAAATCTGGCACGGTGCGCGTCATCTCTGACTGTAATCTCCATCGTGTCGAACGCGGGGGCGGGCTGTGCCGGTGGTGGTGGGATATGTGCGGTAGAAGGTGGAAGTGTGGGTGGCAGTGGGCTAGGTGGAGGGGAGTCTACCCTAGCGGAAGAGGGGCCAGGATTGCCTGACCTCTTCCGCTTGGAAGCGGGCGCCCTCGTGCCTGACCTAGTATGGGGCGGCATGTGAGCCGCGAAAAGTGCCTACCCAAAAGAAAATGTGAAGTGCTGAAAATATGGAACGAGTATACCTAAGCATGATGCGAGAGAAAGCAGTCGAAGCGTGCGAAGAGTCGCCTCCTCCGGGAAGCGCCAAATCCGTCCCGAATCTCCCCCAAGCTAGCCTGAAACACAAATAGACAAATCAACAATGAATATCAATATGAATGGGAGAAGATTGGAGATAATAGATATATATATTAATTTCGATCCGGGGCTTAATAGGCTTACGGATTGGAGAAAATGGAGAAAAATTCGATTTTTGGGAGAAATAGGGATGTGAGCCGCGGGCTGGGGTTTATAAGGGATGGCTCACTCGGCCGAGTGACGCGTTCACTCGGCCGAGTGGCTCAGTCTTATAAAAATTTTACAAAATCTCCCAAAAGTGTCGAATCGGCCGAGCAGCTATCGTACTCGGCTGATGGCTACTCGGCCGAGTGACATTGCCACTCAATGCTTTTCAAATGTTGCAAATGTCAAATTCACTCGGCCGAATGACATAGTCACTCGGCCGAGTGGCATATAAATTACAGAGAGTAGTTTTTAGGATCTTCCCTGATCAGTACCCTACTCGGCCGAGTAGGGTCTTTGCTCGGCCGAGTGAAAATTTCACTCGGCCGAGTGGCGTGCTGTTTTCAGCTCCAACTTTCTGTTTTTGCTCCACTTTCTATTTTTCATCTCCACGTCAGTTCCTTCCTCCTCCTGAGGCCTGAGCGCGTTCCTGGAGCGCTCCTCTTTTCCATGGTTATCCTCCATTCAAATGGTTTCTCGTTCTCCATCTCCTGTCATGAAAAATAGAGCCCGTTGTCAGGATTTTTATCGACTCTAGACTCTAAACAATAAGAAAGATCTAATAAAAATGAAAAATTCAACTAAAAATAAGATAAAACTGTCGGCTTTCCTCCCGACAAGCGCTCGTTTAAGGTCTTGAGCTCGACCCCTTAAGATACTCGTTTAATGCTCGATATTCGGCGCATCTGAGATGCGCGCGTCAAATTTGCCGGGAAGGCCACTAGGATTTAGTTGTTGTTTTTCGTAGGAATTCCTCGACTCCCCCTCATCATGGGTGGTCGTGGGGGATGAGTCCTCCAAGTTTGAGCTTTTACCGTTCTTTTTCTTTGTCGATGACGAAAATTTCTTATCCGGCGGAGCTTTCTCCAAATTCTTTGCCGTGGAGAGCTTGCATAGCTCCCTAATTCTTGCGACTTCAGCGTCGTCTTTGTCATCAACCATAGAGTGATCCAACGGGTCTTCCAACTTTTTTCCATCTCTAGAAGATTGGCCTTCTTCGAAGCCACATTGTGTAAGGTGCCGATAGCATACGGCATAGCATCATCAATGACCTCATCGAGGAGGTCCACATAATCAGCGTCCTCCGTCCAAGGCATGTGCTTCATTTCCTTAGGAATGTGTAGCTCCACCTCTATGTTTCCGACATTTAAAGATAAGGTGCCCTCTCTCACGTCAACTATCACGCCGGCGGTGGCCAAAAAGGGGCGTCCAAGGATTAGTGACGTATCACCCTCCTCCTTGATATCCATTACCACGAAGTCGCACGGCAAGTAAATTCCTCCATGTACTTGGAGCAGTATGTTCTCTGCAATTCCCACCGGCCTAGTGACCCGACCGTCCGCGAGTTGTATTCTCATATCCGTCGGCTTTAAATCGGTCCAGGTATTCAATTTCTTAAACATTTTAGGGGCATAAGGCTCACGCTTGCTCTCAAATCTACTAAAGCCTTTTGTAGCAGGACTCCTCCAAGCGTGCAAGGAATGCAGAAGCTTCCGGGATCTTTAAATTTTATAGGCTCCTTCTCCTTCTGGGTGAACCGTGTACCTTGCTCGACGAGCATTATCTTCTCCTTTCGCTTCTTTCCCGAAATCAAGTCTTTTAAGAATTTGGCGTAAGACGGGATCTCTACAATGGCGTCCAAAAAAGGGATATTTAGGCTCACTCCCCACAAGTACTCAAGAAATTTGGCGAGCCGCTTCTCAATCTTTGCTCTTGCCAATCTTTGTGGGAAGGGTACCGGTGGCATATAATTGCGCTCCTTACGTGGCTTCATAATTTCAGAATTTTTGCCGTCTTTTGGATCGTTTGGGCACTCCTCCTCATTAGCCGGCTCCTTGTCATCCAAGATTTCTTCCCCCAGTTCCTTGGTTTGAATCATGGCAGGAGTAGTGTCCTTCCCATCCCTAGTAGTTACCGCCACCACCGCATTGATGTGGTCGGTATTGCTTCGTGGGTTTGGCTCCGGTTGAGCCGGTAATTGTTAAGTATTTTTGTTGAGCAATACTAGTTGCTCCGATAGTTGTGCCACGACGGTGTTGAGAGAGTCTTGTTGAGCGGTCAATCTAGCATTTACTTTCTTTTGCTTCGCCATGATTTCTTCAACCCTCGCCTCATGGTCAGACCTCGGTGGTGCTTGTGGTGGATTGGGTGCTCTCCACCCTTGATTATACCTCGGAGACCTATATGGTCCCGCTTGTTGCCTTGGTTGGAAATTTTGTTGTTAAGGCCCTCTCGGTTGATATTGCGGTTGTTATGGAGGCCTAGCTTGAGGTTGTTACGGTGGTGGATTTAAGGCTCCATCATTATTAGCATATGAAAATCCCGGGTGATTTCTCGTGGCCGGGTTTGCCCAATAACCGGTGTTTCCAGCAACATATTGGACTTGCTCTATAGCTCCTTCTCCTTGCTCTCCTCCAACATACATGACGTGGGCTTGGTCTTGCCAATCGCTCATACTTCCTCCCGGTGTAGATGTGGTGGGGATCCCATGCGGATCACTTATCAACTTCTCCAATCTCTCCACGACCTTGTGGAGAGAATCAAACTTCGTAGAGAGCTCCGCTACGGCCTTTGCCTCATAAATACTTGTAGGCTTCAAGGAGGATGAAGAATGTCCTCTCTCGTCACCCCATTGTTGGTTATTAGAGGCCATCTCCTCAAGTAGGGCCGTAGCATCATCCGGCGTCTTAGATAATATGGCTCCATTAGCGGTTGCATCGATAATTTGCTTGGTGCCCGGTTGCAATCCATTGTAAATGCTATGAATAAGCGCCCATGCTTCGATACTATGAAGGGGGCATTGGTGTTGGAGATCTTTAAAGCGCTCCCATGCCTCAAATAGGGTTTCCTACGGTCCTTGCCTGAAGGACATGAGCGCACTCCTTATCTTGATTGTCTTGGATGGTGGGTAGAATTTGTTAACAGATGCACTCGCCAACTCATCCCATGTGGTAAAGATCCCCTCCGCTTGCGTCCTCAACCAATATAATGCTTTGTCCCGAAGAGTAAACGGGAAGAGGCGCAGTCGGATAGCATCGGCCGATACACCGGGCATGTGAAAAGTGGCGCATTTGGACAAGAACAACTGTAGGTGGTAGTGTGGATTCTCGTGAGAGTTTCCATGAAATGGGTCTTGTTGCATCAACACCATGAGTCCCATTTTAAGCTCGAAGTTCTTGTCTTCTGCCAACTCTGGCATCACAATAGACGAGGTAGTAGAAGTAGTCTTAGGCCGTAGCCTATCCCTGATAGAAATAAGCCTAGCCATGCTTGCCGCTAACTCTTCCGGTGTCTCCGATCGGTTCATATGATTGTCCTCTATATCAAGTCTCCTTTCGGCCCTAAGCCTCCTTGCCGTATGCTCGATCTTGGGATCAAATAATATGTCTTCTTGATTCGCCTTTGATCTCGTGTACATACACAGAAAAAGAGAGTCTTGATGGAATTGTTAGCACGATAGAGGTATAAAAAGATAAAAATAATAAAAATAATAAGAAATAACTAAGTGAAGAAAATAAAATACCATCGCCTCCCCGACAACGGCGCCAAAAAATTGGTCGCGCCCGGATATACACTCGGAAAATGACTGTAATTTTACCGCAAGCGCACGGCGTAGTGGCGAGCGGGTATCGAACATAGGGAGGACAATTGACAATATCTTACTTTGATTACCTAGCTATCAATGGAACATGAATAGTTTGATGGTAATGTCACAATCGTTCAAATAGCAAATAGATATCAATATAATAAAAGCGTCTAGGGATAGGAAATCCCCACTATGGACCGTCTCTCATCCTTGTGAATCATGAATATCAATGTTGCAAGGCTTGAATGTAGGTGAACTAGTCACAACTTAATGTAGAACCAAGCTCACGTTCTCGCGCTATTGCCGGTCTATAGCAACCTAGATTAGGACCCACTCTCGTGCAAACCCTAAACTATGCCGCAGCATGAAGGTCGACATCATCGTCCAATCGCAACTCGAGCCCACTCTCGTGCAAACTCGAGCTATGATCTAGGTTATGATAGTTCGTATTCGTCCAATCTCTTGCAAACGAATATTAGTATAGATTTATACTAAAAATCCTAGCTTTGGTCCAATCTCTTGCAAACCAAATCTAGAAAATTTCAATTATAAACCTAAGTCGAATGTCTAGGCCTTTCCATCAATTGGGATCCAATCTCTTGCAAATCCCAATCGATCGAAATTTCTAGCTACTCGCAATAAATCAATCAAAACCTAACCTTTCTCAATCCTAGCAACAATTCTATTCATTCATCACAATTCAAAAGATCGGGTCCATAGGGTTCATCCACATGCCCTAGAATGACGAAACTACTCACAAATCATCATGAAAATCTCAAAATTAACAAATAGAATCATAGCACAATTCATTGCAAAGAAGAGACAATTCATAAAAATGAAAGTTTTAGCAAGAAAGAACAAGTCGCCTATGATCTCCAGTTGAGATTTCACAAAAGAATAGCCGTCAAAAAATAGTAGAAGTCTCTCCTAAAACTAGGGATAAAACTAGGTTTAAATACAAGCCAAAATCGTCCGAAAAAATCGTGACAAAACTGCCCATGCGCAGCCCAGAATTCGCAATCCTCGAAGCAGTCGGAATGCGTCACTCGGCCGAGTAACAATGTCACTCGGCCGAGTGACAGACCCAATAATAAAACAAAGAATCTGGGGTTTCGAGAGTCTGTCTCTCTGACTGACTCGGGCGAGTATGCTTCTTTACTCGACTGAGTAAGTAATCGTACTCGGTCGAGTAGGCTTCTCAAAATTTTCCAATAACTTGGCCCTTTCTCGGTTGAAAATCCATGTTCTACTCGGGCGAGTGAGCTTTCTTACTCGGCCGAGTAGACTTCCTTGCTCGGCCGAGGAAACTTTGAAATTTTGTTGTGCATATCTGTTTCACTTGGCCGAGTAAGCGGTCTGCTCGGCCGAGTGGGCTGTATCTGTCTTCTTTTCTTCTCCACCTCGCCTCCTCGTCGCTTCTTTCGAATTCCTTCCTTTTCCGCTCATCCTCAAGTGCTGATAACTCCTCAAATAAGCCGTGGGCGACACTCCGAAGTGCGTGAAAATCCTTTGATCTTGTTTTCGTTCCAAATTGCTCCATATCTCCTGAAATACGACAAAAACAAGAAATAGTGAAAAGTATCGCAATATCGTCGAATAATCGTGGAAAATTCAATTGGGCGATCAAAACGTCATGAAAACATGCAGAAAAAAGGTGTAAAATAAAGAGTGATCACAATGTATCAGAAATAATTGTGCTTGGCAAGGCGCTCAAGCATCTGGTCCATGAATGGGAGGGGAAGTGGTCCTTTCGAGTGACTTTGTTTAGATTTCTATAGTCTATGCACATCCGCCAACCTGTGATGGTCCTAGTCGGTATTAACTCGTTCTTTTCGTTTCTTATGATAGTCATGCCACCCTTCTTGGGCACAACTTGGACAGGACTGACCCACTTGCTATCCGAGATATGGTAGATGATATCCGCTTCGAGCAGTTTTAAAACTTCGTTCTTAACGACCTCTTTCATGTTAGGGTTTAAGCATCTTTGAGGTTCTACGGAGGTCGTACTGTTGTCCTCGAGGTGGATCCTATGTTCACATAACCCAGGGCTAATACCTTTCAGATCGGTGATACTATATCCTATCACGTCTCTATGCTCTCTAACAACCGTCAAAAGGTCCTCAAGTTGGGGTTCAGTGAGAGAAGCATTAACTATGACGGGGTATGTACGATTTTCACCCAAAAAACATATTTAAGGTTAGAGGGCATGGGTTTGAGTTCTACCTCAGGGGGCGATGTACCCCCTACCATGCTTGCCTATGACTGGAATGCCTCTTCCCCATGTTCGGGTTCATCTGAAACGGAACCGTCTGATGCCATGGCATAGCATAAGCTCGAATTGGTCGATGAGTGTGCCTCATAAAGGTGTCTTCAGGTTCTGCTTTCTGGCCCTTGTAGTTCTCGAGATCTTCCAGGCCACGCACGTTAGCAAGGGGAATGTCGTCGTCTGACCATGCGCCTCCTTGGAAATCGCTCTGAAGGACATCAGGTACAATGGTCAAATCATCTCCTTGGAAGTCGCCGATCTCTAGGGAACTTGTGTCCTCGGGATTTATTCGTCACTCCGAAACACGACGTGCAAATATCTCCTCGAATGGGATGTTGGCAGGGAAGAAGTATGTTCCATAAGAATCAACTCGTATGCGGATCCCTTCCGGGACGTTGTTGGTGTCAGCATAGTATTCCGAGATGAATTCTAAAAGATGCGGTGTGAATGGATCTGCCGACAAAATGAACACTAGCCCACTGCACATGGCATGATTGACAATGTTATTCAAAGCAGTTAGAAGGGATACCTCGTCCGGTGTGTCACATGAGTTAGCTTGTGGAATATCCCTGACGCAGAGTGAGAGCGTGTCCCTTTCGATGCCAATGTACACGTCTCCCTCGAGAGCACCCAATTGGATTTGTTCTGCCATATAGTTCATGATTTCAAATTTGGCTTCGTGAATGGCTGTGATAACTAAAGAGCCAGTAGATCTGACATGGTCCAACATCCTGTCTAGGGCACATTGGGGATGTTCTCTTCCACATGGATCCTGGGCAAGAATGCTTTGCCGACACATTGTAGCCCCCCGAATGTATGATATTAGGACAAGGGCAAGCTTGGGATGGATGTTAGCAGATGAAACGTATAATAATGGAAAAATAAACAAAAATGAATGATGAAAGGTAGAGTATGGATGGAACCAGCACTCTCAAAACTCAAAACAAACAGTTGCATCCAAGGCAACGACGCCAAAAACTTATTCGACGTCCCGTGCTCACACCTGGGAGCGCTCGATCCACCGCAAGTGCATAGTGCATTGTAGTATGTATAGATTGTCGAACTCAGGGGAGGCAGTCGTTTAGTGTTTAGCTTTTATGGAAGGGTGAGAATGAATGGTGGGTGGTTGTTACGTGACAGTTTGGTTGATTGATTGTGGAAAATGGGGTCTACTAAATAATAAAGGTCTAAGGCATTTGGGATTCCCCGCGAGGCCCTTCGGTCATGGATGTCAGGTTAATATGTCTTTCGATGGACGATGGATGAGGGTAGGAGTGTCACACCCAAGGATGGGAACGAGCGTTTGACTTCCAACGTCGCACTCATCTAACGCATCCCTATGTGGAGCCGTGCTTTCGTAGTGGGCTTCTTATAGGAATGCATGCAGTAAGCTTGACACTTGGTCCCGCCTCGCAATCAGTATCCACTCGCGTGATCTACGGACTGTGACACCATGCTATGGTTGGTTCTAGCAGTCGGGCTACTTTCGTAGTCATCGACTAGCGGATCGAAAATTAGTGGTCGCTCTAGCTCTCAAGTCACTCTCGTGATCACGAGCCCTAGAAACAGCCACCAAGCCCAAATCGGATCCGTGGGGATTCTCCCTAGGATGTTGAGCCGCTTTCGAAATCCTCCGATCCTATGGCTAATCCCCTAAAACCCTTGTTCAAACTACCATAGGGAGACACTAGATTCATCCAACTAGGATTAACCTAACATCCAATCCCTAGGATCCTAGGGATCATCCCTAAGCCCTAGAAACACACTACTCTACTATGGCAATAGCTACAACAACAAGAGCAATGGAGATATTCATCATAAACTGAGCAAATATCACAAAATTGATATCAAAACGTAGAGGAAGAAATAAGGATGCAAAATATAATAAAATCAAAGAGCAAAAGTGATTCACCAAAGTTTAGATTGCAAAACAATAGCTCAAGAAACCTCTCCCTCCATAATAGCTCAAGGGTTTTCTAGATAAAAAGAAAGCTTAACTTAACTCAATACTGAGTTTAGTTTATATATGACGTCCCCGCGTTGTGCGTGTCAGATGTGTGCAATATATGATTGGGGGCGTGAGATTTAAATATTTATAACCGCAAGGGCACGGTGTTGTAGTGTGGCTTGGGGGTCGAACTCAGGGAGGCGTGGTTGTGCTTGTGTCAAGAAGGACCGGATTCACCCCATGGGCGAGCTAGCCCGAATCGGTAGATGGGTTGTCACGGAAAATAGAATGCGAGGGATAAACGATATAAAGGGAAACCCGGGACTTCGGTTTTCACCCTATCGTGTGATTCTCTCCAACACGGCCTACGGATAGGAAAACGATCGGAATTAGGGTCTAATGGTGAGATGTTGCCTCTAAGAGTGATACCGGCGTCCCATGGGCCCGATATTCCGGTCGGTGCCCAGGATGATATGCCGGACTACCCGGGTTCGGTCAGTAGGTTTTCCCATGTCCATTAACACTAACCGACTCCGGGAGCACTAAGCTCGCAACGATAACTCCCAACGTCTCATCCTGCCGCTCCCGTACGCTAGGATTCGACGTCTACGCTAAGGGCGTGAGCTATGGCTAGGGAGTCAACTGCCAAGTTTATTCCCCCTTGGCCCAACGGTCAGAGGCGGTCTTTTTTCCGCCGATGACAATAAAACACCCCGTGTAACCGATAGATTCCTAATCCCCATCAAGAACCCACGAAGGGGTTTCCACCAAAATCCCAGATTTGGGAACTACTCACACATATTTACTAAAAAGCAATCTAAATCAAAATCGACCGTTAGAAATATGATCAGGTGATTGAAAAGTAGTAAGAGCAATGTAAATAACACTATATTAAAGTTTAACAAAGATCAGACAACAACTACTATCTGAAAAATTACAGCCGTCAAGAGAGAGAAACAACAGCAAAAATAACAACTCTCCCCAATCTGGAAACCTAGGTTCTGTATATATAGAAAAGGACATCACCCGATCGGGTGAAGAATCACCCGATCGGGTGACCTGCTGCGAACTTCGGCAGCCATCTTCGAGACTTCACCCGGTCAGACGACATGGTCGGTTGATAGAAGCTACTCGACGTTTGGATCTTGATCGTCGTCGGGTGAACCGATCGGTTGGATTTGTTGCTCCAAAAGACAGTAACTTCGGATGTTTTGGCACGGTCTGCTGATGGTCGGGTGAGCCCTCCGGGTCGTCTTCTTCGGGGAAACGGCTACATGTGAACCGATCGGGTGAAGATCACCCGACCGGTTGAGTTTCAGCTCCAGTTTCCAGAGAGATCAGTCGGTTGAACCGGTCGGCGACCCGGTCGGTTGATACTTTCATTGCTTCAGTGGCTGACCGGGTCGTGCATGCGTGCATCACCCGATCGGTTGGATGTGTCCAACTGATCGGGTGGGGGCTGAAAGATGCGATCTTTGTCGTTTGACCCCCCTGGATCATGCGTGACTCCTCCCGTTGCTCCAGGGACTCATGATATCATCGTTTTATGTCCCCTACACCGGCAAACTCCTGCAAACATACAAAAACACGGAAAAGTGAAAGAAAACAAGAAAATACGAGAAAACGAATACAAGACGGCGGAAAATAGCGGAAAAACACAGAAGAAAACGTGCGTGAATATATGAAATATAAACGCACGTCAAAATCCCCCAAGCTGACCCCTTCCTTGTCCTTGAGGAAGACGAGTGAGAGTAGGAGCTCGGAAGGAGAAAATAGAGAGAAAGAGAGAAAGAAGAGAACTCTAAATCCTAAATCGACCGTCAGGGCCAACAAAACTAAAAACGACACACCAAGCATACAAACGCCAAATCACATCACTAAACCAAGGAATACGAGTCCAGACAAGTGCCGTGGGCCCACGCGGTGAAGCGCAAGTGAGTGTGGTCGTGTGCTAGCAGTCGGTGTCACTAACTACGATGTGCAATAAAGCTCCATATACACAAATCCAAGAAATGACCCAAATATTGATTCGAATTGAATTAAGCGGTGAATATATAGCTCAAGCATGCATGAGAAAAGAGCAAGAATCGAAACATATCATGCGTCAGGGACTCCACAACTAGGGTTAAGAAAATCACCACACTATAGCCTAGATAATAGCTAAAAAGTTCCTACGCCAAGTGTTTTCGAAAACGATGGGGGTTGAGATGATGTGGAGTAGAACACTTGGTGCAAACCCTCGCCTTCCCTTTATTCTCGGTAGATATGAAAAATATTCACACTGGAAATTTTTGGGTTTTGGGTATTTGTACTTTTTTGGATTTTTGGCTATACATACATACATACATACATACATACATACATACATACATATACATATATATATATATATATATATATATATATATATATATTCTTTTTTCTTTTCTTCCCTTTTTTGGGTTTTTCTTTTCTCTCTTTTTTTTGGATTTTTTGGATATTGGGATATATACATGTGCACTCTCCCAAGTGGGAGAACGGTACACGACGAGGGGATTTGCACCAAGTAAAATAAAAAAGAAATCGGAATCTAAACACTCGGGCAAAGAAAACTATTCTTGCTAATCAGAGCATAGGCTAAAGTGGGTTATCCTAGTCCTAACCGTGGAATCCCGACACATGCGAAACGAAGCATACGATATGTATATTCATGCGTACAGAAGTAGACAAGATAAGCAAATACCGCATATTCAAATCGAAGCATGATAATCTAGGGGTCATTTCTGGACAGGTATATAAAACACAATCACAAAGTAGAAGCACACCCAACTCTAGTCACGACACACGACTCACATAAAAGCTAAGTGGACCCACGATGCATGAAATGCAAGAGGACTCGACTTCATAAGGCTAGTGAATGCGATTATCGAAGCCGCGCTAGGTGTGCGTGTGATTTTTGTGGCGAGTCATCATAGGGTTCATCTCTAGGAGAAAGAGATAAAAAGCAGAAAAGAAAAATAAAAACACGATGGAAAACGACTCAAATAACGAAGAAAAAAGAGACAAATGACGCACGAAGTGCGACTCCCCCAAGCTGAAACTTGTATTGCCCTCAATGCAATAGAATTAAATACGGGAGGGCAATGAAAATGGGGGGATACGCACAGACACAAAAAGACACGAAAGACAAGAAAATCACACAAACGAAACTGAAAAGAAGAATAAAGATAAAAATCACACCACATGGCATATAAACAGAAAATAAAAATAAAATAGAAGAAAGAAAGAAAATCACACGACATGACAAATAAACAAACACACAAAGAAAAACGACACACGACAGCACACAGAAAAAGTTGACTTCCCTCAAGCTAGACGTGACAGTGCTAGCGATAAGATGTGATCATGAATATGCAGAGATATGCAATGGGGAGGTCAATAAAAGAAAAGAATGGAAATAAAAATAAAAAAGAAGGGACCTGATGCGTGAATGGGTCCTCCCCCTAGCCGTGGTAAAGCAGGGCCCCGCAAAGACAGATGGGCACTAAAAATAGGGGGAGGCAAAAACTGGATGGGAATATATCAATCAGAGGCACCACCCTCTGGGGGTGGTGATGGGGCCCTGTGCTGAGGACCAGGAGTGGTGGGGGGTGGGATGTCAAGCTCGGAAACATCGGGTGAGTCAGTGCGAATGTGAGGAATGAGGCTTTGAAGGACGGGTAGGTCACGCTCGACTGACTGCTGAGTTGTCTGACCACCAACTCCTGCTAGGAGGAGCATGGACATGAACCGGTCAGCTTGGTTGTTGTCATGGAATGACACCTGGTATTCTGTATCGCCAATGTAAACGGGGTCAGAGGGGCGTGGGGTGGTGGATGAATTGGTGGCGGTGGTGGGTTGGGCGGGGGATTGTGTGCGACGAGCGCGCCTGGTAGGTCTAGGGTTGGATGTGATGGCGTTGGTGGGTTTATCACGGCGAGGAGGCATTGTGCAGGAGTCGTGTGTGTGTGTGTATGCAAGATACGATGAATACACACTAACACGGCAATCGAGCAAAATGAAATTCTAGGGCAAAATATAAAATTGAGCTAAGGAGCGAAGTTACCCAATTGAGACAAAGGTCTTTGCTCGAAGATGTCCCAACGCAACGCAATAGGAACAAGTGTAAAGCCGCGGCGAATCCTTTCAGCAAATTTGGAAAATTGCGGGGAATGGGCGAAAATTAGGGCTTTGGGTGCGGGCGAAATCGAAGAGAGAGGGAGAGAGATTGATGGAGAGATGGAGAAAGTGAGTTTGATGGATCGATTGGGGGGTTTGTGACCGGTTGAGAGGAGGAATGAGGTCGGGCGAGGGAGAGAATTCGAAACGGCGATGGGAATTCGAAATCGGTCGAGGGGGAGAATGAACGGGTGGAGGGCGGCTATATATAGGATTTTAAGTCGAACCGATCGGGTGAAATGTCACCCGATCGGTTGATTTTTAGGTCGAAGAATTTGCCGAAACGAGGCTACAGGCGACCCGATCGGTTGAGAACTCAACCGATCGGTTTGCCTCTTCACACTTTTCCCGAAAGTTTAGTACAACTCACTCGGTCTTCCACCCGGACACGCTTAGCTTCACCCGATCGGTTGATCAACTCCCCAAAATTCCCGAGACTTCTGCACAGATCACACGGTCAGCCACCCGGTCTCAGCTTTGCTTCACCTGACCGATTCGTCGGAGCTCAGATACGGCCATTGTCTGATACGTCTCACCCGATCGGTTGAGTGATCACCCGATCAGGTGAGGGCTTGTTTCCTGCAAAAATTCACAAATGGCCTAAGTCTCTCGACAGATGATCCCGCGACTGAATTTAATTATTAAAATAGAAAAAATAAAGATAATAAAAATCCTAAAAACGAAGATAAAAGTTTTGGAGCATGGGTTGCCTCCCATGAAGCGCTTTTGTTTAACGTCGTTTGCTCGACGCCCATTGATGATATTCAAGGTGGACGGGGGTGATGCCTTAAAGTCGGCATCGCTTCGGGTTCAGAGTTGGCGGCTTCCGGTATCATCGACGGTGACAAGAAAACTTGCTCGACGACCCTCCCTTTGTTGACGGGATCCGGGGGCTTCTCCCTTAAATTGGCGTCTACCGCCACTCGTTTCAGGATCCGAATCTCTTCTCCGATGAGCCCCATGGGCTCTTTCCCTTTCCTCCTCGTCGGAGGAGCATTTTGAAATCCGGGAGGGACCGTGTGTGCCGCATCCGCTTTCCCAGCATCGTCATAATTCTTCAGGCCGACTGGTTCTTCTAAGTCCCCCAAGCTACCGGGGGGATTTCTTGAAAGTATTTCCCAGGAGCTTGCCTCCACAACTCTCTCTTCTTCTAACTCCAACATGTTGCTTCTTGGATCATCCGGGGGATCGGGGTGTTTCATTGACAACCCCAAGTCAAATTCGACTTTTTCGTTGCCGACGTTAAGGGAAAGCTTTACGTTCTTCACATCTATTAAAACGCCGGCAGTGGCCATGAACGACCGTCCAAGGATGATGGGGGTGTGCGCATCTTCAGGCATGTCCATAACGACGAAGTCCACCGGCACATGCATCCCTCTTACATTGACAGGGAGGTCATCTACAACACCCATCGGATACTTGACCGAACGGTCTGCAAGCTGTAGGGTCATACTGGTGGGTTCCAAATCGCCCATCCCTATCCTCTTATATAGCGATAAGGGCATCAAACTGACGCTCGCTCCAAGATCGACGAGCGCACGATGGATCTTTACTTCCCTGATCGCACAAGGGATAGAGAAGCTCCCCGGGTCTTTAAGCTTAGGCGGATTTACTCTCTGAATGAGAGCGCTGCATTCCACCGTCAATACGACCTTCTCCTTTCTGAATCCTCTTGTCACCAAATCCTTGAGGAATTTCGCGTAGGATGGTATGGTCTCTATAGCTTCAAGAAAGGGGATTTGCAAGCTTAGATCCTTGACCATGGCAAAGAATTTGCCATACTTCTCTTCTATCTTGGCTTGGGCTAGCCATTGTGGGAAAGGCACAATAGGCTTGAACACTTTGAGGCTCCCTTCCTCGGTTTTCCTCTTCTCCTCTTCAGGGTCTCCCTCTAGAGTCGTTTGCTTTGGCGACGAAGCACCGTCGTCATTCAATTTTTCAATTGGTCGTTCTATGACCAACGGTGCTTCCGGTTCCTTGGGGGCACTCTCGTGGGGATTTGTGTCCTGCTTCTCAACACGATAGTAGACACATTCGCATTCTCATGCGTGAGTGCTAAAGTCTGATTTGCTCCTCTCGGGTTCACTTCAGGTTGTGGCGGTAATAGATTCTGCGGCCTCTGAAGGTTCGCCACTTGTAACCCTAGCTGGGTTACCTGATCAGTGAGAACTCTCTGCCCCATCTCTAGCTTCAAATTTATCTTCTCCTGGTTGGCGATGTATTGAGTCAAGAGGGACTCAACCGGAGAGATGGCCCTCTGCTGGCCATATTGCTGCTGAATGGGTTGCTGATTCCTGGGAGCATATTGCTGATACTGTTGTGGAGCCTGCTGCTACTGAAACAGCTACTGCTGAGGCCTAGCCGGCTGATATATTAGCTGCTGTTCTTGCTGAGGAGGCGGCTGTTGATACGGCGCCCGGTAACTAAGGTTGGGGAGGTTCTGGTTATTTGGAGAGTAGGCCGGAATGGAACCAGTCCATGGTGGATACGGCACATTTCCAGCAGGATTGTAGAATAGTGTGCTCGCTTGGTCCAACGGTGGTGAGATGTCACCACTCTCGAAGTCTCCCACGACTTCGGCCTCCACCGCTGCAATATGTTGTGTACCGGCGCCACCGGCTCCTACCTTCAATGCGGAGATCTGGGTCGACAGCAAATCAAACTTGCTGGATAATTTGTCGACGTCTTCGACCCTGTGGATACCCCCAGATCTGGGTGTGGCTCTCTCGTCACACCACCGCTCATTGTTAGATGCCATATTTTCTAGAATGTTCCCGGCATCTTCCTCACTTCTGGACATGAAGGACCCCCAGCCGCGACGTCCATCGATGATTTCAAATCATCCCTCAATCCGTTGTAGAACAGATTAATTATCTGCCACTTGGGAAGCTCGTGATGAGGGCAACTTTGCTGCATCTCTTTAAACCTTGTCCAAGCCTCATGCAGGGACTCGTGGCTGGCTTGGGAGAAGGAGGAGATCTCACTCCTCAGCTTCATGGTCTTCCCCGGAGGAAAGAACTTTGTCAGAAAAGCGTTTGAAAGCTTCTCCCAAGTGTTGAACGTATTTGGGTCCTTCCCCCTAAGCCACAACTTGGCCTTATCTCGCAGAGAGAAGGGGAATAGCTCCAAACGGATCGCCTCAGTTGTGACATCGTTTATCCGGAAGGTGTCATATTTCTCCAAGAAGGAGTCCAAATGTTCGATGGGGCTCTCCATGGGTGCACCCGAAAATTGATCCTGCTGGATCCACGTCACCAAAGACGGCTTAAGCTCGAAGCTTTGCGCTGTAATAGCAGGAGGACGGATGGCGGAGGTGGACTCGATGGATGGCATCGAGTACTCCAGCAGGGACTTGTGAGGTGGGGTGTTCTCCCCCATGGTTTTAGGCTCTTCTCTTCTTCGTTTCTCGGCGACTAAACGCCTTAGGGTGACGTTTATCTCCGGGTCAACGGGAATCAAGTCGTCGAGACTTCTTGAACTCCTACGCATGAAAAGCAACAAACACCCGTGAAGCGAAAAGTGGAAAAGAAACAAATAAAATAGAAAATAAAAATAAGAAAATAAAAAGGAAAAAGAAGAATGCGAAAATTATCACGAGATAGGGATGAGAGCTAGACTCAAGGGTTCATGAGATCCTAAAATAACAAGCATGTTGCCTCCCCGGTAACAGCACCATAAAGCTTGACGTCCCCGCGTTGTGCGTGTCAGATGTGTGCAATATATGATTGGGGGCGTGAGATTTAAATATTTTTAACCGCAAGGGCACGATGTTGTAGTGTGGCTTGGGGGGTCGAACTCAGGGATGCGTGGTTGTGCTTGTGTCAAGAAGGACCGGATTCACCCCATGGGCGAGCTAGCCCAAATCGGTAAATGGGTTGTTACGGAAAATAGAAAGCGAGGGATAAACGATATAAAGGGAAACCCGGGACTTCGGTTTCCGTCATATCGTGCGATTCTCGCCAACACGGCCTACGGATAGGAAAACGATCGGAATTAGGGTCTAATGGTGAGACGTTGCCTCTAAGAGTGATACCGGCGTCCCATGGGCCCGATATTCCGGTCGGTGCCCAGGATGATACGCAGGACTACCCGGGTTCGGTCAGTGGGCATTCCCATGTCCATTAACACTGACCGACTCCGGGAGCACTAAGCTCGCAACGATAACTCCCAACGTCTCATCCTGCCGCTCCCGCGAGCTAGGATTCGACGTCTACGATAAGGGCGTGAGCTATGGCTAGGGAGTCAATCGCCAAGTTTATTCCCCCTTGGCCCAACGGTCAAAGGCGGTCTTTTTCCTGCCGATGACAATAAAACACCACGCGTAACCGATAGATTCCTAATCCCCATCGATTTCCTAGTCCTATGGACGCATCGGGGAGAACCCACGAAGGGGTTTCCACCAAAATCCCAGATTTGGGAACTACTCACACATATTTACTAAAAAGCAATCTAAATCAAAATCGACCATAGAAACATGATCAGGCGATTGAAAAGTAGTAAGAGCAATGCAAATAACACTATATTAAAGTTTAACAAAGATCAGACAACTTACTAATATCTGAAAAATTACAGCCGTCAAGAGAGAGAAAAAACAGCAAAAATAACAACTCTCCCCAATCTGGAAACCTAGGTTCTGTATATATAGAAAACGACATCACCCGATCAGGTGAAGAATCACCGATCGGGTGACCTGCTGCAAACTTCGGCAGCCATCTTCGAGACGTCACCCGGTCAGACGACACGGTCGGTTGATGGAAGCTGCTCGTCGTTTGGATCTTGATCGTCGTCGGGTGAACCGATTGGTTGATAAATCAACCGATCGGTTGGATTTATTGCTCCAAAAGACAGTAACTTAGGATGTTTTGGCACGGTCTGCTGACGGTCGGGTGAGCCCTCCGGGTCGTCTTCTTCGGGGAAACGGCTACAGGTGAACCGATCGGGTGAAGATCACCCGATCAGTTGAGTTTCAGCTCCAGTTTCCAAAGAGATCAGTCGGTTGAACTGGTCGGCGACCCGGTCGGTTGATACTTTCGTTGCTTCAGTGGCTGACCGGGTCGTGCACGCGTGCATCACCCGATCGGTTGGCTGTGTCCAACTGATCGGGTGGGGGGCTGAAAGATGCGATCTTTGTCGTTTGACCCCCCTGGATCACGCGTGACTCCTCCCGTTGCTCTGGAGACTCATGATATCTTCGTTTTATGTCCCCTACGCCGGCAAACTCCTGTAAACATACAAAAACACGGAAAAGTGAATGAAAACAAGAAATTACGAGAAAATGAATACAAGAAGTCGGAAAATAGCGGAAAATCACAGAAGAAAACGTGCGTGAATATATGAAATATAAACGCACGTTAATATACAACTCATTAAGTTTCAGGTTTTTCAAGAAACCAACCCGAAACCCAATAAAAAGCCCTAAAAAGTAGTTCTGTCGACGTCGCACTCGGTCGAGCGAAGTAGTCGCTCGACCGAGCGCGACCATTTGTCGCTTCGCTTTGGGCATTTGGAGAAGGGGCCGCTCGGTTAAGCTGGGAAACCGCTCGACCGAGCGGCATCTTGGAGAATTGATGTCGCTCAGTTGGCGTTGATGTCGCTCGGTCGAGCTAGCTGGGTCGCTCGACCGAGCTTAAGTGCAAATTTTACAAAGAGCTCGAAGGCCAATTTGGAGCTCTCTACAGGGGATAGCTTGGTCGAGCGAGAGGGGTCACTCGGTCGAGCGAGCTGGGTCGCTCGGCTGAGCGAGCCCTTGCCATTTTGCTCCCCTTCTACCGAGTCATAGCTCGGTCATGCCCTCGATCGAGCGATCTAGCAATCCTCTTCTTCTCCTTCTTCTCTCTTCTCCTTCTTCTCTCTTCTCTTCTCCACTTCCTTCTCTCTTCTCTTCTCCTCTCCACTTCTTTCTCTCTTCCCTTAGCTCCCTTGGCTCCCTTAGCTCCCTTGAGTCGTCGTGCGAAGCAACGCAAGCTCCAGCATCCAACATTGTGTCCATAGTCCAATATCGCTCCGAATCACGCCGAATTACCTGAAAATATACAAAACATCGTAAGAATCAAATATATCGAGAAAAGTGCGATATAATACGAAAATATGAACTCGGGCGATCGAAATGATATGGAAATGCGTGATATAAATATGGAAAATATGGACACTACATGCGTCGGCCCAGTCCAGCATCCAACGGGTCGGGTGCCCGCCCGACCGAAGTGGGTGCCTGACATGGGTCCCTGAGTAACTGGCGCATCCCTTGAGCATGCCTGATCCAGAGCTGTGTGGCCCACTATGGGCCCACCAAATGAATGGTCCGTGTACTGTTCATATGGGCTGGTTTTTACAGACTTTGGAACATCATTTGAGGAGTCAAACGAACTAGTAATTGGCCATTGTTTGTTTCTAATCTCTGTTTAACGATCTTCAAAATGATATATCAGTTTGATTCTAAGCTCAAAGTTTAATCCTCTAAAGAGGAAAAACTTGAGTCAATTTGGATTCTGTTTTTTAGTACCACATTGGATGTGATACTCCTCTGAACGGTCAGCTCTCCTTATAAATAGGGAGCCCATCTTTCCCGTAAAACTTACACCAAGTCTACATCAAGGGAGCTCATTCTAAGGTAAAGTGTGCAAACCTAGATCCAAAAGCGATCAAATTTTCCCCCCTTTCATCTTTACTTCTTTTTCAGGTTCTAACAAAACCTGAAGGGAGTTCGTATTTGATCTGAAGCTTGGCAGGGATTCAACTAAGGTGAAACATTCTGGAGCAAGTGGTCGTCTCTTGACGAGACGTTGGATCGCTTCGGGATGCCGAAAAAGTTTTTGCGACTGCAAAACTTAAGGTATTCATTTATGCTTTGTATTTTATTAGCATAATTAGTTAAATCTATCTTTGTGAGGTATGTTCGCCCTTCTCCTTGGATAGTAAATGATCTTGCACATGAGCTTTCTTTCCGTATGGCGTTTTCATAAAAGTATTTTATGATTTCTTTTTCTTCTTCTGATGCTTCCACGTATGCTAAGCCTTGGGCTAGACGATAGAAAAGCTCTAAGGAAGCTTGCTCAAAACCCAACAAATTGCTCCCTGACAGAGCCGTCCACATGTCATCTTGTCAGAACGGAACGCACGCCCCTCTGATATAGCCAGTTCTTGCATACGCTTTAGGCGGATCCATTGACAACAACCAGGAGAGAGTGATACCTGTCCGTCGAAAATCACGCCGCTATGGTCGCCTGCGCCGACTCTGCCAGGCGGGCGAGTGCTCAAATATGACAAGGTGTAGTGGGCTATGTCTATAGATAAAGTAAGCAGTTACGCTGCCCGTTACTAAGGCTTGTAGATAAGAGCGACTTGTCTGCTTGAGATTGCGCGAAGCAGAGTTGGCTGATCTGGCTAGGCGAGTAAGCACTCGGGCCATGCGACTGTGGAAGCTGACCTCGAGTAGCGAGGTCGTCCTTGCAAGAATGCACCAACCTCGGGTAGCGAGGTCGTCTCTGTGATGGGGCCTCTGACTAGGAGCTGACCTCGCAGAGGCTGTCCTGTGGAGCCGTGATGAGGCCAGGTCGGGCTGACCCTTGGCGTACGAGTCAGGAGATCCTCGAGGGTAGCTCGCAGTGAGTCCCATCTGACGGGCTTAGCCGGGTCCCACTGCTCACGGGGCCCTAGACAAGAAATGGTATCCACACTCACATATGCATGACAAAAACAGGTTAAACTCCAATTTGTTATAAAAGTTATATCGTAATCATTAGTATCGGCCGGTTAATATCCGGATCCGATTTAAGTCTAAATCTGTTTCCATCAAATATAGAAAGTAATTTTAGCATTTTTAGAAATATCCACATTCAAGAACAGGGAACAAATGCGAATATAGTAATAACAACATACGCTCCGTATCCAATCCATCCACACTCTGCTTCCCATCGTCGAAACGATAGCCGGGTATGTACAACATATCAACGTGATTTTAGCCTCTTCTCTAAAAAAGACAGCTTTTGGTGTGCTTGTGTACTGTTTGTGTATGTTAAAAAAAAACAGTAAGGCTATTCTACTCATTTTCCAGGTACCCACATGCAGAGAAGTGCTTATTCAGAATCATATACCTGATACATAAAGAATGAATCATATACTCACAAATAAAATGGATGAAAGAAAGAAAGGAAAGCTAGGAAAAAATATGATCAGTTGAGAAGCAAACAAGGTTGTTGTCATTAGGATATTATTCTGACAATATTCATGCCCATTTTCAGAGCTAGGGGGGCCCTCGTGAGGTGTCCAAGTCATTGGAGCATCCCATGGTGAAGGGGGGAGAGGGAGAACAATATTCCCCCCCTTCCTCCCATTGGAGAAGCTCCCAAACACTACAAGCCACGAGAACAAGGCATAGAATAGGGTGGTACTCAAGAAAGACTACTGGCCTCATGGCCAACATAACCCCTAGAATACAAACATATGTGCATGCACATCACATGCATATATGTTGCGTTTGGGGTGTAGTGTAGTTGGCTGTCAAGTTGCCCTAAACCCTAGACATGCCTTCACGTGTTCTACTTGGATCTTGTTGGTTGTCATTGTGCCAAGTCCCGGAAAATTCTTCACCTTTGTTTTATGGGTACAAAAGGGGCTTTCAAGTACATCCCACCTTTCAATGTCTTTTTCATCTCTGCGAGCATGTGACCAGCTAGGAGTGTACTGCTCAATTGGTTGGGTCGAACCGAGTTCGGTTCCGGCCTTCTCAAGCCTGATCTGCGCTTGGGTTTTGTTTAGTCGATCCCCGTTTGTACCCAAATCCGATCCGAATCCGATAAGAAAGAAGAACTTCCACACCAAACCCAAGCCCCAATCCAAACATTTTATCCGCTTTCGAGTTGGTTTTTACATGGATCCGATCTGAGTTTGACTCGTTTACACCCTTAGCTGCTCCTTTCATGCTCACTAATAGGACCCATCAAGGCTGGGTTCTATTAGTGAGCTTGAATCTTATTCTTTTTCCCTTTTTATTGAGTGTTATTTTGTAGTAGGGTGTGTGTGTAAAGCAAATCAAGGGATATTATATATATGAGGGGTTAGCTCATTTAGTAGCTAATCACCATTTTCCCAAATCTCTTTATGGTATCAGAGCCTTAGAAAGAGAAAAAACAAAACAAAACCCTAACCCTAAAACTCCGACTGCGCCTCCACCCGCAGCCAGCCCCCCCACCGGCGGCCTCGTCTCCACCTTCCGAAGCCCCCAGAAGCCCCCCCCGACACCGGCGGCCTCGTCTCCACCTTCCGAAGCCCTCAGAAGCCCCCCCCACACCGGCGGTCGCGTCTTCACCCGCGTCCGCACCCGGCGTTGCTTGCCTGCGCGCGCGCGCCGCTGCTTGAGTAGGCCGCCGCAGCTGCCTCCGCCACCGGCTGCACAGGCCGCAGTCGCCTCTGCTGCCCGCCTCCGCAGCTTGCTGCTGATTCTCTGCTACTAAAGATCTGCTGCTGATTCTTCTAGGGCATCCGTTTTAAGGAGGATCCAAAAACCCTAACCCTAAATCTATGGTCGAGCCATGAAGATGACTCCATAGATTTACAGTTAGGGTATGCCCTAGAAGAAGAAGAAGAGAAGTAGATCTGCGGATCTAAGGAGGAAGAGAGGAGAGATCTGCGGATCTAAGGAGAGATGGGGGACAATCTTACCTCCGCTGACATGAAGGCCTTCATCGGAGAGATAACGAAGCTGCTTGCTTCGAAGGAGTTGGGCTCCTCGAGTGGATCGACGCCTTCCCGTCCCGTGCAGAAGCTGGAATTGATGCCCAATGATGTGAAATTGGAAGGGACGAAGAATTACCTTAGTTGGTCCAGGAGGGTGCTTCTCATTCTGAGGTCGAAGGGGTTAGAAGGCGTCGTTCTGGGTTCATGCAAGGAACCGCTGGACAAGGATGGAGATGATTGGAAAATCTGGAGCACCACCAACTCACTGGTGGCTGCTTGGTTGATGACATCGATGGTTCCACCCATCGCTGGGATGGTGGAGGCCATAGAGAGTGCTGCGGGGATATGGAGTATGGTGGAGAAAATGTACTCTGGAACAGGGAATGTGATGCTCATGATGGAGGTTCAGGGCAAGGTGGACACCTTGAAGCAGGGGGAGATGACCATTCTAGCCTACTCTGCGGAGTTGAAAAGGCTTTGGTCAGAGTTAGATCATTATGACCCTATTGATCTGCCTGACCCTAGGAGCGCTGCGATACACAGGAAGTGGGTGGAGCGTAGGCGTGTGACACACTTTCTGAGGAACCTGAATGGAGACTTTGAGGTCAGGAGGGCGAGTATGTGCCACCTATCCTCCATCCCATCCCTGGAGGAGGCCATAGCTGCAATGGCACAGGAGGAGACCAGACTGAGGGTTATGAAGGATGAGGGTACTCAGGTCACTCGGGCTGCACTGGCTGTACCGGCAGTGGCAGTAGTGAGCGAGGATCGAGAGTGCTACACATGTGGGGTGAAGGGACACCTGAGCTTCAACTGCCCACAGAAGGGCAGTGGACGAGGACGTGGCACAGGAGGCAGAGGAGGAGGTCGTTGGGGCCGTGGAGGCCGTGGACGAGGTCGCGGTGGCCCACGGGCCAACTTTGCCACAGCTGACGGACGACAGGAGACAGTGATGATCGAGGCCACGCCAGCTGAGGCGTCAGATCTAGAGCAGCGGAGACAGTCCAGGTCTACTGCTGAGAGCTCGGAGAGTCATGCAGACCAGACTGGGGATATTGCTTCGCCATTCGGTAACTTTTCCCACTTCGCTCACACAGACTCAGGTAACCGATTAGCCCTTTCATGTAGAGATCATATAGAGTGGATTATTGACTCTAGTGCATCTAGTCATATGTCAGGAGCATATAGACAATTTTCCACATATAAACCACATACCATTCATGAAACCGTTCAGACAGCTGATGGCACATCCCAACCCATTAGAGGGATTGGTACTATTCAGTGCACTCCCTCCATACGCCTCTCTTCAGTCCTTCACGTCCCATCATTTCCAGTCAACCTCTTATCTGTTGGCTCTATTGTTGATGATCTCGACTGTAGCATTACTTTTGACTCTACACATTGTGTGTTGCAGGAAAGGAAGACTGGGAGGAGGCTTGGGACTGGCGTCAGGCGTGATGGACTGTGGTATCTTGATAGAGCTAGTGGAGATGTTGCACTGGCTGTCGTTTATGGAGAGAAGGAAAGGGATGTACTTTTGTTGCATTGTCAGTTGGGGCACTTGCCCTTTGATATTTTGAGTAAAATGTATCCCGATATTTTGAATGGAGTGAATGAAATGAATTTGACATGTGATGCATGTGAATTTGGGAAACACACTAGGACGTCATATCCGAGTGTAGGGATGAGGAGTGTAGAGAAATTTCATCTTATTCACTCAGATGTCTGGGGGCCCTGCCCAGTGACTTCAGTGAGTGGGTTCAGGTGGTTTATCACCTTCATAGATTGTCATTCTCGAATGACATGGCTTTATATGATGAAAAACAAGGGTGAAGCATTGAAGTGTTTTCAGGATTTCCATAGAAGTGTCAGGAATATGTATGAGGCCAAGATCCGTGTCTTGAGAACGGATAATGGGACAGAGTATGTAAACAGGGAGTTTGCAT
Organism: Scilla litardierei; assembly: GCA_030789695.1. NCBI lineage: Eukaryota > Viridiplantae > Streptophyta > Magnoliopsida > Asparagales > Asparagaceae > Scilla > Scilla litardierei. The sequence goes on from CM061131.1 coordinate 143,807,734, forward strand.
CTTACCTATCTGAGAGTGGGATATCTCATCAGACCACTTGCCCCAACACCCCCCAACAGAATGGAGTCGCTGAAAGGAAAAATAGACACTTGTTGGAGGTAACTAGGTCACTCATGCTCACCATGAATGTACCTAAGATATTGTGGAGTGAAGCAGTGATGACAGCCACATATCTTATCAACAGGATGCCTTCACAGATCCTTGGGATGAAGTCTCCATGTGAGATTCTTATGGGAAAGAACACTTTTGTAGTTCCACCAAAAGTGTTCGGATGCACATGCTTTGTGAGGGATCATAGACCTTCTGTGGGAAAGTTGGATGCTCGGGCAATTAAATGCATATTTGTTGGGTATCCTTCAAATCAGAAAGGTTATAGGTGTTGGAGTCCCTCAGAAAGAAGGCTGTTTGTGAGCATGGATGTGACGTTCAGGGAGACTGAACCTTTTTATGGAGGACTGACAGATTCTACATCAGTATTTGATACTGGGGCCTCTCCAAGCACAGGAGGAGCTGGTCGAGAGGGGGAGACTGATGACAGAAGGGTAGTGGTTGGACTTATACCGTGTCCTGTCAGGCCTACTGGTGCTGGTCCTGATAGCAGGGAGGAAGAAAGGACCTTGGTGGAAGAGGAGGAAGACAGGTTGTACGGCAGGAAATATAGCAGGAGACAGAAGGATAGTCATGCAGATGGAGAACAACAAGAAGACATCTTCTCCACTGAAGAACCACTAGCTTCACTGCCCCATGTTGAGATTGATCAGTCTATCATGCCTGCTCGAGTTCCGACTTCCTCACTGCCTTCCTCTCCTACCACGGATGGTAATCTTTCTTCACCTTCCTCTAGTTTAGATCTTCCACTTGCATCTCGTAGGGAGCATCGTATCAATGCCGGCAGGCCTCCTGTACGGTATAGATATGAGGCTGATATTGCTAATCATGTCTCATATGCCTCTCTTACACCTGCATATAGGGCTATCATTGCATCCTTACAGTCTATCCCTATACCAAGTGATTGGCGAGTGGCAAAGCAACATCCCCAGTGGAAGAAAGCAATGCTCGAAGAACTTGAGGCACTGGAGAAGAACAAGACATGGAGACTTGTCTCACTTCCAGCAGGGAAGAAGGCTGTGGGCTGCAAGTGGGTATTCACAGTAAAGCAAACTGCAGAAGGGAAGGTGGACATGTACAAGGCGAGGCTGGTTGCCAAGGGCTACAGCCAGACTTATGGGATTGATTATGATGAGACATTTGCCCCAGTGGCAAAGATGAGTACTGTGAGAGTACTGATATCCTGTGCAGCGAATTTTGGATGGAAATTGCATCAGTTGGATGTAAAGAATGCCTTCTTGCACGGAGACTTACAGGAGGAGGTATACATGGAGGTTCCACCTGGCTTTGGCACACAACAGACGGTGGGAAAGGTGTGTAGACTGGACAAGTCCTTGTATGGGCTGAAGCAATCTCCAAGGGCATGGTTCGACATGTTCAGGCGTGCAGTCATCACCATGGGCTACAAGCAGAGTAATGGTGATCATACTGTATTCTATAGACATTCAGGGCAACGGATCACCCTTTTGGCTGTGTATGTTGATGATATTATTATCACTGGAGATGATGAAGAGGGAATCTCTCACTTGAAGGTGAGGTTGGCGAGAGAATTTGAGGTCAAGGACCTTGGACAGTTGGGATACTTCCTTGGACTGGAGATTGCCAGGTCCAGGAAGGGTATAGTTCTCTCACAGAGAAAGTATGCACTGGATCTCCTGGCTGAGACTGGTATGTTGGGGTGTCGTCTAGCAGTTACTCCTATTGATCAGAATCATAGGTTGCACTCACAATCAGGGGAGCCAGTGGACAAAGAGAGGTACCAGAGACTTGTTGGACGCCTCATCTACTTATGCCATACCAGACCTGACATTGTCTATGCTATCAGTGTGGTAAGTAGGTACATGCATGATCCTAGGACTGGACATATGGAGGCTGTCTTCAGGATACTGAGGTATCTGAAGAATAGTCCAGGAAAAGGCATATTATTTGGTAGTCATGGTCACATGAATGTGACAGGCTACTGTGATGCAGATTGGGCCAGTTGCTTGGATGATAGGAGATCGACCTCGGGCTACTGTGTGTTTGTTGGGGGCAACTTGGTCTCTTGGCGCAGCAAGAAGCAGGATTTGGTGGCTCGTTCCACTGCAGAGGCAGAGTATCGTGCTATGGTGCTTAGTACCTGTGAGATGATCTGGTTAAGATCACTTCTACATGAACTACGCCTGCTGAGAGAAGGACCATTGCAGTTGTTGTGTGATAACAAGTCTGCAATTAATATTGCCAACAACCCAGTGCAACATGATAGAACGAAGCACATAGAGATTGACAGGTTCTTCATTAAAGAGAGACTGGACAAGAAACAGTTGGAGATCTCCTACATTAACTCTGGACAGCAACTAGCAGATTGCCTTACGAAGGGGTTGAACTCTAAAGGGGTGGAAGATGCTTGTAACAAGATGGGCATGATAAATATCTTTTGCTCATCTTGAGGGGGAGTATTGAGTGTTATTTTGTAGTAGGGTGTGTGTGTAAAGCAAATCAAGGGATATTATATATATGAGGGGTTAGCTCATTTAGTAGCTAATCACCATTTTCCCAAATCTCTTTACTTTTGTTTCTTCTCTTCCCATCGTTTCTCCCTCCTATCAAACCGCTCTTCTACAAACAAATTATACAAATGATCAATAATTAACAATTACTAATAATGTTTAAGTCAGTGAATTATCGATTATACGTCAAGTAAATTAAACTCTCAACCCTTAAAACCCCTAAACCGTAATCATCCCCACACAACTGTGTTAACGAACTTAAACATTTAAAAACAAAGCATAAGAGCTTATTGTCGTACATACGTTACATCTAAGATATCAACATGAACGACGCTAATGGAAAATATTCTTTTTATCATCCGAGGAAATTTTCCTTAACTGCTACCTATTGACAGGTAAATCCCCCAACAATGAATACGACGCTGACAAGGACGCCTCCAGTCATTACGTGGTGCTCCGTCGGCTGAAGAGTGAGACCCGAGGAAGGACGGTCCCTGGTCAGTGAGAGATAGGTCCAAGCTGTTGGTTTGAGGCATGACCTAATTCCCAGCTATCTTCGTACGTCTGCAACACATGACAATCATCAGGGGGTCGAATCTGGGTTCCGACCCATATCCCATCTGATGCTTAAGTCAGTGGATGACTAGTAAGGGCTCGTGGCAACTAGGTCCGACCTATTGGGAGGTCGTTTGTTCACTGTCTCGCCAAGCTATGGAGGAAGTGTAGAATGGAATCGAAGGTTAAGTGTAGGAATAACTCAGTGTACGTTGGTGCTCAGAGAATTCTCACCCCTCCCATTGCCTCAAAGAGTTTTTATAGGCAACGAGTTGCATCGTAATGTCTGGGCTAAATAAAGTTGCTTTATTGTCGGCATTGATAAGGATGCTGTGATGAGGAGGCATTCATTGAAGTAAAGGTTGCCATGAATGTCGCAATAATTGTTGTATGGAGTAACGGTCGACATGAATGTCTCTATAATTGTTGACTTAGTGGCCATGAAGAGATACCATAATGGTTGGAACGCTGCGAATACCCATTAATCTGTATTTTTTATCGGTCAAATCACCACCGTCGAGATGTCTTAAGAGAACCAAGCATGCATGTAAAGCAAGACAAATTTTCCGGATGTTAGGTTTAGCTTCTTGTCAAGTAAGTGGGGAATAAACGATTCTAGTTTCTTAGATCATGTTAAATTCTTTTGCTATGTATTTAGGTATACTTCTAATGATGCATGTGTGGGCCTTGAGCATTTTATTTTATCTTATTTCCCTCTTATGTGGTGGTCCAATTATGTTAAAACAACAAACAAAGCATCAAAATAGTTTTTTGTTGGTAGCAAGCAACAATATCACCCCCTGATTGCTATGCTTGGGGTGAAGACTGTGCCCCTATTGTCATTTTGGAAACCATGTTAGAACACTGTTGATAAAATGTCAAATTGTTGCCAACACCAATATAGATTTTGGTCCCATTCAAAGGAAGCAAAATATCAGTGTGGAGATCATTCTCTCTACATTTGTATCATCTTTTTTACCTAATGATTTAGGGTTAATATCATTACTAATTTTTTTACTGAAGGACCAAGCCTAGAACCATCCTAAATTTCATTTTGCCTTTCACCATTAGTTAATGTCTAATAATTGCATCTTAATTACTCTTATAAGACAAAGTGAGCCCTGGGCCACCAGAGTCTTTTGCTTTATTTGGTTGCCAACTCCGCCAGGTCAACCACTCCCAACAATGACAAATTAATTATCTGCAAAATCCAAACAGAACCCACATGAAAAGCATTTTTCACTAATTAATTGCATGTTACTAGTTTTAATCACACAGTACAAAATACAATTTGAATTTCCAACCGTCTTTGCATGAATTTGTCCTACTTTAGTTCTGTTGGTTTTCAATTAATTTGTAACCAACCAGGTAGTAGTGGTAATGTACACTCTGAGTCCATGCTAGACTTGGGTAAAAATTTAAAATTCTCCAAAACTGTTGTGATCTATGCATATTTCTAAATTTTGAAGCATAAATCAAAATAATTTTTTTTGTTTGTGCATCATGTTGAGACTTGTGATACAAACAAGCATGAATTTGAATCCATATCGGATTCAAGAGTTGGGTTCATGTTAGAATTCGGTTTACGGGTGTTTTCTCACCACGGAATCGTTGACCGATGACTGGACGGTCAACGTGGTCAAGGGGTCAAAGGGATCCCTTGGTCACGCCAAGCACGCGTGCTCTCGGCGTGGGTAGGCAATGGATCCGCGGCTGAGCAGACGCTTCTTGGCGGAGCGTCGGTCTTCGGTCGACGTGGAGACGAGGGGAAGCCTCAGTTCCAGGTCGGGTGCTCGACTTCGGCTGGATGAGCGTCGAGGGGCAGCATCGGCGCCTTGAATACTCCTTGGTCTTGATTGGCGTCGACTCCCGCTGGTGTCGAGCGGGACTGTTCTGTGTCGAGGGGTAGCCTCGGTGCCTCGATTCAGCTCGTTCCTGGACAAATGAGATAGCTTGTCAGGGGGGGCCGGACCTTGGTTCCAGCCAAGTCCACTCTGATGCCTAAGTCAGAACGGATCTGTGTAACGCTCGGTGGGCACGGCACGGCTCAAGATGAGACTGGTACTCGTATCCTCAGACCGAGAGGTGGCGGAGGAGATGATTTGGGGAAATAGCTAGGTCTAGTTATCGGAATACCTCAGTTGTAGGTGCCAAGGATTCGATCCTTTCGCCGGTTGCCCCCATCATCCCTCTATAGGGTTTGGCCCACGTTTGCCCTTTATCCACGTCCCTCGTCCGCCTCACCTCACGCCCTCACGATCCGCCTTCTTCAAGGCGCCTGCACGTCATGGGAGGGTCGATTAGTGGGCTCCTTAATGGTCATTAAAGTCCCACGCTTTCAGGAGGACGGTTATCTCCGGAGAGCACGAGCTGATCGTGCGTTCTTCGGGCTGGGGCCGGCCCGACTTCAAGTCCCTCCGCGGGCCTCGTCATGTGGGCCTGATCCCATGCGTGGGCTTCCCGTCCTTGGCTTGGGCTCGGGTCTCTTGCTCTTGGGCTTCTCAAAATAGTCGTATCAATTGCCCCCATCGTCCGAGCCATTCGGATTCTGCCGGTTCGGTTCGGGCGATGTGACTCTTGGGGATTTGACAGGCGCGTCAGTCGAGGCCAGCCTATTAAATGGGGTCATCATGACGTGGTCCGTTTGATCTTCTCTTGGTGCAGGATTCGAAGCACCGTCGATCTTCAGATGCCGCCACGTGCTTTCCTTCGAACGGTCTTGATTCCGCGATTGCTTTCCATATAAAGACGTCGGCCTTCCAAGTTTCGATTCTTTCACGCCTTCTTTTTGGATTCTGGTCGTGCAAGCTCCTTCTCTCCGCCATTTATCTTCCTTTGGATTCTTTTCGAGGTAAAATTCTTCTTCCTTCACTTGCCACATGGCTATGCTTAGGATAGGTGGTTTCGCTCTGGGGTCGGGGGACCCCCCGGCGCCCGAGTCTGGCGACCTCCTGCCCTCAAGGTCAGGTGTCTCCCCGGGGACACGTCCCGTGCAGGACAAGGGGAAAGGTTTGCTGTTCGTGGATCCCGTTGGCGATGACGTAGCTCGAGCCGCTGAGAGATTCAACGTTCCTCCAGTGGTCCTTGGGTCGTCTTCTATGGTCCCTTTCTCGAAGGTCACGGAGATCCGAGAGAAGTATTTGTACCATCCATACGACGTCAGGATCCCTTTCAGCGACGAGCGGATTTGCTTTCCGCGGAGCAGGGAGGTCGGCGTCTATGTCGAGATGTTCCGTCTGGGACTCCGCTTCCCCCTTCATCCCTTCATCATCCAAGTCATGGAGTTCTTGATGGTGGCCTTATGCCAGTTGACCCCATACTCCATCGCGGTACTGACTGGGTTTATCATGATCTGTCACATCCACGGCCTGGAGCCGTCCCTTCCTCTTCTCTTTCACTACTACCGGGTCCAGACGGTCGGCCAAGGGTCATGGCAGCATCTCCCAGCCCGCGCGGGGAGAGAATGCTTGCTCGGTCTACCCCGCTGGGTGGGGGACTGGAGCTCGAGCTACGTTTTTGTCGTCTTCCCTGGGGACGCCGAGATCTTGACAGGTTGGGGAGGGTTATATTAATATAACTTGATGTTGACCCTCTCCGAGGCTGACCAGGCAGCTGTTCGGCTTCTGTCGTCTCTTCCCTTAGAGGAGAGGTCGGTCTGGCCTCTGCTGGACGACCTGCTTCTTAAGACCGTCCTGTGGTCTTCCGGTAGGCGCTCCTTTTCTTTTCGCTTTCCCTCTCGCTTACCCTGATTTTCTTTTCTTCTACAGAGATGGCTGGGCGTGAGTTTACCCGCAATGTCGACGAACTCATCTGGCGGGGATCCGGCCGAATCCGAGGGAACCCATCAGGCCATGCGCCCCGCCGCACCGTTGATGAGGAGGTGCGTCAGGCCGAGCCTGCCGTGGAAAGGGTAGAGCACATGGTCGCGACTATGCCACCCCCCTTGGCCGCGACGGATCTCCCCGTAGGAGAGGCTACAGGGGCCGAACTCCCCCGCTCCGTCCAAGCAGAGGGAGGCAACGTGGGAGCCGAGCCGACCTCTCGCGCGCCCGTGAGTGGTCACGGCGCGGGGCGTAAGCATTCCCCCTCCTCCCCCCGACGTCCGCTGGACCCAGCAAGAGGAAGAGGAGGAAGGAGAGTGGGGAAGCCTGCACTTCGGTGGCTCCCGAGGTGCCGATGGCCTCCAGCGAAACCCTCCCGTTGGCCCTGGTGGCCACCCCTGCTGTCTCGGTCGAGCCTTCCTTGGTGGCAGCCGGAGGCACGCTGGCGGACGTCCTGGCGGGCCCCGGGGTTACCCTCGGGGACTCGGTATTCGTCGATCGGGCCGTGGCCAACCAGTTGGCGCACATCACCGTCCTCCCGAGGGACCGCTCTCTCCTGGAGAGAGCTCTCTCAGACAAACTGTCGGACTCCTTAGTCTGGCAGCTTCAACAGGTTTGGATGCCTTGCTGCTCTCACTGTCTCTTGATTCTTCTTAACATATTTTCTTTCTCTTTGTAGGCCAATGTGATGGCCGTCGAGGCGCAGCTTCGGGCGGCCCAGGCGAAGGACCTCGAGGAGTCCTCGGCCCGAGAGCATTCGAGAGCCAGGGCGGTCGAGGCGGCCGCCCAAGAGGCTCGTATGGAGGATCGGCAACTTCGACACCGGGTGGATGAGCTCGCCTCCCAGGTGCTGGACCTCCAGGGGGAACTGGCCGATGCTCAGAGGTCGGCCCAAGAGGCGGAAGAGGCGTTCCACCGGGAGAGGGGTGATCTTTGGAACGAGCTGGAAGACCTGCGTCAGATGACTTGGTTCATCGAAGAGGTTGAGAGGGGCGTCGATGGGGTCCTGGGGCCAAGAATCGCGGAGGTCCTTAGGGGGGCCTTCAGCTCCTACGAGGACCTCCTGGCCCCCCGGATTATTGACGTTTTCTGAAACTCCTTCCGGCGGTTTGCGGAGCATGCCTGGCAACCACTCCCACTCTCGGCTGGTCCCACAGATCCCCCACGCTCCGAGCAGGGCGAGGTTCCAGAGGACGCTTCCTCCCGTGCACCAGGGCCTTAGGCGGACCTCCTCTATTTTGTTCCCCTCCCCCTTTTGGCTTGTAATTTCGAACAATTTATGTATAAAGCTTTCTTTGTTGGTCTGTATACTTATCGTCGTTTTTCTTGTCGGTTTTCTGCTTTGTGGGGGCTCTCGGTCTGACCTTGTCGTGAATTTCCATGATTTACTGGCATCCCTGTATCACTCGTGGCGAGTGCGAAGGGTCTTCGGGACTCTGGGCCCGTTGGCCCCAAAGGCTGGGGCCATGGTGGCGCTCTCGGCCGACCTGTTGTGGCTCTTCCATCATTCGCGATACTTGGGTCGTTCGGGTAATCGCCTTGCACGCTATGGGATTGCCCCTGGTCTCGCGGCCAGTCGAGGGGTTCGGCCTTAGGGAGGAATCGCCTCCGGTCCCTCGGTTGATAGGATCCCTCGGGCCGCAAGGGATGCCGTCCCTGGCCTATACTCGTCCGTCATTCAGACCCGCCGGGGGGAGTTGCCACTTGCCTTACAGTTGATCAAGTCGGCTGGTCTGCGGGGGAAGCTATCCCGCAGCTTATGACTAACCGGTGGTCCTGCCTGCTGGGGGAGCTGCCCCCATCCTTACAGATGGGCTTGGCGATCGACCTGCTGGGGGAGTCGCTCCCAGCCTTATGGTCGGTCGGATCGGTTGGTCGGCGGGGGGAGCTACCCCTCGGCCTATAACCAATCGATGTCCCCGCCTGCTGGGGGAGCTGCCCCCAGCCTTATGAATGGGCTTCGGCGATCGACCCACTGGGGGAGTTGCCCCAGCCTTACGGTCGGTTGGATCGGTTGGTCGGCGGGGGGAGCTATCCCTCGGCTTATAACCAATCGATGCCCCCGTCTGCTGGGGTAGTTGCCCCCAGCATTACGAACGGGCTCGGCGATCGACCTGCTGGGGGAGTTGCCCCCAGCCTTACGGTCGGTTGGATCGGTTGGTCGGCGTGGGAGCTACCACTCGGCTTATAACCAATCGATGTCCCCGTCTGCTGGGGGAGTTGCCCTCAGCCTTACGAACGGGCTCGGTGATCGACCTGCTGGAGGAGTTGCCCCAGCCTTACGGTCGATTGGATCGGTTGGTCGGCGGGGGAGCTACCCCTCGGCTGATAACCAATCGATGTCCCTGTCTGCTGGGGGAGTCGCCCCAGCCTTACGAACGGGCTCGACGATCGACCTACTGGGGGAGTTGCCCCAGCCTTACGGTCGGTCAAGTCGACTGGTCTGCGGGGGAGTTATCCATCGGCTTATGTCCAATCGACATTCCCGTCTGCTGGGGGAGTCGCCCACAGCCTTATGGACGGGCTTGACAATCAGCCTGCAGGGGGAGTTGCCACCAGCCTTATGGTCGATCGTTTCGTTGATCTCCCCGGGAGGTGGCTTTCTGCCTGTTCTGCAATCGATCATCTAGCCAGCCAGAGTAAAAAACAAAGATCTGTTCTAACACGGTTCTTTCCATTCGTCGAACCCGAGCGTACATTTGGAGGAAAAACATAAAACGGATACGGCGAGGGCAAGCTAGCCTTGCCCTTGCGAGGCGGTGATTGGCGGTCCCGCCAGCTCACTCGATGATGCGCATGGCCGTCTGGACCACATTCACCTTCTTCCCCTTGTCTGCTGGCTTGGATGTCCCTTTGCCGGGGACGGGGGCCGAGTCGTCGGCGAAGTTCTTCAAGTGCCCCCGACTGACCAGCTTCTCAATGTCCTTCTTCAGATACCAGCAGTCATCGGTATCATGGCCGTTGTCCTTGTGATACTTGCAGTACTTCTCCTCGTCCTTTCCGCCCCTTTTCATCCTCGGAGGTGGCCTGCTAAAGCGTCCCTCCTGTTGGGCGTGCACGAGGATGACATCCGGGGTGGCGTTTGGCCCGGAGGGTCGCGGCTCCTCTCTACGCTGCTTTCCTTTGGCCCTCTTCTCCTACCGATGCTCGTCAGGGCCGCGGCGCTCGTTCTCATCGCGCTTGGATCCCCGCTTTGTTCCCATCAGGCGGCTTCCGTCGTCCTCGGCCAGCGCTTCTTCCGTCATCATGTAGCGTTCTGCCCTGGCTATGACGCCGGTGAGGTCTTTCGGCGGATCGTTGTGCAGCGACTTTCTCATGCCCCTATGTCGGAGCCCTTTCTTCAGGGCCGTTTTGACGACCAGCTCAAGGCAGCTCTCCACATTCAGTCATTCTGCATTGAAGCAACGTATGTAGTGCCTCAAGGTTTCGCCGGGACCCTGCACCACATTGAACAGGAGTTCTGAATCGGGCTTCACCTGACGCCCAGCCATGAATTATTTGCAGAACTGTTGAGAGATGTCTTCAAAGCTATCGATGGAGCGGTTGGGAAGACCATGGTACCAACTTCGAGCCACTCTCTGGAGGGTGGAATAGAATCCTTTGCAGAGCAGGGTATCATCAGCTCCCTGGAACGCCATGACCCCTTCGTAGTCCATCACGTGGTCGAGTGGATCGCCCGTGCCGTCGTATTTTTCCAATGTCGGCACTTTGAATCTGGAAGGTACCCGTGCCTCGGTTATCCTCCGGGACAGCGGGCAGCGGTCGCCTCTGGCGCCCTCCGGGCGCCCTCCAGTGCTCACACCGCCGTTGTCTGGTGGTGGCGAGCGAGCACGATCATGTCTGGGACTCGCCTTCGTTCCTGCTGAGCTGTGGGCGAGAGTTGTCTGGCGGGCACTCCTCTTCTCCCTGCGATGGTCTTGCTTCTCTGGTGTTGCTCGATGAGGACTTCTGCTTCGGTGCGGTTGGTCCTTCGAGGCTCGGCGACTATCCGGCCTCCGACTGGCAGAGCCCAGTCTCCGAGACGAGGCGGTTACCGATTCGCCTCCAGTTTGCTCGGGTCCCGTCCCCTCTCCCCTGCGGAGCGAGGTGGGAGTGAGGGACCTCTCTGGGATGAAGCCCAGCATGGTAAATTTCCGCTCTAGGTTGGTGGCTCCATCCCCGTGGTCGGTGACCACGACGGACCGTACTGGCGGGCATTCCTCCACCTGTTGGTGGGCCCCTCCTATCCCTGCTTGATGGATGGAAGGCTTGTCGACAAGCTGTTGAATCGTGGCGACCAACGTCTAGAGGTTGGCGTTGGTTTCCTGAGCGAAGAGGCGAAGTTGCTCCTGAGTCACCGATCGGGAGTCGCCCGTTCCTTCGGTGGTGTGGCTGTGCTGGTTCTCAGGAGGGATGTAATCTCCCTCCTCTTGGATGGGGGCATGCGCCCCAAGCCATTGTAGACGGGTTCCATTCCGGTGGGTTGACGTGGGCTTTGTTCGTTCCCACAGATTGTGCCAGAAGTTTATGGGTGTTTTCTCACCACGGAATCGTTGACCGATGACTGGACGGTCAACGTGGTCAAGGGGTCGAAGGGATCCCTTGGTCACGCCAAGCACACGTGCTCTCGACAAGGGTAGGTAATGGATCTGCGGCTGAGCAGACGCTTCTTGGCAGAGCGTCGATCTTCGGTCGACATGGAGACGAGTGGAAGCCTTAGTTCCAGGTCAGGTGCTCAGCCTCGGTTGGATGAGCGTCGAGGGGCAGCCTCGGCGCCTTGAATACTCCTTGGTCTTGATTGGCATCGACTCCCGATGGTGTCGATCGGGACCGTTCTATGCCGAGGGGTAGCATCGATGCCTCGGTTCAGCTCATTCCTGGACAGACGAGATAGCTCGTCAGGGGGGCCAGAGCTTGGTTCCGGCCAAGTCCCCTCCGATGCCTAAGTCAGAACGGATCTGTCTAATGCTCGGTGGGCACGACATGGCTCAAGATGAGACCGGTACTTGTATCCTCAGACCGAGCGGTGGCGGAGGAGATAAGTTTGGAAAATAGCTAGGTCTAGTTATCAGAATACCTCAGTTGTAGGTGCCAAGGATTCGATCCTTTCGTCGGTTGCCCCCACCATCCCTTTATAGGGTTTGGCCCATGTTTGCCCTTTATCCACGTCCCTCGTCCGCCTCCCCTCACGCCCTCACGATCCACCTTCTTTTAGGCACCTGCGCGTCGTGGGGGGTCGATTAGTGGTCTCCTTAATGGTCATTAAGGTCCCATGCTTTCAGGGGACGGTTGTCTCCGGAGAGCACGAGCTGATCGTGCGTTCTTCGGGCTGGGGCCGGCCTGACTTCAAGTCCCTCCGCGGGCCTTGTCATGTGGGCCTGATCCCTTGTGTGGGCTTCCCGTCCTTGGCTTGGGCTCGGGTCTCTTGCTCTTGGGCTTCTCAAAATAGTCGTATCAAATTCCATTTGGATAAACGAACTGGATCCAAAATAAAAGTCATATTGGGTTTAAAACTTTAGTTAGTTAGTTTTGTGGTTTACTACTATTGGGGTTTAAATATGGGCGCATAATTTATTAATCTCCACACTGGTATGATATTGTCCACTTTGGGCCTTCACAAGGCCCACATGGTTTTGTTCTTGGGCTCTCCCCAAAAGGCCTCAAACCAATGGATATTCAATTCCATATTAATTTATACCCCCACACATCCCCCTTGTCTAGCCGATGTGGGACTATGTTTGATATCTCACAATCTCCACCTCAAACAGAGTCTCACATAGTCACCCCTTGACTAATCAACTTGATCAGCTCTTCTTGCTCATCAAGCCAATCCCATACTCGACTTGAGAGCTCACTTGCTCAATTCAAACTCATCTTGAACTGCGTGGAAGAGGACACACGTTCACATCAACTTCACTGTGTGGAAGAGGACACACGTGAAACTCACATGTCTTAAAGAGCCACATCATTAACCAATCAATTTCAATTTTCATCGGGTGACACACATCTACTCGATCGAGTCACATCTTCACTATGTGTGGGCAGACGCCTTACGTGAAGTCCAAATCATACTCGAGAGCTCAATTTCACATGGCATTCAGATCTACATGGCAGCTCTTGGCAGCTTCCGCTCTACTGCACGAGAGGGCCTCAAATTCCACATCGACTTAGTTAGGGGTCTAGCTTTGATACCACTTCTTGGGATTTAAATATGGGCCCAAAACTCATCAATCTACACATGTATGATATTGTCCACTTTGGGCCTTCACAAGGCCCGCATGGTTTTGTTCTTGGGCTCTCCCCTAAAAGGCCTCATACCAATGTAGATTCAATTCCATATGTATACCCCACACATCCTCCCCTTATCTAGCCGATGTGGGACTATGGTTGATATCTCCCAACTACTAAATAAGAGTAATACTAAGATGTGTTTCTTTGTAAAGAGTTATACTAGGATTGAAATTCGTTGCACCACTGTATAAAGCTCTTATCGATAGATTAGAGGTGGCTTGGTTTAGATTTAGCTTTGGTAACTTTAGAAGCCATGGACTAGCGGTTAGGTGTATATGAAAAAGCAAAGAGAATATTAAGAGATGAGTGTCCATGTTATAATATTATTTTTCACCGGTGGATGTTAGGCTGAGATTGATTTGCTGAATCACATATATCTTGGTGTTCTCTTCTTGATCATGTGTGATTTTTTATTATCTTGGTGCTTAGTTTTTCGCAGAGGTCTCAAAAGCACCATCAATTGGTATCAGAGCTTTACGGTCTTCGATCATGGTTGAGTTCTTAAGATGGATAAATGAGACCATGTGAAAATCATGTTTGGCATCATGATATAAAAGAAGAAGAGAAAGGGCAAAAGATCTCCCGGCTAGTGTAGTTTTAGTAACTTCAAGAATAACCCTGTGAATAGTAACATGAAGAAGCATGATTGTTTTGTTGGTGATCATATGGTTGATGTTGATTTGAGTATGGATTGCATGGTTTAGGGCTGATTACGGAATCCAAGAGTTGAGCCCAATGTTTTCGATGCTCTAGATACAATCGTGGAAGCAAATAAGGAAAATTCATTTGTTTGATGTGAGTATCATAGTTCAAGATCGATATGGATCGGTTAGATTAGATACTAGTCAGATGATCAGAAGGTTAATGGTGGCATTGTTGGTACTGGTAAGGTGATGTGGTCTCGTAATTTAGATGTTCGTACGCTTTGATTGGAACATGGTTTGCACATCGTCAAGTACGTCTCAGATCTTGATCATAATGATTTGATTCAAATTGAGAATGATGTAGTGATCATGAATCCCACGAATGTAACATAGGAGCATTATGTGTGCTCGGTTGGAGATCTGGGTGGAGCATGGTGTAATTGTTGTTATTGTCTGGGCGTAATAAGGAATTATCATGAGTGCTTAGTTTTGGCCAAGGTGGATCAGGGTGTATGTGCGGATTTATAAGTTAAGAGGGATGGTGAAATTAGCAGCATGTCTCTAGTTTCAATTCACTACATACAAGCCATTAATGTAGTGTGTTGTGATTATGTCTTACATTTAGAGTATTACATCCAATGAATCTTGTACGTTAGAATCAAGATGGAGTGTTGAGAATTATGATACAAGTTTGAATCCAGATCGCATTAGATTCAGATTAGAATTCCTTTTAGATAAAGGAATTGGATCCAGTATATAAATTCTTTCGAGATTAAGACTTTGGTTATTTTTAGTTGTATTGGTTATAACTAAATAAGAGTTGTATTAGGATACGTTTCTTTTATATAAGTGGTTTTTTTATATAAGAGCTGTACTATGATAGGGATTCTTTATGCCCCTATATATATCTCTCATTGATAGATGAGTGGTGGCTTGACTTAGCTTTAGCTTTGGTAACTTTAGATAACACGGTATACAAATTGGATATGTGGGAAATTGGAGAGATTATCATTGAGATGAGCATTTATCTTGTATTCTTTTTTAATCACAGTGTATTTCTATGTTGGTGACTCGATATTTAGGCTGAAATTGATTGGCCGAATTGTTGTGAATGGATATGAACCAGAGTTGGTTAGGATTGTGGGTATCTTAGAGATACGCCCATATCTATATATCTTATCTTATAACTCTCATATCCTGGCTATAAATAAAGGGCTGGGGGTTCCTCCCCCAGTAGTTGATTCATAACACGTTATCAGCACGAGCCTCTAAAAATCCCACAAATATCGATCGTTGCGAAGGCGAAGGGAGACGGGAGATCCACATACGTGGTGCAAGGCTTCATCAAATGAGCGTCGTCATCCACGTAGGCTTCGTTCAACCGTCGCTATATCCGGAGGACAGATACAGAGGTAAATCCTACTAAAAATGTCGTTTTTATTATACGTTTGATGGATCTACCCATAGATCTCGCAAGATCGATATAGAAATTGCTAATCGCCTAAAAACGACGTACTTCATCGTCCAAAAATCATATTTTTAATATGATTCCCCATGCGTAATTTGTATAATAGGGGTTTTACCCTACGTAGGGCGCCGCGCGGCTGCAGTATTGACGTCGCCCGAAGGGCACTGCGCGCCCCTGCACCCCCGCCTGAAGCGGGGGGCTGCCGCTGTTGTCGTCCGAAGGGCTGTGCGCCCTCCCCCTGAAGCGGGGGGCCGTTGTTGCTGCCCGGAGGCACTGTGTGCCCTCCCCCTGAAGTGGGGGGCTGCCGACGTCGCCACCCGAAGGGCTGCACACCCTCGCCCCCTCCCCCCGACCTGTAGCAGGGGGCCGCCATCGCCGCCCGAAAGGCGCTGCACGCCCCCCGCCCCCCGCCTGAAGCGGGGGGCCGCCGCTGCGCCCCCCGCCCCTTGAAGCAGGGGGCTGCCGCCTTCACCCCCCACCTGAAGCGGGGAGGGCTACCGATCCCCCCCAAAGGGGGGCCGACGCCGCCAATCGCCCCCCTCCCCCTGCTCCAGTGAGGGGGGGCGCAACCCCCCCCCCCCCCCCTGCCGCCATCTGGTGACAATCCAGGGGCGGCAGCGGCTAACCCTAGCCGCCGCCCCTCAACTTCATTGGGCCCGAAGCCCAATTCAAAAAAAAGGAAAAAGAGCCTTGCAGGCCTGAAGCCCACAGGCAAACTACGGGCCTCAGGCCCGTAGGCTTAATTCAAAAAAAAGTTTTTAAGGACTGCGGGCCCAAAGTCCGCAGCCACAGGCCCGCAGGTGATTTCTATTTTTCGAAAAAAACCAAGAGGGGCTAAGATATAAGCCTTAGAAAGGCCTGTTGGGCTAAAAATTGATTAAAATGGCATTTTAGAGAACCTAAAATCCATGTAAAACACGATAAATTATGGGGCAAACAAGGGTATTTTGGGGTCATTTGGGGATAAATTAAAAAGGAATACTTCTTCCTTTTACGAAGAACATGTCTAATTATTGGGCTCTTTTCCAATCCCTCTGGATAAACCCAACTAGCACAACCCTTGCATTAAATGATTTCCTCCGTAAAATCATTAATATATGCTTTGCATCATTTTGGCTCATTCTGCGGATAAACTGTGTATGGTTATGCATATTTTTAAAAACTTAATAATTAGGAAGATCATGCGACTGCTCTGTCGTTAGTCCGCTAACCTAACAGTGTATGACGTTGTCCAGTGGTCTAATAATTATTAAGTAATTAAATTGTTTATCCATCTCTGCGAATATTAATGCATGTGATGCCTGTGATGAAAATGTCTGCTGAAAATGTTTGATGAGCACAAATTTTTTGCATGGATGGCCAATTGTGGTTTTGGATCAGCTGTTTAAGTCCCACATTTTATTTTCCTGCACTTTTTTACTTTTGAGAGAAATTATAGTGAGGAAATTATGTAAATGTCCAAGACCGAATACCACTTTCCATGGAGACGGAGGCCACAATTGAAGCTGAAGAACTTATATGGGACCCACGGGGTTTCCAAAGTTGTAATTTCTTTTTAAAGCTTTCATTTGTGTAATATGGACTGTAATGGGACTTTGGACTTTTATTTATGTAGGACTAGCCGATCCACGCAATTAGCCCTTTGTATTAAAATTGCCTCCGCATGAAAATGTTTATGTTTAAATTATTAATTCATGCATATTTGTGCTCTGCTAGATAAAATGGCTAAAATTGCAAGTGTCGATTTCGAAGTGATGGATGCATTAGGGAGAAACTATCTGAGCTGGCAGCTCAATGTGAAATTCCATCTGCGGGCTAAGTCCCTTATTTCTAATGTGACCAAGAATGAAAAAGTAAGCGATATAGAAAAGGCGCAATCCATTATCAATATTCGTCGCCATGTGGACAAGACCCTAAAGGCTGAATACCTTATGGTCGAAGATCCACTTGAGCTGTGGACTGCCCTTGAGGACATGTATAAACATCAGAAAGATGTTATACTACCAAGGGCACGATACGAGTGGGAGAACCTGAGACTGCAGGACTTTAAGTCCATAGCTGAGTACAACTCGGCACTTTTTAGCATCACCTCACGCCTGAAGTTGTGTGGTAAAAAAGTCTCAGAAGATCGCAGGCTGGAAAAGATGTACACGTCTTTCCATGAGATAGATGCGATACTTATGCAACAATACCGTGAACGAAAGTTCACCAAGTATTCTGAGCTGCCGTCATATTTACTCATGGCTGAACAAAACAGAGAGCTTCTCCTCGCCACTCACAATATATGCCCCTGGCACTGCCCCCTCCCAGAAGCTCATAATGCCTCTTTTTCTCAAAAAAAAGAGGGACAATAAAAGAAAAGAAAGACCACAGAAAGGGGGACAGAACAAAAGAGCTAGGGGCCAAGTCCAGCAACGAAGAAATGAAGAAAAACGCAAGTTCACCTGGTGTAGAAATGACAACAAGAAGAATGATGCATCCCCACCCAAAAGGGATTGGGAAGACCAGTGCCATAGCTGACAACCTCCATGTGTTGGTCTCTCAAAGAGAATGCAACAATAAATCTTAAACAATGTTTCTATATATGCTTTTTAGGTGTTTATTGTATGACTCATCACTTTAATTTCTAAGTGTGTCTACTTGCAGAGGACATTAGTGCTGCTTCTACTATTATACCCACTTTGGAATCGACCACGACACTTCTACGATAGAAGGGCTTGCTTACGAAAGTTTATATGTTCATTTAGCTCGTCTGCAGCCATCCTAACGTGTAAAAACCCAACATGACATTAGTGGCATGCATGGCCTTAGCGTCTTCCAACTTGTTGTAAAGGTGCTAAAGTAGTGGATCACCTCTTATTCCAATGAACTTTCGTCAAGGTCCTTTGGATCCATATCTTCGATTGGCTTAAGATGGCTCAGTGGAAGAGGTTTGGATGGATTAGAGCAAGCGATAATGTTTTAAGGAGTATCAGGGTATTTTTTTTTAAAATGCTGACAACCTCCATGTGTTGGTTTCTCGAAGAGAATGCAACAATAAATCTTAAACAATGTTACTATATATGCTTTTAGGTGTTTATGGTATGACTCATCACTTCAATTTCTAAGTTAGTCTACTTACAGAGGACATTAGTGCTGCTGCTACTATTATACCCACTTTGGAATCGACCAAGACACTTCTACGATAGAAGGGCTTGCTTACAAAAGTTTATATGTTCATTTAGCTCGTCTGCAGCCATCCTAACGTGTAACAACCCAACTTGACATTAGTGGCATGCATGGCCCTAGCGTCTTCCAACTTGTTGCAAAGGTGCTAAAGTAGTGGATCACCTCTTATTCCAATGTACTTTCGTCAAGGTCCTTTGGATCCACATCTTCGATTGGCTTAAGATGGCTCAGTGGAAGAGGTTTGGATGGATTAGAGCAAGCGATAATGTTTTAAGGAGTATCAGGGTATTTTTTTTAAATGCTGACAACCTCCTTGCGTTGGTTTCTCGAAGAGAATGCAACAATAAATCTTAAACAATGTTTCTATATATGCTTTTTAGGTGTTTATGGTAGGACTCATCACTTCAATTTCTAAGTTCGTCTACTTGTAGAGGACATCAGTGCTGCTGATACTATGATACCCACTTTGGAATCGACCTAGATACTTCTACGATAGAAGGGCTTGCTTACGAAAGTTTGTATGTTCATTTAGCTCGTCTACAGGCATCCTAACGTGTAACAACCCAACTTGACATTAGTGGCATGCATGGCCCTAGCGTCTTCCAACTTGCTACAAAGGTGCTAAAGTAGTGGATCGCCTCTTCTTCCAATGTACTTTCATTTAGGTCATTTGGATCCACATCTTCGATTGGCTTAAGATGGCTCAGTGGAAGAGGTTTGGATGGATTAGAGCAAGCGATAATGTTTTAAGGAGTATCAAGGCATTTTTTTTAAAATGCTGACAACCTCCATGCAATGGTCTCTCGAAGAGAATGCAACAATAAATCTTAAACAATGTTTCTTTATATGCTTTTTAAGTGTTTATGGTATGACTCATCACTTCAATTTCTAAGTTCGTCTACTTGCAGAGTACATTAGTGCTGCTGCTAATATGATACCCACTTTGGAATCGACCAAGACACTTCTACAATA
This sequence comes from Scilla litardierei, assembly GCA_030789695.1. Classification (NCBI taxonomy): domain Eukaryota; kingdom Viridiplantae; phylum Streptophyta; class Magnoliopsida; order Asparagales; family Asparagaceae; genus Scilla; species Scilla litardierei. The sequence goes on from CM061131.1 coordinate 143,827,229, forward strand.
GAAGGGCTTGCTTACGAAAGTTTATATGTTCATTTAGCTCGTCTGCAGCCATCCTAACGTGTAACAACCCAACTTGACATTAGTGGCATGCATGGCCCTAGCGTCTTCCAACTTGTTGCAAAGGTGCTAAAGTAGTGTATCACCTCTTATTCCAATGTACTTTCCTTAAGGTCCATTGGATCCACTGCTTCGATTGGCTTAAGATGGCTCAGTGGAAGAGGTTTGGATGGATTAGAGCAAGCGATAATGTTTTAAGGAGTATCAGGGTATTTTTTTAAATGCTGACAACCTCCATGCGTTGGTCTCTCGAAGAGAATGCAACAATAAATCTTAAACAATGTTTCTATATATGCTTTTTAGGTGTTTATGGTATGACTCATCACTTCAATTTCTAAGTTCGTCTACTTGCAAAGGACATTAGTGCTGCTGCTACTATGATACCCACTTTGGAATCGACCTCGACACTTCTACGATAGAAGGGCTTGCTTACGAAATTTATATGTTCATTTAGCTCGTCTGCAGCCATCCTAACATGTAACAACCCATCTTGACATTAGTGGCATGCATGGCCCTAGCGTCTTCCAACTTGTTGCAAAGGTGCTAAAGTAGTGGATCACCTCTTATTCCATTGTACTTTCATCAAGGTCCTTTGGATCCACATCTTCGATTGGCTTAAGATGGCTCAGTGGAATTGGTTTGGATGGATTAGAGCAAGCGATAATGTTTTAAGGAGTATCTGGGTATTTTTTTTAAATGCTGACAACCTCCATGCGTAGGTCTCTCGAAGAGAATGCAAAAATAAATCTTAAATAATGTTTCTATATATGCTTTTTAGGTGTTTATGGTAGGACTCATCACTTCAATTTCTAAGTTCGTCTACTTGCAGAGGACATTAGTGCTGCTGCTACTATGATACCCACTTTGGAATCGACCTAAACACTTCTACGATAGAAGGGCTCGCTTACGAAATTTTAAATGTTCATTTAGCTCGTCTGCAGCCATCCTAACGTGTAACCACCCAACTTGACATTAGTGGCATGCATGGCCCTAGTGTCTTCCAACTTGTTGCAAAGGTGCTAAAGTAGTGGATCACCTCTTATTCCAATGTACTTTCGTCATGGTCCTTTGGATCCACATCTACGATTGGCTTAAGATGGCTCAGTGGAAGAGGTTTGGATGGATTAGAGCAAGCGATAATGTTTTACGGAGTATCTGGGCATTTTTTTAAAATGTTGATAACCTCCATGCGTTGGACTCTCGAAGAGAATGCAACAATAAATCTTAAACATTGTTTCTATATATGCTTTTTAGGTGTTTATGGTATGACTCATCACTTCAATTTCTAAGTTAGTCTACTTACAGAGGACATTAGTGCTGCTGCTACTATTATACCCACTTTGGAATCGACCAAGACACTTCTACGATAGAAGGGCTTTCTTACGAAAGTTTATATGTTCATTTAGCTCGTCTGCAGCCATCCTAACGTGTAACAACCCAACTTGACATTAGTGGCATGCATGGCCCTATCGTCTTCTAACTTGTTGCAAAGGTGCTAAAGTAGTGGATCACCTCTTATTCAAATGTACTTTTGTCAAGGTCCTTTGGATCCACATCTTTGATTGGCTTAAGATGGCTCAGTGGAAGCGGTTTGGATGGATTAGAGCAAGCGATAATGGTTTAAGGAGTATCAGGGATTTTTTTAGATGCTGACAACCTCCATGCGTTGGTTTCTCGAAGAGAATGCAACAATAAATCTTAAACAATGTTTCTATATATGCTTTTTATGTGTTTATGGTATGACTCATCACTTCAATTTCTAAGTTCGTCTACTTACAGAGGACATTAGTGCTGCTGCTTCTATGATACCCAATTTGGAATCGACCTCGACACTTCTACGATAGAAGGGCTTGCTTACGAAATTTATATGTTCATTTAGCTCGGCTGCCGCCATCCTAACATGTAACAACCCAACTTGACAGTAGTGGCATGCATGGCCCTCGCGTCTTCCAACTTGTTGCAAAGGTGCTAAAGTAGTGGATCACCTCTTATTCCAATGTACTTTCATCAAGGTCCTTTGGATCCACATCTTCGATTGGCTTAAGATGGCTCAGTTGAAGAGGTTTGGATGGCTTAGAGCAAGCGATAATGTTTTAAGGAGTATCAGGGAATTTTTTTTTAAATGCTCACAACCTCCATGCGTTGGTCTCTCGAAGAGAATGCAACAATAAATCTTAAACAATGTTTCTATATATGCTTTTTAGGTGTTTATAGTATGACTCATCACTTCAATTTCTAAGTTCGTCTACTTGCAGAGGACATTAGTGCTGCTGCTACTATGATACCCACTTTGGAATCGACCTAGACACTTCTACGATAGAAGGGCCCGCTTACGAAAGTTTAAATGTTCATTTAGCTCGTCTGCAGCCATCCTAACGTGTAACCACCCAACTTGACATTAGTGGCATGCATGGCCCTAGTGTCTTCCAACTTATTGCAAAGGTGCTAAAGTAGTGGATCACCTCTTATTCCAATGTACTTTCATTTAGGTCATTTGGATCCACATCTTCGATTGGCTTAAGATGGCTCAGTGGAAGAGGTTTGGATGGATTAGAGCAAGCGATAATGTTTTAAGGAGTATTAGGGCATTTTTTTTAAATTGCTGACAACCTCCATGCGTTGGTCTCTCGAAGAGAATGCAACAATAAATCTTAAACAATGTTTCTATATATGCTTTTTAGGTGTTTATGGTATGACTCATCACTTCAATTTCTAAGTTTGTCTACTTGCAGAGGACTTTAGTGCTGCTGCTACTATTATACCCACTTTGGAATCGACCAAGACACTTCTACGATAGAAGGGCTTGCTTACGAAAGTTTATATGTTCATTTAGCTCGTCTGCAGCCATCCTAACGTGTAACAACCCAACTTGACATTAGTGGCATGCATGGCCCTTGCGTCTTCCAACTTGTTGCAAAGGTGCTATAGTAGTGGATCACCTCTTATTCCAATGTACTTTCCTCAAGGTCCTTTGGATCCACATCTTCGATTGGCTTAAGATGGCTCAATTGAAGCGGTTTGGATGGATTAGAGCAAGCGATAATGGTTTAAGGAGTATCAAGGTATATTTTTTAAATGCTGACAACCTCCCTGCGTTGGTTTCTCGAAGAGAATGCAATAATAAATCTTAAACAATGTGTCTACATATGCTTTTTAGGTGTTTATGGTATGACTCATCACTTCAATTTCTAAGTCTGTCTACTTGCAGAGTGGTTGAACCGGAGGACGCGCAACGGCACGCCTTCCACTCCCAAGCGTAGGAGCGTCAATGCAATAAATTTATAAATAACCGGTGAGTACCAGGTCTACATTCGCAAGTTTGATCGATAAAGAAAAATGAAGCGTGTTACAACCACCTCGCTAGCGGTTGAAAGGTGTGGGAAAAAGTGTAATGAATCAACAAACCTATCCTACACACCAAGGGTGGAGAGCCGAATCGGCAAGCAACGAGAAGGACTCATGTGGTGTGCATGTGAATGTGGCCGTGGGTGCAAGAAATCATCCCAAATATAACGCAATTGATTATCCGGCTAAGGAATTTCAATCGAAAAATGTGGCATTTAATCGAACAAGTGGGGTGCCATAAGTAATGAATGAAACTCATGCGAGTAATAGATAATGAGCACATTAGAGAGGGTCCGCTAGGATGAGCCTCTTTTTGGATTTCCCCTTAGGGTTCCAATAAACAAACCTAACTCAAAACTTCATCCACAATTTAGAAAATGAAAATGTGCTAGAGATGAAATTTACAACCCAACAACAACAATCACACAACACAACCACACAAGCAAAATTTAGAGAATCATGGTGAAAAAGGAGAAATCTTTACTCAAAATTATCATCCAAATTACAACACCATAACCTAAATCAAATACACAAGAGATTAGAGAAATTTCACCCAAGTGTCACTCCAAGATGAAATCTTCCTCTCCCAAATGTTCCTCCAAGCTCCAAGCTTCATCAATGGCCTCAAGCCCTAGCTTTGGCTTTGGAAAAGAAGAAAACCCCCAAAAATCTGTTTTGGCCGAAGAGAAAGCAAAAAAAAACGAACTGAGCTGCAAAATTCGCACAGGCAGCCCATTTAGCAGCATTGCGGGTCGGGTCGAGCGACGGGTCAGCGCCCGACCCGCCCGCTCAAGCGCGCGCCTGCGCTTAAACGAAGACGGGCCGGCCAGTAGGCCGGCCCGCGAATCGCTTTTTTTTTAAATTTTATTTGTTTTTTTTTAATTTAACAGGCAACCCGCTCCAAAAAAACGGGCGCTGAGCCCGCTTCAATTTTCCCTTGCGTCAACGACGCCACGTGGCGCTGCGTGGTTGCGCCATGTGGCGCCCACAGATTAAACACCCTTTCCTATTTTCTCCCTCATTTCTCCTCCAAATAATTCCAAACAAATACCTAAAAATCTCAGAAAAACCCAGAAAATTCTGGAAAATCCCCAAGACTCCCAGGAGTACATAAAAAATAGGAGAAGGAGAAATTAGTCCGTTTGATGAGAAAATTAATATAATGACTATTATAAATTAATATTGACCTCCCAAAATTCATATAAAATAATACATTGCTCAAAATAATTCTCAAAATTTGACAATATGATCACGATAATACCAGGAGCATATGAAAAATATCAGGAAGCCAATAAGGACGATAAAAACCGTATTTTGTGCAAAGAATGAGGATAAGCTCTAAAAATGACATGAAATTAAAATATACCCAAAAAGAGCAAGTTTAAGCCTAATATTTATCACAAAATAGGGGCAGTTAGGAGGTATAAATATACACTTTACACTCCGAATCATAGAGGACAGTAGTGCTGCTGCTACTATTATACCCGCTTTGGAATCGACCTAGACACTTCTACAATAGAAGGGCTTGCTTACGAAAGTTTAAATGTTCATTTAGCTCATCTGCAGCCATCCTAACGTGTAACCACCCAACTTGACATTAGTGGCATGCATGGCCCTAGCGTCTTCCAACTTATTGCAAAGGTGCTAAAGTAGTGGATCACCTATTATTCTAATGTACTTTCGTCAAGGTCCTTTGGATCCACATCTTCGATTGGCTTAAGATGGCTAAGTGAAAGAGGGTTGGATGGATTAGAGCAAGCGATAATGTTTTAAGGAGTATCAGTGTATTTTTTTAAATTGCTGACAATCTCCATGCGTTGGTCTCTCGAAGAGAATGCAACAATAAATCTGTTTTTATATATGCTTTTTAGGTGTTTATGGTATGACTCATCACTTCAATTTCTAAGTTCGTCTATTTGCAAAGGACATCAGTGCTGCTGCTACTATTATACCCACTTTGGAATCGACCTAAACACTTCTACGATAGAAGGGCTTGCTTACGAAAGTCTGTATGTTTATTTAGCTCGTCTGCAGCCATCCTAACGTGTAACAACCCAACTTGACATTAGTGGCATGCATGGCCCTAGCGTCTTCTAACTTGCTGCAAAGGTGCTAAAGTAGTGGATCACCTCTTATTCCAATGTACTTTTGTCAAGGTTCTTTGGATCCACATCTTCGATTGGCTTAAGATGGCCCAGTGGAAGAGGTTTGGATGGATTAGAGCAAGCGATAATGTTTTAAGGAGTATCAGGGTATTTTTTTTAAAAATGCTGACAACCTCCATGTGTTGGTCTCTCGAAGAGAATGCAACAATAAATCTTAAACAATGTTTCTATATATGCTTTTTAGGTGTTTTTGTTATGACCCATCACTTCAATTTCTAAGTTCGTCTACTTGCAGAGGACATTAGTGCTGCTACTACTATGATACCCACTTTGGAATCGACCTCGACACTTCTACGATAGAAGGGCTTGCTTACGAAAGTTTATATGTTCATTTAGCTAGTCTGCAGCCATCCTAACGTGTAACAACCCAACATGACATTAGTGGCATGCATGGCCATAGCGTCTTCCAACTTGTTGTAAAGGTGCTAAAGTAGTGGATCACCTCTTATTCCAATGTACTTTCGTCAAGGTCCTTTGGATCCACATCTTCGATTGGCTTAAGATGGCTCAGTGGAAGAGGTTTGGATGGATTATAGCAAGCGATAATGTTTTAAGGAGTATCAGTGTATTTATTTTTAATTGCTGACAACCTCCATGCGTTGGACTCTCGAAGAGAATGCAACAATAAATCTTAAACAATGTTTCTACATAAGTTTTTTAGGAGTTTATAGTATGACTCATCACTTCAATTTCTAAGTTCGTCTACCTGCTGAGGACATTAGTGCTGCTGCTACTATTATACCCACTTTGGAATCGACCTAGACACTTCTACAATAGAAGGGCTTGCTTACGAAAGTTTAAATGTTCATTTACCTCGTCTGCAGCCATCCTAACGTGTAACAACCCAACTTGACATTAGTAGCATGCATGGCCCTAGCATCTTCCAACTTGTTGCAAAGGTGCTAAAGTAGTGGCCAATGTACTTTCGTCAAGGTCCTTTGGATCCACAGCTTCGATTGGCTTCAGATGACTCAGTGGAAGAGGTTTGGATGGATTAGAGCAAGCGATAATGTTTTAAGGAGTATCATGGTATTTTTTTAAAAATGCTGACAACCTCCATGCGTTGGTCTCTCGAAGAGAATGCAACAATAAATCTTTAACATTGTTTCTATAGATGCTTTTTAGGTGTTTATGGTATGACTCATCACTTCAATTTCTAAGTTCGTCTACTTGCAGGGGCATTAGTGCTGCTGCTACTATGATACCCACTTTGGAATCGACCTCGACACTTCTACGATAGAAGGGCTTGCTTACGAAATTTTAAATGTGCATTTAGCTCGTCTGCAGCCATCCTAACGTGTAACAACCCAACTTGACATTAGTGGCATGCATGGCCCTAGCGTCTTCGAACTTGTTGCAAAGGTGCTAAAGTAGTGGATCACCTCTTATTCCAATGTACTTTCGTCAATGTCCTTTGGATCCATAGCTTTGATTGGCTTAAGATGGCTCAGTGGAAGAGGTTTGGATGGATTAGAGCAAACGACGATGTTTTAAGGAGTATCAGGGTATTTTTTTAAATGCTGACAACCTCCATGCGTTTGTCTCTCGAAGAGAATGCAACAATAAATCTTAAACAATGTTCGATATATACTTTTTCGGTGTTTATGGTATGACTCATCACTTCAATTTCTACGTTCGTCTACTTGCAGAGGACATTAGTGCTGCTACTACTATGATACCCACATTGGAATCGACCTAGACACTTCTACGATAGAAGGGCTCGCTTACGAAAGTTTAAATGTTCATTTAGCTCGTCTGCATCCATCCTAACATGTAACCACCCAACTTGACATTAGTGGCATGCATGGCCCTAGTGTCTTTCAACTTGTTGCAAAGGTGCTAAAGTAGTGGATCACCTCTAATTCCAATGTACTTTCGTCAAGGTCCTTTGGATCCACATCTTCGATTGGATTAAGATGGCTCAGTGGAAGAGGTTTGGATGGATTAGAGCAAGCGATAATATTTTAAGGAGTATCAAGGCATTTTTTTTAAAATGCTGACAACCTCCATGCGTTGGTCTCTCGAAGAGAATGCAACAATAAATCATAAACAATGTTTCTATATATGCTTTTTAGGTGTTTATGGTTTGACTCATCAATTCAATTTCTAAGTTCGTCTACTTGCAGAGGACATTAGTGCTGCTGCTACTATTATACCCACTTTGGAATCGACCAAGACACTTCTACGATAGAAGGGCTTGCTTACAAAGGTTTATATGTTCATTTAGCTCGTCTGCAGCCATCCTAACGTGTAACAACCCAACTTGACATTAGTGGCATGCATGGCCCTAGCGTCTTCCAACTTGTTGCAAAGGTGCTAAAGTAGTGGATCACCTCTTATTCCAATGTACTTTCGTCAAGGTCATGTGTATCCACATCTTCGATTGGCTTAAGATGGCTCAGTGGAAGAGGTTTGGATGGATTAGAGTAAGCGATAATGGTTTAAGGAGTATCAGGGTAGTTTTTTTAAATGCTGACAACCTCCATGCGTTGGTTTCTCGAAGAGAATGCAACAATAAATCTTAAACAATGTTTCTATATATGCTTTTTAGGTGTTTATGGTAGGACTCATCACTTCAATTTCTAAGTTCGTCTACTTGCAGAGGACATTAGTGATGCTGCTACTGTTAAAGTGTGTGACCCGAATCCGGTTTAGTGACCCGACCCGAAGAGCTCGCGGGGCGACATTTATTGGGAAATTTTCAGGGCTCTGTGGTGGTAGCGGAGGGATCGGGCCGATAGGCCCGAGCCCCCGCGGTATGGACCTTTTCTGTTTTCCCCATATAAATATGATGTAATCTAGGGTTTCGGCTTTAACCTATTTTTAGCCGCCGCACTTCTCCCCTTTTGTACCAGATCTTCGATATAGTGAATTTCTCTCCTCTGCCCGTGGTTTTTCCCCGTCTTGGGGTTTCCACGTAAATCTGTGTGTTTTTGCTTGTGTTTTTCATTGTCTATTCTTGATCAAACTCGTAACAAGTGGTATCAGAGCAAGGTTCGATTTTTCCGCTAATGGCAACAATGAAATACGACATTCCGCTTTTGGATCGCAACACCAGATTTTCGCTATGGCAGGTCAAGATGCGGGCTGTTCTTGCACAGATGGATTTGGATGATGCGCTGCTAGGGTTTGATAAGATGCCCTCGTCTTGGACGCTGGAGGAAAAACATCGTAAGGATCGAAAGGCCCTATCTCAGATTCACCTTCATCTGTCGAATCAGATTTTACAGGATGTTTTGAAGGAGAAAACCGCCGCTGCTTTGTGGTTGAAGTTGGAGCAGTTGTGCATGACGAAAAGTCTAACCAGCAAACTGCATCTGAAGCAGCGATTATATTCTCACCGTATGTCTGAAGGTACGTCTTTGGATGAACACTTAACTATCTTTAAAGAGATTGTTTCTGATCTTGAGACATTGGAGGTTAAGTATGATGAAGAAGATTTAGGGTTGATTCTATTATGTTCGCTGCCTTCTTCATATATGACTTTCAGAGATACTATTTTATATAGTCGTGATACTCTAACAATAGATGAAGTTTATGATGCTCTATTCTCCAAGGAGAAGATGAAGCAGCTTGTGACAGGATCTGAAGGTCAGGGAGAGGGCCTTATTGTTCGAGGGAGGCCACAAGAGAGAAATTCAGGAGGTGATGTGAGAGGCAGATCGAAATCTAGCAACAGAGACAAGATCTGCAGGTACTGTAAGAAAAAGGGGCACATAAAGTCTGAATGTTATAAGTTACAGAATAAAAATAAAAGAGCTGCTGGCAATCAGAAAGGAAAACAACAGGAAAATTCTGGTGAAGCTGGTGTTGCTGAAGATAATCACAGTGATGGAGAGCTCCTAGTTGCTTCTGATGGTGACTCCAAACCTTGCGAGGATTGGATTCTTGATTCAGGTTGTACATTTCATATGTGTCCTAACCGGGACTGGTTTTCAACATATGAAACTGTCTCTAAAGGTGCAGTGTTGATGGGAAATAATGCATCTTGCAAGGTAATTGGCATTGGGACTGTCAGAATTAAGATGTTTGATGGAATTGTCAGAACACTTGGTGAAGTGAGACACGTTCCAGATCTGAAGAGGAATCTTATATCCTTGAGTACTCTTGATTCTAAAGGGTACAAGTACACTGGTGAAGGTGGAGTTCTGAAGGTTAGCAAAGGTGCCCTTGTTGCAATGAAAGGACAGAGAAGATCTGCAAACTTATATGTCTTGCAGGGTTCTACAGTTACAGGTGATGCAGCAGTAACTACGTCTTGCTTGTCCGATGGTGAGGTTACTAGACTTTGGCATATGCGTCTTGGACATATGAGTGAGAATGGAATGGCTGAATTAAGCAGAAGAGGACTTCTTGATGGTCAGAGCATCAGTAAATTGAAGTTCTGCGAGCATTGCATTTTTGGGAAGCAGAAGAGAGTCAGATTCATGAAAGGCATCCACAATACAAAGGGTGTACTTGATTATATACATTCTGATCTTTGGGGACCGTCTAGGGTGCCTTCTAAGGGAGGCGCTAATTATATGCTCACCATCATTGATGACTTTTCCAGAAAAGTTTGGGCGTTCTTCTTGAAGCAAAAAAGTGATGTGTTAGCTACATTTAAAGAGTGGAAGATTATGACTGAGAAGCAAACAGGGAAGCAGATAAAATATCTCCGCACTGATAATGGCTTGGAGTTTTGTTCTGATGAGTTTAATGTTTTATGCAAATCAGAAGGAATCATGAGACATCGTACAGTTCGTCATACTCCGCAGCAAAATGGTGTGGCAGAGCGCATGAATAAGACATTGATGGAGAAAGTACGTTGTATGCTTTCTAATGCAGGTTTAGCTAAGTCTTTCTGGGCAGAAGCCGCTTCTTTAGCTTGCTTCCTTGTTAATCGCTCTCCTTCTACTGCTATCGAAAAGAAGACTCCACAAGAGGTATGGTCCGGTACTCCTGCTAGTTATTCTGATTTGAAGGTTTTTGGTTGTCCTGCATATGCTCATGTTAATAATGGGAAACTGGAACCTAGATCTATAAAGTGTGTCTTTATTGGCTATAAACCTGGTGTTAAGGGATATAAATTATGGTGTCCAGAAACTGGAAAAGTCTTAATCAGTAGGGATGTTATCTTTGATGAAACTGCTATGCTTTCTGACTCGTCTTCTAGAGATACTTGTGATAAAACCCCACAGAAATCAAGCACGCAGGTTGAGTTTGAGATTCAGTCAGGACTTATGCCAAACTCTACATCTCAGTCCAGTTCAGAGATGCAGGATGGTGCTGCTCCCTCACCACCACGAGTCACACCACAATATTCTATTGCTAAAGACAGGCCTAGGAGAGATATAAGGCCTCCGCAGAGGTTTGGTGAGGCTGATTTGGTTGCTTATGCCTTAAATGTGGCCGAAGGTATTGATTCTAGTGAAGAACCTTCTACATACTCAGATGCAATTAATTGTAATGATTCTGGCAGATGGATGATTGCCATGCAAGAGGAGATGGAATCACTTCATAAAAATGGCACATGGGACTTAGTACGATTACCTAAGGGTAAGAAAGCTGTTCGTTGTAAATGGGTGTTTAAAAGGAAGGAAGGAATACCAGAAGTTGAAGAAGCCAGATATAAAGCAAGACTAGTTGCAAAAGGCTATAGCCAGGTTCCAGGTGTAGACTTCACAGATGTGTTTTCTCCAGTTGTAAAGCATAGTTCGATTCGAGCTTTGCTTGGTATCGTTGCCATGCACGATTTTGAGCTTGAGCAGTTGGATGTGAAGACAGCTTTCTTGCATGGAGAACTTGAGGAGGACATATACATGCAACAACCAGAGGGCTTTATAGCCTCAGGAAAGGAAGACTTTGTTTGCCTGTTGAAAAAGTCTCTTTATGGCCTTAAGCAATCGCCTAGGCAATGGTATAAGAGGTTTGATTCATTTATGACTACTCATGGGTTCAATAGAAGCAGTTATGACAGTTGTGTCTATTTTAAGAAGAGTGTTGATGGGTCGTTTGTTTACCTACTCTTATACGTTGATGATATGTTAATAGCAGCCAAGGATAAAGAAGAGATAAGAAAGGTCAAAGTGCAGCTTAGTAAGGAGTTCGAGATGAAAGATTTGGGAGCGGCAAAGAAGATACTTGGGATGGAGATTCTGAGAGATAGAAAAGCAGGAAAATTGTACCTTAGTCAGAAAGGTTATATTGAGAAAGTTCTCTGCAGATTTAATATGCAGAAATCTAAACCTGTTACTACTCCATTAGCAGCTCATTTCAGACTTTCATCTACTTTATCTCCACAATCAGATGATGAGATTGATTATATGTCACGAGTTCCATATTCTAGTGCAGTGGGATCTCTCATGTATGCTATGGTCTGTTCACGTCCAGATTTATCATATGCTGTCAGTGCAGTTAGCAGGTACATGGCAAATCCTGGTAAAGAACATTGGAAAGCGGTCCAATGGATTTTCAGATACTTACGTGGCACTACTGACATTTGTTTGCATTTCGGGAGAAATAGAGATGGAGTCATCGGTTATGTAGATTCTGATTTTGCTGGAGACCTTGATAAAAGGAGATCACTTACAGGGTATGTTTTTACTGTTGGTGGTTGCGCTATCAGTTGGAAAGCTACTTTGCAGACTACAGTTGCACTGTCAACTACAGAGGCTGAGTACATGGCTATTACAGAGGCTTGTAAGGAAGCTATTTGGTTGAAAGGACTGTTTGGTGAACTTAGTGAAGATTTACAGATTACAACAGTCTTTTGTGACAGTCAGAGTGCTATTTTCCTTACAAAGGATCAGATGTTTCATGAGAGAACAAAGCACATCGATGTGCGGTATCATTTTGTGCGTGAGATTATTGCTCGTGGTGATATTGTAGTGAGCAAAGTTAGTACACACGACAATCCTGCTGATATGATGACCAAGTCACTCCCTATAGCCAAGTTTGAGCATTGCTTGGACTTGGTAGGTGTTCGTTGCTGAGTTAAGCCCTTTGGGGCTTTTGTGGAAGAGGTGGAGATCAGTTTCATCGAAGATTGTGCGTATTATTCCTTGCATTGGAATTCGTGTCAAGGTGGAGATTGTTAAAGTGTGTGACCCGAATCCGGTTTAGTGACCCGACCCGAAGAGCTCGCGGGGCGACATTTATTGGGAATTTTTCAGGGCTCTGTGGTGGTAGCGGAGGGATCGGGCCGATAGGCCCGAGCCCCCGCGGTATGGACCTTTTCTGTTTTCCCCATATAAATATGATGTAATCTAGGGTTTCGGCTTTAACCTATTTTTAGCCGCCGCACTTCTCCCCTTTTGTACCAGATCTTCGATATAGTGAATTTCTCTCCTCTGCCCGTGGTTTTTCCCCGTCTTGGGGTTTCCACGTAAATCTGTGTGTTTTTGCTTGTGTTTTTCATTGTCTATTCTTGATCAAACTCGTAACAGCTACTATGATACCCACTTTGGAATCGACCTTGACACTTCTACGATATAAGGGCTTGCTTACGAAAGTTTATATGTTCATTTAGCTCCTCTGCAGCCATCCTAACGTGTAACAACCCAACTTGACATTAGTGGCATGCATGGCCCTAGCGTCTTCCAACTTGTTACAAAGTTGCTAAAGTAGTGTATCACCTCTTATTCCAATGTACTTTCCTCAAGGTCCTTTGGATCCACATCTTCGATTGGCTTAAGATGGCTCTGTGGAAGAGGTTTGGATGGATTAGAGCAAGCGATAATGTTTTAAGGAGTATCAGGGTATTTTTTTAAAATGCTGACAACCTCCATGCGTTGGTCTCTCGAAGAGAAGGCGACAATAAATCTTAAACAATGTTTCGATATATGCTTTTTCGGTGTTTATGGTATGACTCATCACTTCAATTTCTACGTTCGTCTACTTACAGAGGACATTTGTGCTGCTGCTACTATTATACCCACTTTGGAATCGACCTAGACACTTCTACGATAGAAGGGATTGCTTACGAAAGTTTATATGTTCATTTAGCTCGTCTGCAGCCATCCTAACGTGTAGCAACCCAACTTGACATTAGTGGCATGCATGGCCCTAGCGTCTTCCGACTTGCTACAAAGGTGCTAAAGTAGTGGATCACCTCTTATTCCAATGTACTTTCGTAAAGGTCCTTCGGATCCACATCTTCGATTGGCTTAAGATGGCTCAGTGGAAGAGGTTTGGATGGATTAGAGCAAGCGATTATGTTTTAAGGAGTATCAGGGTATTCTTTTTTTTAAATGCTGACAACCTCCATGCGTTGGTCTCTCGAAGAGAATGCAACAATAAATCTTAAACAATGTTTCTATATATGTTTTTTTAGGTGTTTATGGTATGACTCATCACTTCAATTTCTAAATTCGTCTACTTGTTGAGGACATTAGTGCTGCTGCTACTATGATACCCACTTTGGAATCGACCAAGACACTTCTACGATTGAAGGGCTTGCTTACGAAAGTTTATATGTTCATTTAGCTCGTCTGCAGCCATCCTAACGTGTAACAACCCAACTTGACATTAGTGGCATGCATGGCCCTAGCGTCTTCCAACTTGTTGCAAAGGTGCTGAAGTAGTGTATCACCTCTTATTCCAATGTACTTTCCTGAAGGTCCTTTGGATCCACATCTTCGATTGGCTTAAGATGGCTCAGTGGAAGAGGTTTGGATGGATTAGAGCAAGCGATAATGTTTTAAGGAGTATCAGGGTATTTTTGAAAATGCTGACAACCTCCATGCATTGGTCTCTCGAAGAGAATGCAGCAATAAATCTTAAACAATGTTTCTATATATGCTTTTTAGGTGTTTATGGTATGACTCATCACTTTAATTTCTAAGTTCGTCTACTTGCTGAGGACATTAGTGCTGCTGCTACTATTATACCCACTTTGGAATCGACCTAGACACTTCTACGGTAGAAGGGCTTGCTTATGATGAATAAATGAGATGCCACTTACTATTGCCGTTATCTGTTACTCGTTAAGCAGCCATTTATCTTGCTGGAGAAGTAATCTGTTATGTCGTGTTTGTTTGGGATTTTATGGAGAGAGTAATGGCTATCATACGCCATATGTGAGACTCTCTCATACGCCCTCTCACATAAAGCACCCAAGTACAAGCTCATGCGGGCTTGTACTTGGGTGCTTTATGTGAGAGGGCGTATGAGAGAGTCTCTCATATGGCGTATGATCGCCATTTTTCTCTTTTGTGGAATGCTATATAGTCTAGTTTTTTTACGTGTACATTGTTACCTTATTTTATTAAAGTCTTATAAATGAAATGCTGGGTGAATACCCACAATTTACTCAAAAAGTTGTAAAAAGAAAAATTAAACAAGTAATCCTATAAGGATACATGTTAAGATTATCTGTTAGGAAATGTCTGACCTAAATTTAATCCAGATACATTATTTTTTACTAAAATAAATTTTTTTAATATTATATATTCCTCCGTTATTTCTTCAATTAGAAATTAAAGGTGACACTTTGAGTTTTTTTTTAAATAAAAAATAAAGCGTATCGATTAAGGAGCTCCTTCTAGCTAGGTAAGTGAATTTAGATTTGTAACCTCCATTACAAATAACATAATGTTGTTATACTTATAATGAATGTTAACCATCATATATCAAAGTGTGGGCGTGATAAGGGTGGGATGAGGTTGGCTTGCGGAGAATCCAGGGTTAATCCAAGCAGACCAGGACAAACCTTGGTCCAGAGAAAAAGAGAAAGAAAGTGCCCCCATGACATGATCCCCCTTCTCTCCTTTAGGGTGAGAAAGAAAAGCTCAAAGCAAACCAAACCACTTTAATTTAGATAGAGCGAATGAAGCTATAGCTAGTAGCTAGGTTGGAATGATGAAGAGTTGCTGATCTTTATTTTCTTCAATTTGTCTATATTTTTGTTTGCCCCACTTGATCTCCTACTAGCTAGCTAGCTTGCCCTCAATCTCCATCCAAATCCAAAAGGGTTGTTGGTTGAGTGAGAACTTAAAGGCCAGCTAGACACCAGTTAGCTAGGGTTTTGCTCATGCTAAGTAAGGAAACAAGAGAGAGGGGTGGAGAGAGAGAAATTCTGAGTGGTGAATGTAATGTGTCCTTATTGGTATTATTTATTATTATTATTATCATTTTAAATGCTTTCCTTTCTTATTTTTTTCCCTTGTTTGCAAGATAAAGATTGTCCTTTGGCCTATAAATCATCCATCACCTCATGTCCTTGGCCCATCTCTCTCTTTCTCTCTACTATCCTCTCTCCCAAAGCAAAGAAGAGGAAGATATGAGGGTTTTCTTTTGTTTTCTTGATATGGGTCTCTTTCTTCTCCATGGAGAAGAGAGGAGAATTTTACACATGGCTTCTTTCCCTTTCTTTCTATTTATGTTTGTTTCATCATTCTTTCTAGCTAGAACTAGAAAGATCTTTGGGAGAGGTGGGGAGTTGTGAGAAGAGGAGAAGAGAGGAGGAGAGAAATGGGTCTTTTAGCTTGTGCCTGGTTCCCTGTATGCCACACACATATAGATCAATCAACATCTATATCTCATGAAGGGCTTTCTCTCTTAGATTGGATATTGTGGGTGGCGTGCATGGAATCAAGCATAGCATTCTCTCTCTCTCTCTCTCTCAGTGTAGATTAGGGTTTTTTGTGTGTTTCTTTTTTTTTCCAAAGAAAGAAGATGAAGAAGAGGGAGAGCAAGGTGACATGGGTTGTGCCTGGCTCCCTGTATGCCACACGTATAGACCAAATCAATATGAATTCAATGATTTGATCGGATTTTGGCTACTATGGGTGGCGTGCGAGGAGCCAAGCATACCCTCTCTCTTCCTCTCTTTCTTTTTCCATCTACTTATTTGCCTGTCTTTGAATTTCAATTATATTCGTTGAAGATGCTAACAATTATAGCTAGTCTGTTTTAGATTACAGGATGAAGCTCTAGCCCCAACCATAAACCATAAATAATTAAAAGGTTTGTGTTTGTCATTTCATGTTTCATTTTCATCAAGGGAAACTCCCCATTTTTTGCAAGCTAGTAACATGTGTTTCCCTCCCTAACTTCTTGTAATTATCTTGATGGGCAGATCCAAGATTTATCGATTGTTTCAGATCAAATGGGTTTGTTGGTTTCTTTGATAGCTTCTGTTTACTTGTTGATTCTGGTTGGGTTTACAAGGATGTGTTGTGTATTATGTATTAGGGTTGCTTGATATTGTATGCTTGCTTCTTAATTTAATTTTGATCTAATTTTTTTCATCGTGTAGGCTAGGGCTTTGAAGTTGGAACCTTGAAGCTGAGAACAAGTCCACTCCAATTAAGATCAATTGTAGCCATTTTGTAAACCTTTTTCTTTTAATTTTTTTTGTTACAAGGATCCGACTGAGAGTGATTTAATTGGGATATACAAGGAAAAAGCATATAAGGTTTTCTTTTTCCCTTTAATTTTGTAATGTTACGTTTGGTATGTATTTGTATTATTTTACCCACATGTTTAATATGATCAAATATTCATGTATGGAATTTATTTGCTAATTAGAGCAGCTAGCTGTCTAATTAATCCAACCAAATGCAGTGTATTAGTCAATATTAAACACATGTTTTGCCTTGTGTTTATCACATGTGCTTAAAATATCATGAAGGAAAGTAAAATTTTGGTAATATTTTTGTAGCATGTTTGGAATGATTACAAAGTCCTGAGAAAGGAAATTTTCATTGTTATAGGCTTTGGTTTCTGCCAAGAGATATACAGGGGAAAATGATCAACTTTCATCATTTCTTTGCCTTTCTTTGCCTATTCATTTGGAGAAGACCCTATTCATTATGGGTTTCATTGATGTGAAAGCCTGTAGATTTTTGTTGCAAGTGAAGTGAACTGCATTTGAAACCTGAACCAGTCTCTGTAAAGATTCTCATTTGCTTGCTCAGAAAATGTCAGTGACTACATTTGCTCTATATATGGAGCAGTCTGAACATCAGGAGTGCAATTTATTCATTTACCCTAGCAAATTTATATTTGCCTTGTTTCTTCCAAATGGAACGCAGAGAGGACATTGTTGTCATCCAAACATTACCAATGTAAATTCGAATTTGGATACTCTCTCTCGGTTTTGCAATTACGTGCAAAGAAGTACTCAGTCATGACTCATTTGGTACATGATATGAATGTGTATAAACTTGAGTGATGGAAGTATGTTCTATATGGTCTCCATCATTTCATGTGAAGCTCGAATAGAATAGACATAAACATACCCTGTTCGAATTATACTCGAGCTCTTGCCGAGCTACAAAAGGATCAACTCGAGTTCATGCTCAAAGTTTGATTCATTTACGGTCAAGTCAATCGGTTGTCGAATCAAGTTAAATTATTATATGTATGGCTATAAATAAGCTCAAGAAGCTTGACGCTTAGCTCAAATTGAACAAGCTTCATTAAACTCGTTTGGTAACTTAAACAAACTAGTCTTCAACATAATTTTAAGATCGAATAGATTTTTTTTTTTTTGAAAAATAATAAGAATTCATTTACACAGTAATAGGGTACAAAGTTCACCTCAGAGACATGTATAGTGATTTGACCTATTCTTGAACAAAAGCGTCTCCATCCCAACTAGCCAATCATAGGCCAGATCATCTGTAGACCTTGAGTACATACTATAATCACAATGCAGATTAAGACCAGTCTTCACGTCAATACAAAAATTGTGTTTCCCTTCCGTCCATCTAATAGTAGCACTGAGAACTCGGATGTCGTCATAGATTTCCCGGAAGATGAGAACTTTGTGTTTATAAATGTTAGTGAACACTCGTCGATTCTTTTCATGCCAAGAATGCCAACTCACTGAAGATAAAGCTGCGCGAGCTATACCAGAAATCTTAACCTTCTTCTTGAAGTGACTCCGAATTAATGGTGCTTCCTCCATAAGCGTCCCAATAGGTCCAGGTGAGAGGCCAAGCTTAAGGCGACATAGCTCCGATAAGTAAGCAGTAAAAGGATACTCGAAAAAGAGATGATTCATGGACTCCAAAGGATGATGGCAGAGGACATAGGAGATATTGGGAACTGGCCATGAGCAGACAGACAGACATTATTGGGCAACAATGAGGGAACCAGACAACATTATAATACTGAATAACTGGAGATGAGGCTCGAACAACACTCCACGCTGAGTTTAGGGAAAAGAATGGAGTTGGTTTCCAACGGAGGGATAGAACTAGAGGGTTATTAGTCTTGTCATAGAAAGGGATGGCCAAGTTTTTGGATGATAAGATAAATTTCATTCCATTGCTCCTTCCTATTATAGCAATCTTTTCAATCAGTCCGACTACTGGAATATTTTCGCCTACTTTTCGGTTAAGAAGCAGTTAACAGCGGCTGATGCTGCTTGGCTTATTCGCCCAGTTTCCACCGAGGAAATTAAGACAAGTATTTTTTCAATTAGGTGCTGATAAAACACCAGGTCCAGTTGGTTACAATGCGTTCTTCTTTCCGTCTAACTGGGATATTGTGGGCTGGGACGTGACTAAAGCGATGAAATCCTTCTTTACCTCTGGACGGCTGCTAAAGGAAATTAATCACACATTTCTTTGCCTGGTACCAAAAATAGATGCAGCCTATACATTGAATGACTACATGCCTATTTCTTGTTGCAACGTGCTCTATAAGATTATTTCTAAAGTTCTTTGCAACTGGCTTCAAAAGGTTATATCTGAGCTTATATCTCCTCACCAATCTGCATTTCTTAAAGGTCGCCTCATCAGCGATTGTTCTTTACTGGTCCATGAACTCGTCAGAGATTTCAATAAACCTCTTGGCAGTGTTATGTGCCTTAAGGTGGACCTACTAAAAGAATTCGATTCTGTCAATAGCGAATTTATCTATTTCATGATGTATCGCTTGGGTTTCCCTGCTCTTTGGATAGATTGGATTAGAGAATGCATTTCGACCTTTTCTGTTCTTATCAATGGTTCTCCATCTGGATTATTCTCTAGCAATCGAGGCATAAGGCAAGGTGAACCACTCTCCCCCTATAATTTGTTTGTATTGGTTATGGAATATTTCTCTATAATGATGCACTTGGCTTTGCTTGATGGTTTGGCTAAACCTATGAAAAGGCACCCTATTCTGACTACACCACACCTGTTGTTTGCTGATGACCGGCTCATCTTTTGTCATGGTCTTGAATAGCATTTTTGAATCAATGTTCTATGTAGTGAGCTTACATCTTAACAAAGATAAAAGTAAGCTTTTTTGTAGCAAGGGATGCCATATTCCTTATGAGATTGCCCATGTTATTGGTGTGTCTCTTGGTTCTCTCCATATTTGCTACATGGGCCTTCCTCTCTCTATTCCTTATCCAACGGCGAAGCACTTCTCTCCACTTATTGATAAATGCAGGAAGTATGTAGAGGGCTAGCTGGACATCTCAACACTTGTCGATGGCAAGCAGGGTGGAGTTAATCCGTTCAGTCATACATAATCTGATTTCCTATTGGAGTCTCTCTTTCAAGCTTCCTTCTGTTGTAATTCGCATTATTGAACAGCTCTATGCGACTCGTAAATATTATAAGGTTCAGGCTAGTTGCGAGCTGGTTTAAAAATTTTATTGCAACCTTGTTTAAGCTCGTTTATTTATCAACTAAACTAGGTTTAATCAAAGATGTTAGCTTGATTAGATAGAAGAACAAACATTAACACCAAATGCTCAGCTTGTTCAGCTCGATTTACAGCCTTCAAATTGGTGGTCTTACGAAGTACCATGTCATGCACATCTTGACATCCTGAATATGTGCAGCTCGATCGGCGTTTTATCATATATATGTATCTGAAATCATTTATCATACACCTACGTAAATACAGATAAAGTTCTAAAAAAAAGAATCGAGTAACCGCATTCACAAATATAAGGACATGGATGTAATCTTCTCAACTCGGATCATCCCAATCCGCTTGTTGATGTGCGTGTGCAATTGTGACACATATGCAATGAAATACGACATGTTAGACCTGGTCATTTTTAATACATGTATATATTCCCTGTCATGTGAACTCATCATGATGGGTCATCCACTTTAAAGTACACCACCACATACATACTGATCTCATATCTCATAATATCATGGGAGTGATTGAATATATAAATCCATGCACTATTTCATGCACTTTCCTCTCTCTATCTCTATCTCTCTTTCAAGGATGGGCATCATAATATTCTGTTGGTAACAGTGCGACAAGGCAGAAAGAGAAACTTTCCTCATTCCCTCCCACCTTTCTCCCCTTCCAATGCCTCGACCCCAACCCAGCTTGATGCACCCATTCCACCGACACCCACATTCTGAAAAGTGAGTACAAGTAAGAGAGAACCAAGGTGAAGAGTGGTAACACAAAGCTAAACTGGACGACACAGCCACACACCCACACATACGGTTCATATACGTTCAACATTTGTAAGAACATAATAAGCTTTATATTACAAACATGCCAAAGATTAATAAACAGGGTCTTGAAGCAATCTAGCAAGCATACTTGACGAATGTTCATTGAATTATAGACTTTTGGTACCAATTTGTAGGAGCAGATAGGCCCATCAACTAAGATGGATGTTATTAATTTATATGCTTGAAACTGTTATAATTGGAAGAAGTAATCAGCTCATGTTATCCACCATAGCTATATAAATATCTATTCATATAGGAGTTACAATATAATGGAACCCAAGGGACACACACTACTAAGTGGGTGTAATGGTAGATGGTTAATGGGTGGATACCAAATGTCTCCCACATCCATCCATTCTTAGCTTATGAATTCTTCATGATCCAATACGCTAATGTGGAACAGATACTGCTGGATCCTGAGTTACCGTGTTTTGCCTCGTTAAAACCTTAGCTGTGAAAGACCCAGTGGGAAAAACCAGCAGCATTAAGGAAAAAGAGTACAATACACAAGTGACTACCCCTGATCCGTACAAGCTTCAGGCTTGTAGGTCTTTCAGTTGTCGCATCCATGTATCTTTTACAAGCTTTCTAAAAGTACATCTAAGCAATGCCTTAGTAAACAGATCAGGTAAATTATTACAAGCTAAATTTTTACAGACTGGATCTGCCGTACTTCAATCTGCCTCTGCTCTTGTAGCTCGTGCGTCCAGAAGAACTTGGAAGAGGTGTGCTTCGTCCCGTCGCCCTTGATGTAACCAGCTTGAAGTTGAGCTATACAAGCCGCATTATCTTCAAATAAAATGGTTGGCTCAAGGTCGTCCGTCTTTAGGCCGGCCGTCACTAGAATGTGATGAATGACTGAACGAAGCCAGACACATTCTCTGCTAGCTTCATGGATCGCCAAGAGCTCTGAGTGGTTGGATGAGACTGTTGTGATGGTCTGCTTCACATATTTCCAGGAGATGGCCGTACCACCGTAGGTGAACATGAAACCCGTCTGTGATTTCTCGGCGTGTTGATCAGACCTGTAACCTGCATCTGCATAACCAATCAAAGTGGAAGATCCACCTTTCGGGAAGAATAATCCCAGGTCAATTGACCCTTAGAGGTAGCGTAGAAGCTGTTTAACTCCGTTCCAGTGGCGCTTTGTGGGCGCTGAAGCTGCTTAACAGGAGGCGGTGTTGTATTATACATGATGGGTGGTGTATCCGCCTTCTCCTCAATAATTATAGGCTCTTCTGCAGCCTCTTTTCTATCGTCGTTACCAACGGCTTCTTCAATTGTGACTTTCTCCTTATTCAGCACTGGGACTATGACGGGGTCAGTCACCCGTCCTCCACGTGTGGTAACAGAAACCACAGCATTAGCTTGGGCCCTCGGGTTTGTCTCCGGCTGTGAGGGCAATCTCCCCTGATTCTTCAAGAGCTGAGACATTTGACCCCTCAGTTCATCAAGTGAAGAATTTATGCTCTTGAACTGGGTCGAGATGTCCTGATTGAAGCGGGCCTGACCACTCATAAAGGTCTCCAAAGTGGCCTCCAGATTTGACCACGGTGGGTTTGGCACATAGCCTGCTGAGGCGGCCGGTTGAATTGATATCATGGCGGTCTGTAAGGCCCAGCTGGCCTAAATCCGCCATGCTGCTGATTTTGATACTGCCCATGCTGCTGCTGAGGAGGGGGTGTCAGCCTCTGAAATTGCGGAGGTTGCAGCCCTCCACTTGGATTCCCATAAGAGAATCCCGGATGGTTCCTAGTAGCTGGATGCTGCCACTGATTCAGTCCCTCTCCTTGGACGTATTGAACAGATTCAGATAACGCGGTACTATCATAGTGTGCCTCGCTAGGAATATAGCTCCGATCTGCATACTCCTCTGCAGGATGATAACCCGATGTGCCGGTCGATGCCGGGATGGAATCCAGGCGCTGTTCGATCCTGGCCACTTGTTTGCATAAGGTCTCAATGTGTGAGTCCAAGTGGCTAGCAGCTTTGACCTCGAGGGGTCCGGGTCACAATTGTTCTTTCTTCGCTCCATTGTTAATTGGTGGCCGTCAAATGCTCCAACAAGTCTATAGCCTCTTCAGGAGACTTATCCAATAAGGCGCCTTATGCCGCAGCATCTATGATCATCTTGGTGCTGGACTGGAGCCGGTTATAAAAGCTCTGCACCAAATCTCATGGCTGGATCCCGTGGTGAGGACACTGATGTTGAAGGTCCTTGAACCTCTCCCATGCCTCATACAGTGATTCCTGTGGGAGCTGCCTGAAGTTTGAAATTGCTTCTCGTATCTGCACTGTCTTCGAGGGTGGATAGAACTTATCTACGAAGGCAAGTGCCAGCTTCTCACAGGTGGTGAAATGATTGGCAGGGTGGGCCCGGAGCCAATATGAGGCTTTATCCCTCAAAGTGAACGGGAAAAGCCACAGCTTCACGACATCATCGCTAACGTCCTTCGCCTTGAACGTGTCACACTTCGCTTGGAAGGTGTCAATATGGTGGTTGGGGTTTTCATGCGGATGCCCGTGGAAGAGATCCTGCTGCATCAAATTAATCATCCCCTTTTTCAACTCGAAGCTCGCCGCCGCCAGTTGTGGTCTAAGAATGGAGGAGTTGTTTCCAAACGTCGGCTTCATATGGTCCCTGATGGACCCGGTGCGAGGAGGATGATTATTGTTGTCCGCCATCTGAGCGGAGGGAGATGAACTTCTACTTGAGGCTCTCAAGGCCCTCGCTGTTTTCTCAATCTCATGATCGAATAATAATTCTCTAGTAGATCACCCGAAACGAGTGTTCTTCCACCAACAAAACTCAAACAAATACCATCAGTAGCACCGAAATAAATAAAAGAATAAAAGTGGTGGAAAGGTGAGAAATGATTAGAGTGCTAGCAAACTTTAGAAAATAAAAATAAACTGGGATAAACACTATTGCCTTCCCCGGCAACGGCGCCAAAAACTTGACGCATCCGAAACCTACATCTAGATTCCACTTGCTGTGTCACGATCGCCAGGGGTGGTATGGCCCCTAGGTTTCAATTCCGAACTCAATCCGCAAGCAAACAGTGTCAAATAAATGATATCGAATCCCACAGGGATGGTGATAGTGTATATGTGTTCTCAGTTTACTTCTAAATCTCGAAGTGAGATAGCTATCGGGTTGAAGGAGTTGATTGGGTTGTTGTTGTTGTTTTACTAATAAAAAGGACTAGGGCACTAGGGATCACCACTAAGATCATCGGGGCTCAACGTTGTAATAGAAACTTTACATTGTATTAGGGTTAGGGGACTAATCTCCCAATTCGTACCACTCTCGTGGGTTAGAATTGTGAGGTATTTCGGTAGCTCTCGTTGATGCAATGGCAGTAGCCGTCAACATAGCGGTATAGTTCGTCAATGGATCCCCTCAAGGTACGAGCCGAACATGGTCACGAGACTTGGTTGGATCCACCAATTTCCCTATTCGAATTCCAAAGATACCTCTTAAGCACATCAATTCCACAGACGGTGGGCATGATTTCAGTACTAGTTATCTAGTGATTCGGTATGATCGACCGAAATACTTTTCTAAATCCCTAATTCAACGTAGAGATCCAGATCTACATCTTTCCCCTAGGATCTTAGGACTAACCCATCAACCCTAGAAAGATCTACTCACTCATGGCGTTGTCGACGGATAAAAACACAATATTTAGATATGAAAACATCATGGCAATTGATAGAATAAAGATTAAAAACTTACAGCGAGAGATGAAGAAAATAGACGAGAAATAGATCCGACGAAGAATAAAAATTCCATATTCCAATACGCAATCGCAATGTAAAACCAAAATAATAATCCAAAAGCTTCGATCCAGTATCTTCAACAAAAATTAATCTAAATTCTGACAAGAAATCGCCTAAGCTCTCTCTCAAAAAACCCTATTCAAAACTCTAAAATGAATCGCCCTCTCAATCATCGTTCAGCTCTGCAGCCTTCACTCCCCGAATCGCACAGAAACCGCATCACCAACATTTCCAAAAATGGCCCTGGCATTGTCGACCGAGTGGGTGACTCGGTCGAGCAATGCGTTGCTCGATCGGTCGCTCGGACCGAGCATCTGTGCTGCTCGACCGAGCTTGACAGGGAATCGAAAATCTCCAAAATCCTCGCTCTGCTTGCACGGGCCGCGTCAGCTCAGCTCGGTACGAGCAGAAGTTGACTCGGTCACTGAAGAGATGCTCGGGCTGAGCAGTTGGATTGCCTCAGCTTTGGGAGGAAAGGCTGCTCGATCGAGCAGATGAACTACTCGGTCCGATCCATCTATGTATCTGATCCCTCTTCTCATTTGCATCTGCTCAGTCCGAGCATTTGTACTGCTCGACCGAGCAGTCTGGGAAATAATCTCCTCCTGCTACTGAAGGCTCCTCTCTTCTCTCTCTCTCTCTCTCTCTCTCTCTCTCTCTCTCTCTCTCTCTCTCTCTCTCTCTCTCTCTCCCTCCCCCCCCCCCCTTCTCTCCACCAATGGCTCCAAAAGTATAGCAGACTCCTACATGGCTTCACCAATGAGCTTACGGGCGTGTCGAATGTGTACATACCGAAGTGTGGTCCCAAATCGCTCCAAAATCTCTGAAAACTCATAAAACACTACGAAACTAGAATATAACGTCAGAAACACGATATCGTAGTAAAATATGGGGTTTGGATGCGAAAATGGTATGGAATGCAATGCAATGATGATATGAAAATAGTGGAAAATATGGACACATCAATAACGTGTTATAATTAGAAGAAGTAATCAGCTCATGGTATCCACCATAGCTATATGATATCTATTCATATAAGAGTTACAATATAATGGAACCCAAGGGGACACCCACTACTAAGTGGGTGTAATGGTAGATGGTTAATGGGCGAAGACCAAAGGTCTCCCCTATTTATAACAGAAACCACATATTAATTCATAAGAACTAATGTTTTTTAAAGTCACGGGTCCTAGCATATTTTGTCATATATCCATCCTTCAATTTAACCAATGTAAAACTAAACCCGCGTTCTAATTCTTTTATCATATCATAACTTTAATTATCAGAAGGATGCGAGGCATGAGTCCTAACAAATCTTCCCCCTTGGCTTTTATTTAGTCGAGTCCAACCGATTTTGAAATTGTCATTATTGCAAAATCAATTTAAATCGTTGTATAATTTACATTTAATTGCAAAATCATTTTGCCTAAATTAATTTAATGGTTTTCATTATTCAATAATGGTAAGTGTCCCGATTAAAAAAATTAAAAACATAATATAATTAAAAACTTGTTGTGAAGGGTTGAGGGCTAAGAAACCCCTAGCCTCATATATATAGACTTCTTATCGGATACAATGTGGGTGGATACCCAATAGGCCCATTGGGCCCTATTCTTAACACTTCCCCTTATTCAACCATCGTTGTTTACTCAACATTTGAATAATGCAGGATCCATATGCTTATGAGTATCATAAGGGGTGGATATTTCCAGATCCTAAGTTAGTGATAACTGCCTCGTCAAAACCTTTAGTTATGGAAAACCCATTGGGAAAAACCAATAGCCAAGGAAAAAGAGTATTGTTCTCCATAACTTCCCCTGATTTGTGGAAGTATTTAGTGGTGGATACTTCTGGATCCAGAGTCAATGAGGTTGCCTCGTTAAAACTTTTAGCTATGGAAAACCCAGTGGAACAAACCAATAGCCAAGGAAAAAAGAGTACACCAATACATTTGACTTCCCCTGATCTGTACAAGCTTTAGGCTTGCAGATCTCCTAGGCATCTATACATCAATCTCATCTTACAACATTCTAAGAATAAATACAAAATACAAAGCATCGCTCATCATACAAGTATCGCTCATATATGACATCTACTAAATCTAAGGGAGCTCTTCCGAAGAGGGATGGTCTGCAGACTAGGTAGACAGCTCCACGTCTCTAGTCTCTGACCCAGTCGTCACTGTGTCAGCGAGGTACTCCAGAGCGTAACTAAGCATACTCTTGATTTGTTTCTTGAATGATAAGCTTCTCGGAATGGTAGGATTGATGTTGCCTTAGTAGCATACTTTGCTGATCTCCAGGAGTTGGTTTTTCCTTTGTGGTAGTCATCGCGATGATCTGTAACATGTATCTGCAAATACATTTATCAGTAGGATAATCCTTGACCCTTAAAGGTAGCACAGAAGCTACATATCGTCGGTCCAGTAGTATGTTGCAGGTGCTGCACTGTATCTGGCTAACAGATTTACTGCCAACGCTCTCTAGAGACACATGCAGTTGGCCAGATAAAGAAGTGTTCCAAAAACACTCAAGTAAGGCACTTCAGGACTTAGGACATCCTTCCCCTATTCCAGCGAATGGAAAAGGTCTTAATGTGCATACATACAACCAGTAGGTGTACTTAGTGGATTGCAATTGTCCATGCTTCTTCATCAACTTCGGATGTATGAAGTTCAATGTCACATGTTTTTCATCTTCGGGATAATAATTTCATCTTCTAGATGATAAATCATCTTCTGGATAATGTTTTCATCTTCTGGATGATTATTCATCTTCGGGATGACCATTCATCTTTTAGATGATGTTTTCATCTTCTGAATGACCATTCAGCTTTTGGATGATAGTTTCATCTTTTGAATGATGTTTTCATCTTCTGCATGATCTTTTCATTTTCTGGATGATTATTCATCTTTTGGAAGATGTTTTCATCTTGTGGATGATAATTCATCTTCTAGATGATGTTTTCATCTTCTGGATGACCATTCATCTTCTGGATGATGTTTTCATCTTCTGAATGATTATTCAATGACCATTCATCTTCTGGATGATGGTTTCATCTTCTGGATGATTATTCATGTAAGTCAAAAAAATTGCCTAGGTCTTACCTATTATATTTGATAGTTAGGCTTAAACATATATTTCGGTTTTCTCTTCGGGAGATCCGATGAGATTTGAGTCATTTGCAAATATAATCTCAAATCATTTTCTTTGCTCTTTTTAACGATGCAAAAGCAACCTTTAGTAGGAGTCCTTGTTTAATTTAAGGAACTCTATTGGTTTTTATTTTATTATATCTTTCATAGGATAGATGTCCCAAAAATCTATCCAGCGAATAAAGTAAATAAGGCGGAAATCCGCAAGGGTATGTTGTCACACCATCTATAGTAACATAGCCCAAAATTTCCTTTGCTAATCGCATGGTTTTCACAACTATAAACCGAGAGCCTGATGCATTAGTTTATATAATTTTGTAAGTGATTCAAGCTCATCTTACTTGATTACTTCCTGGTTTCAGCGAAATAAACCTTTAAGCTATAGCGTGTTGCTTTTAGCATACGATTTTATTTATTTATATTTGTATGCATACAATACACATTATGCCCACAGGTTTGATATCTTTTGATATCAAGACTTCTGGTCCAATCACTTCACATTTCATAAGTGAGTCCAGCTCAACTTATTATTGCATCGCTCCATATTTTTGGCAAATCTCTACGTTTGCTTCAGGAAATGGAGTATGGAACGATATTTATAATTATCATTTAAACGGTAAAATGAAATGTGAGTAATTGTCGACAAGTGTGTTTTTATCCAAACACCTCCCAATGTACGAACATTATTCAAAAATATTTCCATTTATTCCAGAGTCATCTCTTCTAGAGGTACTGGAAAGGGAGAGGGTATGGACATGAGTTCACTTTCCAGTGGTGGTATTGTTTTAGGGTCTTCAAGAGTTATTTCTCTCTTTGAAGCCTCGTGGTATGTCGTTTCGTTTTAATTTAGGAACATCCACTTCTGCTACAGATATGCTCCTATTTTACACGATTTATCCCATATTTTCATGACGCATTTCACCATCCAAACCCACATTTTATGCTCTTTTACGCTATTATTTGGAACAATATGACTTTCGGAGCGTTTATGTCCATTTCAAGGATTTGGAGCCATATTGGAGTCTATTAGACGATCAACGACGTGATAGCACCAAGAAGACTCATGATGACATGCTTAAGGTGCCAAAGAGGAGAGGATGAGGAACGAGCGAGAAAAGGAGCAAAAGCCAAGGCCCAAGCCACTTTCATAGGAGACTCGACCCGAGCAGCATTCTGTTGCTCGGTCGAGCTGACACTCGGATTCAGCCACGAGATGTGCACGAGCCACTCGATCGAGCAATGAGGTGACTCGACCCGAGTCAAACCAACTTCAAGCTTCCACCATCAGACATCTGACTCGATCGAGTAGTACCTCCTCGACCCGAGCAGGTAGAGCGAGGTTTTAGACGAAGAATCCAGGCTTCCTGATGACTCGACCGAGCAGGACCTACTCGACCCGAGCAGATAGAACGACAATTTGAGGAGAAGCTTAGATCTAATGACAACTTGATCGAACAGGCGGGCTACTCGACCAAGTAGCCCGTATTTGTTCCAAGCAGCATAGTAGCAGAGTTCACACCAAAGTGTCTGCTCGACCAAGCAGCCGCCTACTAGGTCGAGTAAGGCAAGCCCTCAGATTTTCAGACAACCTCTCACTCTTTTGAGATATGCTATCATTCCAGTTGACAAAGTATTTTTCTCATATTTTTTATGGATAGTAGACTTCATGAAGGTTCTACCACCGTCAAGAATGCACCAATCGGAGGTCGGATGAAATTTGGGGACTTTCTGCAAGTTGACAATGCAGTATTGAAATCGCTACTCGACCGAGCAGCATGGGCTACTCGACTGAGTCAGCTGGGGCCCAGAACTTAAGTTACGGCCAGAATTGATTTTGTACACGAATTTCAGAGGGTTTCTTTGGTTATTTTCTAGGGTTTTGAGGGGACTATATATGGGAAATGTAGCCGTCATTAGAGGGAGTTTTTTGGAGAGGTTAGATCTTATTTTCTTTGGAGCTCTTGGAGACACTTTTAGGAGTTAGGCCATGCCATAGGTCCCTCCTCTTGTATCAAGCTAAGTATTCTATCTCTTTAATTCTATTTTAGTTCTTCTTATTGTTTTTCTATAATGCTAGCAATGATCTCTATTGTTTTCATAATATTTTCTATGCTTGAGTAGTCTTTTCTAGGGCTAATGGATTAGCCCTAGGATTTTAGGATTTAGACGCAAAGTTGGGATTTTTAGGTTGCGTTGGAATAAAAGGAAAGTATTTTGGTTGATCTTACAAAGTTTGTAGGAAAACTCTACTGAGATCATGCCCACGGTCGGTGGAATCGATTGGCTTAGGAAGTATCATATATGCTTAATTAGGGAGTTAGTAGATTCAATTGGGACTTGTGACCGTGCCTGGCTCGTGTCTTGATGGGATCCACCGACGAACTATATTACTAATTGACGGCTACCGCCATTGCGTCAATGAGAGCCACCAAAATACATCGAAGCTCTAACCCACGAAAGTGGCGTGCGCCAAGATCATTCCGTCCACGAGAGTGGCATGAATATTGTTGATTTTTAATGCACGTTTGTGTGCACCTACGGGTTAATGCGATACGTTAGATTCATGGTGCTTATAACCATGAATTCCACATCTTAGATGTGACAATCCCTATAAAACCAATGCAACGCAAGAGTCTTAACCAAGCATCGACATCCGACGATCCTAGTGGTGAGTCCTAAAGCCCTAGTCTTTTATTCCTTTATTTATGTGGAGTCTTTTGTTTGTGACATCGAGTGACACGACTTTCGCATCCATCACCATTTCGACACTCCATGATCCACATCCACCGATAAATCCGCAAGTCTAACTCAACCTAGGAGTAGATATGTAGTATAGCACCGTTTCCTCGTGTTTGATACCTGCTTGCCACTATACCGTACGCTTGCAGTTAAACGACATCGTTTCGAAGTTAATTTCGGGTCAATCAAGTTTATGTCGTCGTTGTCATGGAGGCGTTCTGCCATATTATCTATTTACCACAATTAGGTTGATTAGATTGCGTAAAAAACAAAACAAAAAACAGAGAGAGAGAGAGAGAGAGAGAGAGAGAGAGAGATTTTTCCCCACCACCTGCTATTATTATTATTATCTTTATCTCTCTTTGTACCACTGACGTCTTTTTCAAGTTGTCTACTTTGCTTGATCAAGTACAGTTGATGCAGCGATGGTGCTTCCAAAGATGAGACCGGGTTCTATACAATCCTTCATATATCTCGCTGCTACATTCAATCAGGCTGATAGAGAGTCCTTCAGGGATGCCTTTTGCAGGTTCGATGGAATGTTAGAAATGTTCCAAACGGAGTCAGACTATGTGTGGGATGGTTTCAAGCTACTTCCTCTTTTTATTGGAGGATTGCATGGACCCTCATTGGAACTCTTGAGGAGGATGCATCTGACAACCTTCAAGGACTTGAAATATGCAGCAGCTTTATAGAGCTTATTGGACGCAGCTCGATCTTCTGTCTCATTAGCCGTCGAGGCAGGTGATCCAGAAGATTGTGAGCTGTATGTACCATCAAGGAGAACATTCACGTTCATCTTGGGGGAGGTATTATGCACTTCGATATTCCCACTCCAGATGAGACATTGGCACCTAGCACTGCAGAGCCAGCTCATGCCATCGTCGCCTCCCCTTGCCACCCACATGAGTCAGAGCAGCCTATACCATCAGAGGATATTATTGAGGAGGTCATGCCTACAATGGCGGAGCAGACCATCGAGGAGGATCGGACTTGGGACGATGACATATGCACACAGATGGAGCCCAAATTGTGCCCCCTCCATTCGAGCTACCGTAGCCACCCCCACCTTCTACAGAGGCGAGCACCCCTCAGAGGACCATCCCACAGAGCTTATTACTCCCATTCAGGGAGAATCTTTTACCCATTCTTTTCCCTTGTCTGAATCTATTTTCTCACATATTATTTATGAGGATTCATGTACTGATGACACGTTACATATTTTAGGACACTACACATTCGATCATGAGGTCAGGGCCATTGGGACGTGTCTGATGAGGAGGAGAGCGAGGAGTTAGCACCTATGGGTGCTATTGAATATGATAAGGAGGTGCGCTAGGACGAGTCTGACGATGATGAGGGGTTGCCTGATGAGACCCACACTTATATGCCAGAGTTATCTGAAGAACCAGAGGCAAACAATGAGGAGTTGGTCGACATGGTGCACAAGAGTAGAGATTTACTTTCAGGGAAGTGTTGTCAACCATCTTTAATTTTAAATACTTATATTGATGACCCTCTTTGGAACACAATTATTTTGGGGAAGAATTATCCACATCAGATTGATGCGGCTTATCTCTTGCAGGGTACATGTGGAGTCCTTGGGGAGATGCTGGGAGCCGCATTACTGGAATCTAATGGAGTCCGTGGACACACGCGTCTGGCGAAGCCACGGAAGGAGTAATTGGAGCAGTTGCCTGCACCGACAAAGATACTATATCCACCTTTTGCTATATGTGATATCAATCCAGTATTGTAGTATTTTATGCTTTCAATAAACACGAATCCTCTCGATAGCGAGAGGACCATATATATTTGCTTGAATAAATATCACCTCATATGATGGCAACAATAATTTTTTACACCCCAAAACCATTATATATATATATATATATATATATATATATATATTGACCTCTTTACATTTTGATATGTTCCACCATTTTGCTCACCACCATCGAGTATTTCTTTCAAGTAAAACCTTACTTTCTTATTCGTTTGACTTGATCTCGATTAGCAAAGCTGTGACATTTTTGATCGAGTCATTTGAATAAGATTGTTTGGTATAAGCTTGGGGGAAAGCGCTCTCATGCATCATTGCACGTACATGTGGTTGCATTGGGATTTCATGTCATTCATTTCACCATTTTTCCATTCACCACCCTCTCATATTTATCGTTGTTCCTCATAATTACCTTTTATGATCACGAGGACAATGTGAAGTTTAAGCTTGGGGGAGTGCATTTCCATGCCATTTAGTTGCAGTTTTACTTCATTTTAGGATTTTTAGAATTTTTCAAATTTTGCATCACATTTTCATTTTTTCCATCTTATTTACCTTTTGTGTGTGTTCATGCATCATATTGTGTGCTTATTTTTCTTTTCCTTCTCTTTATTTCCCACTTTCCTTTTTCTCTTTATGCCATATATATTCTTTATGATGATATCTATTATAGCTTTAGTAGCTTTCACGATGCTTATTATTCTTGCCGTGCTACTTAGAGTATTCCATAATCTTGCTATTCATATGTGCTTGTAAATTATATTTCTTTTGATGACTCCTCTAAGTGAATGCATGAAACTTATTAAAACTGAATGTATGAAATAGTGTCTAGTATGCTCTTGTTGAAAATGCACCAAAGTTCACGCATCATTTGTATATCTGAAGCATCTGTATTATTGTCTTATTCACCTTCTATTGCATGCCTGATATGATTGTACGATTTCCGATTGACTTCACTATCTATTGAGATGATTAAGAATATCCATGCTTACAAATGAGTTTAAGTTGAGGTATTATCATATTGAACCGTTTGTGCACATCTTATGAGTGAACTGAGTGTTACATCATTTCCTTCTCCACATATATATTTTTATTCTTTACATGTTACTTGAGTACACCTCACAAAACTTCTTATACCGCATCCATTCCCAAAAATCCATTGCAAAAGAAAAGTTACCTCCAAAAAGTTCAAAAAGCCAAAAAGGAGCCAAAAACCAAAAATACAAATCATATAGCTCCTACAAAAATCCAAAAAGAAAAAATGAGAAACAAAAAGTTCAAAAAGAAAAAGAAAAATATTTCTTTATCTCATTATTGGAGCTACAAAAATACTTGGAAAAACCAAGGCAAAAATCTCATTTTCAACAATTATTTTCCTTTATATGTGATACCTCAAGCTAAGCTTGGGGGGTGAATTCATTTGACCATATGAGTGAGTACGACATTAGAGTGGAGAGGTGCACGAATGGGAAAATTTGATAATGCTGAAACTTAGCAAAATACTTTAGTTATGGAGATTTCTTATGATTCGATATAAATATGTGAATGCCATGATTTATTCCATTCTCCGGTGCATGCTTGATGTGGTTCATATATGCTTCATTTATAACTTTTGATTGAAAAGTGCATCGCCAACATTTGTATATTAAATTCTATGAATTACGTGAAGTGGATATGAGTTGATCGCATGAATTTTGAGAGTCCATTTTGTTGATCTTAAAAGCTTGCAAGTATCATGTTCAAGTAAGATATGAAATCTTTATAGCATGTGGTTCGTATTTTCCGAGTTATCGTGATGTGTAGCTTATGGCTTGAGATCTGAGAGAATAAGCTAGCAACCCCTTCCACTTTGTATTCTTTTTTGTTTTCTTATTTTTACCTCCCGGTAAGCTTCGTATGCGCCTTCCTTGAGGACGAGTAAGAGGTGGGATTTTGATATGCTCCTATTTTACATGATTTATCGCATATTTTGACGTATTTCATCCTCCAAACCCCCATTTTATGTGCTTTTATGCTATTATTTGGAACAATATGACTTTCGGAGCGTTTAAGCCCATTTCAAGGATTTGGAGTGACATTGGAGTCATTAGACTATCGGCGACGTGATAGCAACAAGAAGACTCATGATGACATTCTTAAGGTGCCAAAGAGGAAAGGAGGAGGAGCGAGCGAGAGAAAGGAGCAACAGCCAAGGCCCAAGTCACTTTCCCAGGCAACTCGACCCGAGCAGAATTCTGCTGCTCGGTCGAGCTGACACGTGGATTCAGCCAGGAGATGTGCACGAGCCACTCGATTGAGCAGAGAGGTGACTCGACCCGAGCCAATCCAATTTCAAGCTTCCACCATCAGACATTCGACTCGACCGAGCAGTACTTACTTGACTCGAGCAGGCAGAGAAAAGTTTTGGACGAAGAATCCAGGCTTCTTGACGACTCGACTGAGCAGCACCTACTCGACACGAGCAGACAGAACAACAATTTGAGGAGAAGCTCAGATCCAATGACGACTCAATCGAGCAGGCAGGCAACTCGACTGAGTAGCCCGTATCCATTCCAAATAGTGCAGCAGCAGAGTCCACGCCAAGGTGTCTGCTTGACCGAGCAGCCGCCAACTCAGTCGAGTAAGGCAAGCGCCCAGATTTTTAGATAGCCTCTCACTCTTTTGAGATCTGCTATCATTCCAGTTGGCAAAGTATTTTTCTCATATTTTTATGGATAGTAGACTTCATGACGGTTCTAACTCTGCCAAGAACACGCGAATCGGAGGTCGGATGACATTTGGGGAATTTCTGCAAGTTGGCACTGCAATGCTGAAATCGATACTCGACCGAGCAGCATATGCTACTCGACCGAGTCAGCTAGGGCCCAGAACTTAAGTTGCGGCCAGAGTTTATTTTGTGCACGAATTTCAGAGGGTTTCTTAGGTTATTTTTTAGGGTTTTTTGGGGACTATATATGGGGATTGTAGCCGTCATTAGAGGGATTTTTTTGGAGAGGTTAGATCATATTTTCTTTGGAGCTCTTGGAGACTCTTTTAGGAGTTAGGCCATGCCATAGGCCCCTCCTCTTGTATCAAGCTAAGTATTCTATCTCTTTAATTCTATTTTAGTTCTTCTTATTGTTTTTCTATGATGCTAGCAATGATCTCTATTGTTTTTATAATGTTTGTTATGCTTGAGTAGTCTTTTCTAGGGCTAATGGATTAACCGTAGGATTTTAGGATTTAGATGCAAAGTTGGGAATTTTAGGCTGCGTTGGAATAAAAGGAAAGTATTTCGGTTGATCTTGCAAAGTTTGTAGGAGAACTCGTACTGAGATCGTGCCCATAATCGGTGGAATCGATTGGCTTAAGGAGTATCCTATAGGCTTAATTAGGGAGTTAGTGGATTCAATTGGGACTCGTGACCATGCCCGGCTCGTGTCATGATGGGATCCACCGACGAACTATATTACTAATTGACGGCTACCACCATTGCGTCAATGAGAGCCACCAAAATACATCGAATCTCTAACCCACGAGAGTGGCGTGAGCCGAGATCATTCCGACCACGAGAGTGGCATACATATTGTCGATTCTTAATGCACGTGTCGTGTGCGCCTACGGGTTAATGCGATACATTAGATTCATGTTGCTTAGAACCATGAATTCCACATCTTAGATGCGACAATCCTATAAAACCAATGCAACGTAAGAGTTTTATCCAAGCATCGACATCCGACGATCCTAGTGGTGAGTCCTAAATCCCTAGTCTTTTATTTCTTTCTTTGTGTAGAGTCCTTTATTTGCGACATCGAGTGACAGACTTTCGCATCCATCACCATTACGACACTCCATAATCCACATCCACCAATAAATCTGCAAGTCTAACTCAACCTAGGAGTAGATAGGTAGTATAGCACCGCTTTTCCGTGTTCGATACCTGCTTGCCACTATACCGTGTGCTTCCGGTTAAACGACATCCTTTCGGAGTTAATTCCGGGTCGATCAGCTACTGGTGGATTGCATCCATTATATTTGGTATGTCAATCCTAGCTGAATTTTTAGCAACAGGAATGTGTGATTTTGACAATATTCGGTTTGTCAAAAATATGTATGAGAACTGTTTTAACAGTTTTATAAGTGTGGATCTTCAGGACCTCATCATGAATCTTGTTATTTGAAATGGTCAACTGTGCTTCAGGCTCAGAAATGATGTGATAACCATATTGGACCTAATACTGGGAATTTAAAGAGAAATGAATGTGAATGATCTTCAGGATCAAATCTTCACTATCGGTTCTTTATATGATTACCCATCAAGGCACAATCTATAAGATGTGCTCTAAATGCTTCCACCGTTAGGGGTTCTCGGAAACTGTTTATATGAGGTGAGCAGGCTCATATAAATAGGTTCTTGGGGGTGTTTTAATGGTTGGCACTGTAATTGCATGTCTCCAAGCAGTCACCAGTAACTGGATTTTTAACAGACGAGTAATCCGTTTAAATCATTTTAATGACTTATTTATATTATTTATATAACCCATTTTTGGTTGTGAACACAAACTTCAGGGTGTTATACATTATTCCAGTTGCAAATACTGTTTGATTTCCCAGTGTTATCCAATGTTCCCATCATTTAGTAATGTGTCTCATTTGCTTTGAAAAAGCTGTACTGTGGTTGGATAATAATTTTGATAATGACTGTTTTTAGAGGATACATGGATGAGTACTCTAAGGTACATCATCGGCCCAATGTAGGGAGTGGATAAGTCCACTTCTATCCCTCAAATACTCTCAAGAGACCTAAATGTATTATTATTTTAATGGTGATAGTAAATATATCATCTTAAATTCTTTTGAGGAAGTGAGGAGAGTCAATGTACATGTGAATGGAGATGATCTCGTAATCAATTTTTCCTTTTGAATGGGACAATGAAAGCTTTACCCTTTTGAAGAATCTTTGGGTTCTTCAGTTTTATAGGATTGGTTAATGATGTTTTGCTTAATTAATACAGGAGTGACCAAATATAACATACCAAAGTTTAAAAACTTGGTCGTTTCTGGGCACTCTAGGAGCTCCAGTATATGCGCATCCTCTTTTTATTTTTCTTTGTATAACATATGACTTTTAGAGGTCTATATGAAGTCTCAAGTATGGTCTTCATGCCATTTTTTTGAGATATGCTATTAAGGATTTCGTTTTGCC
Source organism: Scilla litardierei (assembly GCA_030789695.1). Classification (NCBI taxonomy): domain Eukaryota; kingdom Viridiplantae; phylum Streptophyta; class Magnoliopsida; order Asparagales; family Asparagaceae; genus Scilla; species Scilla litardierei. The sequence goes on from CM061131.1 coordinate 143,864,850, forward strand.
GAATATCCTTTGAAACGTTATAAGTTTCAGAGAGTACATGGCATCCTCATTTTATTTTTAAGAGTATTCAGGTTTGTTATTCCAGATCCTCAATTTCAGACGTCCCAAATAGATATTTTTGACTACCATAAGGGTAAAAATGCTTTCTATAGCATACGTCATGATGTATAATTTGGATAATTAAAAATATCCATAATCGTTTGGCAAATATTATAGCAAACCATTCGCAGTAAAATAAAATACATAAAAAGCATGATATTCATCAATAAAAAATATTATGATAATGCATTTAAATGCATATAGACTGCAAGAAAATACTCTTGATAATTGTGTTATGGAAACAAGCTTTATAGTTTGATGTGTGCTCAAGGAATGGCTAAGTAAACAATAGCTAGGTTTGTGCCAATTTTTATATTTGATTAGCTTTGCCAGGTGGACACATAGTATGAGTTGCAGCGAGAAGTTCTATTGTTTTGCTAACATGAATAGGTAAGCAAGCAGCTCAGAATACTTAGTAAACTTTTTTTCATAGTATTATTGTATCAGTATCACATTCTTTACATGGAAAGACGTGTTCATCATTTCCAGAGTGTGATCTTCTGAAACTTTTTCACCACACAACTTCAGGCGTGAGGTGATGCTAAAAAGGGCTGAGTTGTACTCAACTATGGACTTAAAGTCTTGCAATCTCAGGTTCTCCCACTCATAATGTGCTCTTAATGTTTATACCGTTCATCCAAGGCCACACATAACATGTATGGGTCCTTAACAATGATGTACTCTGATTTCAGAGTTTTGTCCATGCGGCGGTGGATGGCTTTTGCCATTGCTATTCCTCTTCAAACTATGTCACATCTTCCCTTTCCCTTTGTATTATACCTTGTTTTTATTCTTCCACTTTTCCACTCAACATTTATTTTGTTGTTTAGCTTCAGAATTTTGAATGTCTATTTAAGTACTTAAGTATGGCTTTAATGCCATTTTTCTTTCTTTTGAGTATGATATACAAACGTTACGGATTTCGTTTAATCGAATATCCTTTGAAACTTTGTAAGTTTCTTTAAGTATGTGTGGAAGAAGTAACATAGGTCAGCTGAGCAATTACGTGGGTGTGAATATATTTCTCACTTAAGTCACAACTTTGGGCGTGATCTTATAAATATTATGTGTAAAGTCAGATATAAGAATAATGCCTTGTAGTGAGATAACTCTTAAAGAGCTAGCGGTGTTATAGCATTCTTTTTTGGTGTCCAGTTGGTCCATATAGACCATAGATTTTCAAGATCTATTTACCACGTGTTGCTCATCTTTAAGATGTCATAAATGATGTTCCCATGATTCCGACATTTTATTATTTTTGGGAATAAGAGGTATTGGCGTATTATTTGAACTTCAGGTTCAATTGAAAACTACATGTATGCCATAAATATAATTATAATTATCTCTATGAATACATATGCATGAAACTAATATTATTATCATCACAGGCATAATCACAGAGACATAAGGAAATTTGCATCACGTATATGATTCAGGAATTAAAATTTTCATCACACATATGATTCAGGGACTAAAATTTTCATCACAGATATGCTTCAGACATTTAAAATTTTCATCACATATATCCTTCAGGCATTGAAATTTGAATCACAGAAATTAAGTATGCTTCAGGCATATAATTTTAAAAGTGAGAATTAAGTATATGTCCCGAAAAGCCCCATATAAAATTTAGGAGTCACCGTTATTCATGGTCGTGTCAAAAACCCTAATTGGGGTTTGGGTTAGTTTTCGCATGATTAGCACGGTGGTAGCCGTCAGGGCTGTGGCGGGTGCGCGAGGACACACCGGCGGCCTTCAGGGCGACGGAGCCCGTAAGGGTCGTGTGTGCGCGGGGACAGCGGCCATTAGGGCCGCAAAATCTCCCATTAGGGTTGCAAATCATCTGAAATAAATAAGCGACCTCCATATATTTAATGTGTGCAAATGCATCTAAAATAAGATAGCCTCATGGGGTTACATGCATCACTCATGTTTTTAATGTGTGCAAATGCAATAATATTGTTGTTGTAAAAAGTTTTAATGGCCAATCGTTAAATGACACACTCACGCATGTTCACATGCACCCTTAAAAGTGAAAACAATAGGACTCAAATAGTGATGTGTGGTGTAACAACCCGTTTTCATCAACACATCTATTTACATATTTAACATATTTTCACATTTTAAAACTTCTTTATAATGGTTAGTAATTTTATATCAAAATGATTTCAAAAATTTCTTATAAAAATATTTTAAAGCATTAAACTAGTTATGGTGTATTTCAGTAAGTTCAGGTTTCATCAAATACCTCTAAACAATTTTGATAAAAATTCATTTTCAATTATTACAATTTTGGCTGAATTAATTAATTTTCTATACAAACATTATCAAAAAATTTCAAACTTATGCAGTATCATTCTATGATCATTTAGGGCTTTACATATGAATTTCGTAATTTTCTGATATCAAATCAACCTATAACCCGCAAACCCGCATCCCAAACGTTTTGGCCCAAAACTCGTATTTTCGTAGCTCAAACTTTGAAATGGATCTCGTAGTCATGATCCTCACGATGATATGATCTGTGGCTATCTTTTCGTAATTTTTCAGAGTCTTTTAACTCCAGGAGCAAAATCGTAATTTCGTTGCACAAGTTTACTAATGACCCTTCACTAATTACTTCTTAACTTAGCTTAATTACCTAGTTAATCCCCTAACTGTAGGCAACCTCACACGTTTTGATAATGGGAGATTTTTAATCTAAGCTTATAAGCTTAGTCAAATCCCCACACCTAACATCATTAATGTTTTTGACTAAGTATTTATGAGATTGATATTAAACTAATTTTAGTTGCCTATATAAATACCCATTTAATCTCTCTTCCTCAAAAATCACTCAACCCAGGCAACTGAACCCGAAATCCGCACCCTCTCTCTTCCCCAAGTGAACCCACGCCCTCTGACCCCGCTCCAAGCTCCACGGAAAACTCGCCGATGCCATCGTCTGAACCTCCCTCCACTGTGCCGCCTTCCCCCGCTGTCGAACCACCCGAGCGTCATCCCCGCCACATTTGCCACCGGGCTTCGCCACAAGCAGCAGAAGGCAACCAAGCCCGCTCCAGCGCCCTTCCCGCTGCTGCAGCACCGCCCCGTCAGTGCTCCACCTCCACCACCGAAGTCGCTGCCCGGCGACCATCGTCGCCCTACCGCCGCCCGCCTCATCTGCTGCCGCCGTCGAGCGGACACACGAAGACCCCCCTGCCCCCATGCACGTACAAACGAAGAGAGAGGGTGCGTTTAATTAAAACGTATTTTAACATATTTTCGTATTTATACGTATATAAACGTATTTCGATAATTAGATAATATGGGTTATTTGATAAAAAATGATAATAAATAATATAAAAGTTAGAAAATATGAGGCCAGCTCTAGAAAATTAGAAATGACGTCCTGGATCTAATGGCACTAGTTTCATCTTAATCAGATGAGTAGTTTTTCCAGAATAAATTTTTAAACCTAAAACTTAAATACGTCGTTTTCACTTAAAAATCTGTAACCTCTTATTTTTCACATAAACTGATACGCGAGAAAAATAAATGTTGTAGTACTCTTCGAGACTGTCATTTAGACAACTAAAACTTTCTGATGTAGATTACACCCAGAAGAAATGTTTGAATAAATACTATAACTAATTAAAAATAATTTTTAAATTGATTTTTGTTATAAACGGGCTTTTGGAGGCCCAACTAATTATTGGGTACCCACCCATTATGTAACCATATTACAATAAATACAGGGCTACGGGTTCCGTAGCCACCAAGTTTACAACATGTTATCAGCACGCTCGAGGTTGAGCCGAACCTCTGCCGACGGACGAACGCGACGTGAACGGGCTTCCTTCATCGAACGTCGCTAGATCCGGCGGGTAAGATCTAGAGGTAATTTTTTTCTCCTAGATCTAAATTTGTATGTGCATATGTTTAGATCCAAATACATGGATCGATGTCTTGATTAGTATAGATCTGGCTTTTTCCTAAGATCTGCATGCTATATCAACCATTTAATGAAAAAATCGTCGTTTTTATTGTTAAAAATCAACTTTTTATGATAAAAACACCGTTTTAAAAGACTAAAAATAGATTTTTTTTCAATAAAAATCAGATTTTTATCATCATCTTCCCCAAAAATCTCAAATATATAGGGGGATTTCTTCATCGCCACACGGCCGGAAGCCGCGCAAGCGATAAACCCCCCTCGATCTCGCGCAGTTTCCGCCGTCGCTTACAGCGGCGTGCGGCAACCCCTGCCGCCTGCAGCGGGGACAACCGCCACCGCCTGCAGCTGTGTGCGGCAACCCCCGCCGCCCGCAGCGGCGGCATCCGTCGCCGCCTGCAGCAGCGAGCAGCCCCGCTGCCCGCAACGGCAGCAGGCTGTCCCCGCCGCCTGCAGCGGCGGGCAGGCCCCGCCGCAGCAGCGCCCCCCTGCACGTGCGTTCAAAACCCTAGCCGCTAGAAGCGGTAACACACGCAACTGAAACCCTAATCACATGCACGGGACCGCACGGTAGATCGAACCTAGAAACTCTAACTAGGGTTTGTCCACAAATTCTTTTGTGTTCTTCTGATTTCTTTTTCAGATTTATTTACGATTTTTCCTCGTTAAAATCTGGATAAATTACACGTTTTTAATTCATCGCATTTTGTTTGGATTATTTGATTATCATACGTTTAATAATTAGGAAGATCCTGCGACCACTCTACCGTTAGTAACTAACCTAACGGTGTATGACGTTGCCCAGTGGTCCAATAATTATTAGACGAACAATTTTCATTTCCAATATAAAATGCCTGTGATGATTAATTGCATGTAATGATTAAATTTCCTGTGATGATTAATTGTCTGCAATGTAATAAAATGCCTGCTGCATTTTTCTGCGACGTATGTGTATATTTGTTGTGGTTTTGGATCGGCTAGCTATCACCATTATTTTCCTCGCATTATTTTCTATTTTTTTGAGAGAAAATGTAGTGAGAATATTTTGTATAAATTCCAAGACCGGCGGACGTCTCACGAAGATGGAGATCTATTCCAGAAGAATAGGGGCCCCACGTGGGTTTCCAAGTTGTATTTTCATTTTTATGGGACTGTATGGACTTTGTTTAAAATGGTGATTAGCCGATCCACACAACAAATATCTGTGTCTGAAATGCTTAATTATTTGTTTTTCTTTAAAAATATCTAATTATTGCTCATTTTGAACATGCTAGAGATAATGGCTAAAATTGCGAGCGTCGACTTTGACGTATTGGATGCTACAGGCAAAAATTATCTGAGCTAGCAGTTGGATATAAAATTCCATCTGTGCTCACAGGGACTGAGCCATGCCATCGTTGCAGGCGATAAGGCTTCTGACATAGATAAAGCGAAAGCAATTATCTATATAAAATTGATCGGACCCTGAAGGCCGAGTACCTTACGGTGGAAGACTCTTATGAGTTATGGACTACCCTCGAGGACAGATATCAACATCAAAGAGATGTTATACTTCCTCAAGCGCGATATGAATGGGAGAACCTCTATCTTCAAGACTTTAAGTCTATCGCCGAGTACAACTCGGCACTTTTCAGTATCACCTCACGCCTGAAGTTGTGTGGTGAGAAAGTGACGGAGGAGCGCATGTTAGAAAAGACATATACATCCTTCTACGAGAAGGATGTTATATTAGTACAGCAGTATCGCGAACGAAAGTTCACGAAATACTCAGAGCTTCTCTCATGCCTTCTGATGGCAGAGCAGAATAGAGACCTCCTTCTAGCCACCCATAACTCATGCCCTACCGGCACTACTCCTGCGCCTGAAGCGCATCACAGCTCCTCCCATAAGAAGAGGACCAACTTCAAAGGAAACCCCAGAAGGGTAAGGCAATGAAGAAGCAGGCTAGAGGACCCCCTCCAAGAACCAACAATGAGGGAAAGAAGGAAAATGTGTGGAAGAGAAAAGACAACGGCCAGACATCTGCCCCCAGAAAAGACTGGGAAGATAAATGCCACAGGTGTGGCATGCCTGGGCACTGGTCCAGGAATTGTCGAACTCCACACCACCTACAGGACTTGTACAAAGCTAGCCAGAAGCCAGCCGAGACAAACCTGGTGAAACATGAAGACCTGGCACCAATCAGGTTCATCACTGAGGACTTCTCAAACGATGACCTGCTCGACTGAAGCTTTGTCTACTTTATGATTTGCATTGTAATTTGAAAAACACTTTACTTTCTAGTTATCTAGTTTCTAGCATGGTGAATAATTTTTCAGACAATGATTGAGTTTAAGTAATCTCTTTTGTGCCTTATATTGCTATATTTTCTCTCTTAATTTAGATGGATAATAAATGCCTAGTGGACAGTGCCTCTACGCACACGATCCTCCAAGACATTTGCTTTTTTCAAAGCATACATAAATACGATAGAACCGTGAATACAATCTCCGGTCCATCAGAAAATATTGAAGAGTCAGGGGAAGCACATTTTATGCTCCCCAATAAAACACAACTACTAATAAAAGATGCGCTTTTCTCCCCTAGCTCTTATAGAAACCTGTTAAGTTTTAAATATATCCGCTTAAACGGATACCATTAGAGATATTGAACAAACAAAACAGAGAATTCTTGTATGTAACGACTCATAAAAACGGTACCAAAACAACCGTCGAGTGTTTTGAGGGACTCCCGTCGGGTCTCTACCATTCAAGGATAAGAGCAATGGAAGCAAACACACTCGAGCACCTGAAGTGCGATAATCAACCAGAATTCCAACTCTGGCACAACAGACTCGGACACCCTGGAAAGAACATGATGCGTCACATCATATCCCAATCCTGTGGAATTAACTCGAAAAGCCTGAAGCTACTTCGAAAGGGTGCATCTCCTTGTCCCCTTGTCACAAAGGAAAATTGATTACGAGACCATCCCCCTGAAGATGGACTCAGAGTCTCGAAGCTTCCTAGAGAGAATACATGGAGACATTTACGGGCCTATTCACCCTGCAAGTGGCCCATTTCGGTACTACATGGTACTGATTGACGCATCTTCCAAATGGTCGTATGTGTGTCTCATGTTCACCCGCAACGTAGCCTTTGCAAGGCTACTGGCACAAATCATAAAGTTGCAGGCACATTTTCCAGACAATCAGATCAAGAAATTGCGTCTGGACAATGCTGAGGAATTTACATCACAAGTCTTCCTAGACTACTGCCAAGCAACTGGCATAGAAGTTGAACATCATGTAGCTCATGTTCACACCTAGAACAGGTTAGCCAAATCTCTTATAAAGAGACTACAATGGATTGCTCGTCCATTGTTGATACAATACCAGTTACCGGTGAACGCATGGGGACATGCCATCTTGCATGCTGCATCGCTGATAAGATTACGACCGTCAGGAAGTCAATCTTATTCTCCGATGCAACTTGCATATGGGAACCCACTGGATATCTCTCACCTAAGGATATTCGGATGCGCTGTCTATGTTCCCATAGCACCACCGCAGAGGACCAAGATGGGTCCTCAACGTCGACTGGTATCTACATAGGATTCGATTCACCATCGATCATTAGATACCTGAAACCCCTAACGGGGGACACCTTTAAGGCACGTCTAGTAGATTGTGAGTTTAACGAAAGCACATTTCCCAAATTAGGCATTAACACTGAGAAGCCAGAAGCTTCGAAGACCATTTCATGGGATACCAAAACTTTATCCCATTTTGATCCGCGTACAAACCAATGTGAAGATGAGATCCTGAAGATACTTCAAATACAAAATACAGTTCATATTTGACCGAACAAAATCACTGACAACCAGAAGATTGTCAGATCACACGTCACTGCTACAAACACGCCAGCTAGGATTGACATACCCAAAGATGGATGCAATCCACCTGCAGCAGAAGCGACCGTACCTCAACAAAAGAGAGGACGACCCCCAGGCTCCAAAGATAAAAACCCTCGAAAGAGGAAAAATCCTGGAGCAATGACAACGATACCACCGCAGGATGCTGAGCTAAGCCCAGATACCTCTCCCCTCCTAAAAACCCCTGAAGAAGAAAATATAGGAGAAATATCATTAAACTATGTACATACTGGGGAGGTACTGGACAGAAAAAGCATAATCATCGATGATAACTTCGTGCTCATTATTTCCAATCACGTCACTGAATATGACGATGAGACTGATCCACGCTCTCTAGCAGAATGTAAACGCAGAGAGGATTGGCCAAAGTGGAACGAGTCAATAGGAGTAGAGCCGGACTCACTCTCGAAGCGCAAAGTTTTTGGACTTGTAGTCCTAACATCAAAGGGTGTTAACCTTGTGGGATATAAATGGGTATTCGTAAGAAAAAGAAATGAAAATAATGAGATCGTACGCTACAAAGCACGCCTTGTTGCATAATGTTTTTCCAAAGACCAGGAATAGACTATGACGATACATATTCCCCGGTCATGGATGCGATCACTTTTCGTTTCATTATTGGCCTATCTACTAAGGAAGGCCTGGATATGCAGCTCATGGACATTGTGATTGCATACCTAAATGGAAATATAGATTAGGATATCTATATGAGAATCCCGGACGGATATAAACTACCGACGAAAATGACAAAAAGACCTTGGGACGTCTATTATGTCAAACTCCAAAGATCACTGTATGGTCTAAAACAGTCAGGAAGAATATGGTATAATAGACTCAGTGAGTTCCTAGTGCAACAAGGATTCACAACAAATGAAGTCTGCCTTTGCATCTTTATAAGTGCAAAGGGAACGGGATTTGTAATCATTGCCGTCTACGTAGACGACCTAAACATCATCGGCTCTCCTGAAGAGATAGCTGAGATATCCAAGAGTCTCACACAGGCTTTTGAGATGAAAGACCTTGGCAAAACGAAGTTCTGCCTAGGCCTACAAATTGAACACCTAAGCGGAGGAATCCTGTTACACCAATCCACATACACAAAGAAGTTGCTGAAAAACTTCCTTATGGACAAATGTCATCCGCTTAGTACACCAATGGTTGTTAAATCATTGGATGTTAATACAGATCCCTTCCAGTCGCTGGAAGAGGGGGAGGAAGCACTGGGTCCTGAAGTACCCTACCTGAGTGCAATTGGAGCACTCCTATACCTGGCAAACTACACGTGTTCTGATATAGCGTTCGCAGTTAACCTACTAGCCAAATACAATTCATCGCCCTCAAAGCGTCACTGGGACGGAGTAAAGCACCTTCTGTGCTACCTCTAAGGGTCTGTAGACATGGGACGATACTTCAAGAAAGGTGTATCCTTTGACTTAGTCGGTTATGCAGATGCAGGATACCGGGCTGACCCACACATCGCAAAGTCACAGACCGGTTTCGTATTTACATACGGTGGGATGGCCATCTCATGGAGATCTGTGAAGCAGACTTCCACAGCGACCTCATCCAACCACTCCGAGCTCATTATGATCCATGAAGCTAGCAGAGAATGCTTTTGGCTGCGATCAGTCATCCACCACATCCTCATGACTACCAGCCTGAAGATGGGAGATCTTGGACCAACCACCATGTACGAAGACAATGCTGCTTGCATAGCTCAACTACGAGGTGGCTACATCAAAGGTGACAGGACAAATCACATTTCCCCCAAGCTCTTCTGGACGCATGAACAACAAGTAGACAACCAGATCGACATCCAGCAGATCCAGTCATGCAACAACTGGGTAGATCTATTCACTAAAGCTTTATCTCGCAGTATCTTTAGAAAACTTGTATTAGGAATTGGGATGAGACAGTTGAGAGATCTACAAGCATGAAGCTTGTACTTTTCAGGGGGAGTTAATGTTGGACTGTACTCTTTTCCCCTTGCTATTGGTTTTTCCCACTGGGTTTTACATAGCCAAAGGTTTTAACGAGGCAACCACATCAACTCTGGATCCAGAAGTATCCATCTCTGATGATTTCTATCGATCAGGGGAAGTTACAGAGACTTGTACTCTTTTCCCTTAGCCATTGGCTTTTCCCACTGGGTTTTCCATGGCAAAGGTTTTAACGAGGCAAGAACTCTTAACTTAGGATCCAGAAGTATCTACAGACCTATGGTCAGATAAGCTCTACGAACCGTGAAGCGTTCATTACGGCTTACAACAATGGATGGATAAGGGGAAGTGTTATAAATGGGCTTTTGGAGGCCCAACTATTTATTGGGTATCCACCCATTATGTAACACTATTACTATAAATACAGGGCTACTGGTTCCGTAGCCACCAAGTTTACAACAATTTTGAGCTTTTAAAAATTATAAAAATTACCAGAAGCTTCTGAAAAATATTTCCTCCTACAGTAAAATTATTTTCTTCATATCTAGCCTATATAAAAATTTAGAATATTTTTAGACACTGATTCAATCATTTATAAAATCGAAACGATCAGGTTAATTAGATATAAAATAATTGTATTCATTAACTGACTATTCTTGTGATTGCAGGTACCAATTCTTGTGCACCAACTTCTGTGGAAGCCCTAGATCTAGTCCGGCTCACTACAACAATCAAAATTAGTAGTCACAATGAATTCTAAAATAGAAATCGAGATAGTGTACTTTATGGAAATACCGCATGCTCGAAGCATGGATCGGTATCATAGTTGTTGGACTTCAAACCATTGCTCAGGAGTGACATTCTCTGTTGAGACTTCTGCCTTGACTTTTCAACAAGATATTTGGAGTGTTGTTAATGCCTTAGAACATCTCTGGAGTGAGACCATTGTGCATAACTCTATTGGTATGTAAGTCGGTCTTTCGCAAACGTCATTAGCATCTTTGTCTTTAGAACAATGAATTGGCATACCGATTGACATCATACTGCTGGAACATCTTATTGAAATTGAATGCTTGAAAGTAGTTGGCACCGCACTAGGTTTTTGGGGTAATTTATATTAGAGAAAGTGTGGGAGCGACTGCGAGCCATCAACATATTGCACCGTACCGACCGTCTAAAATGAAATGTACCGACTAAAGTTAAATGAGATCCGCTCGGGTTAGCGCCCCTGTGGCAGGCGATGGGCTCAATGGTTGCACACTGTACTTTTCTAAATAAGTCATGTAGTTTTTGGCTTTACTATTGCTTACGTGTCCTTTTAGTGTTACTACATCTACTGGGTTGTCCTACTATTGTCATCACATTGCCTGCTGGTCAAAAAATTGTTGCTACCATATACCACGCCACAGTTGTTGCTCTTGTACGTTACTTTTACGCTTGGACAATCACCTTTACTTTATGCATTACATGCACTTTACTTACCACACCTGAGCAGCCACCAATACTTTACTTATCGACCTTACATGCATGCATGCTCTTACTTTACTTTTTGCACCTGCATGACCATCATTTGTTTACTATAGCCTATTCCATACTTTTGCACTACTCTATTTCTATTGCTAGAATTGTTGTGCCTTACCTACGGTTCCATCTTCATGGCACCGCAGACGACGTACATGTTGAGGTAGATGTTCTTGAGTTAACAACGCCAGAGTTCGACACTGAGACCGCAGCTTTCAGATTTATTTTCACTTATGTATTTTCTTTCTTTCTTGTATCTTTGTTGGAACGTTTTGTACAATATGGATTGTAATAACTGGACACTATTTGAGTATTTTTGTACATCTCTGCATCGTGGAAATATTGATTTCACTGGTGATCTACAAACCTGCAAATAAATCAAATAAGTAATGGCCCCCTGAGGGTGAGTCGTTACATGTGGTCTAGTTTGTTATCACATGCACGATTTGAAATCCCCTGAGGGTGCGGGGGATGGTGTTCCGGCCGTCAGGGCTGGGATCCCTCCCAGCGGGGTTGCACACGTGGTTGGGATGGGGGAGGGGATTGCGGCCTTCGGGGCAGTGGAATCCCTTACGGGATTAAGAAATCATCTTCCTTTAGCATAAAAATCCGATTTTTATTACAAAAATCCAATTTTTATTTTTGTAATCAATGTTTTTGTCATAAAAATTGATTTTTATTATTTAAAACATTGATTTTGGTCCAAGATTTAGCATATCTAAACATATTGTTCAAAAAAAATAGGTTTAGATCGAGTTTTTATACAATTACATGTAGATCCGTCATGCAGATCTAGCGACGGTTGACGAAGCCTACCGTGGAAGATGATGCCCGCACGTGATGGATCTACCTGATGGAAATTGAATTCCACCCCTAAGTAATTTTGATGATGAGCACACCAAATGAATGCTTAGTGTACTAACTACACTACACTTTAAGTATACAGATTTCGTGAAGCTCTACTAATACTCCAAGAAGCACGCATCAACGCTCCACGACAAAGACGAACATGGCTAAACTCAAGTGATGAAGCTCAAGCTCAAACAAAGCAAGAAGCTCAAAGAGAAGCTCATCTTCACTTCATCAAGTTGACTAAACTGCCGAAGACATGTTCAGAGTCTAGTGTGAGTGTGTCGTGTCTTTTAGGATATTTGTCAAAGCCATATCAAATAGACAACACACACACAAATGATTTCAAAACAAATGTTTTAACTATCTTCAAAAATAGTTTTTAAAGAGCTTTTCTAGTCACCTCATAATTCTCGTAGTGAAACTCCACGCACCCTGGAGTTAACTACACTTTTGACTAGAACAACAGGAAAAAATCCTCTGGGAGTCGACTACCAAAAGTAGGGAGTCGACTACTTGTCAGGGACGAAAATTTCCTAGACTCCGCTGGGAGTCGACTACCTATAGAGGGAGTCGACTACCTGCTGGAAATTTTCAGACGTTTTGAATTTGAATTTTAAAATCTTTTGAGCAATTTACTCCGAAATTTTTGGGACAAAAGTCAAACCAAATTTGAAATTCAAATCTCAGTTTTTCCCTATAAATAGAGCTTAATTCTTTTGTGAAAAACACAACATTTTGAAAATCAAAATTCGCAAAAGCTCTCGTGAATCAAAAGCTCTCTCATTTCTCTCTAGCCAATTTTAATTTCAGTTTTTGATCTTGCAATATTTTTTTTCAATTCTTTTGAAGATCATATTATTATTTTATTGGCTAAGTTGTTTTTCAAAATCCTCTCTATTATTTCTCTTTAATTTTATTTGAAGGATTTTTGAAAAATAGCTCTAGATCACAAAGAACTTATCTCGTATCTTTGTGTGATCTAGACTATCATTCTATTAAGCCACTACACAATTGTCTATCTTTTGATTGGCTATAGAATCGGGTGTATTTTCAATCTCTATCATTTATTGTAGAGTATTGAACAAATCTCTCATTGTGCTATTTGTTGGAACACTAGACAAGTCTAGTTGTTGCCAGTTGGAAAATCCTCGGTTTGTGAGGCAAGGGTATAACCCTAGACAAGTCTAGGCGTTGTGTTCGGAAATCCTGGTCAAGGCTAGGTCATTGGAAATCCTAATGAGTGAAGTTAGGTGCTTGTATTTGCCAAGGCAGATAGTGGAAATCTCGTACCGGATTGGTCGGGGACTGGACGTACCCGGGTTGCGGGGAACCAGGATAAAAATCCTTGTCTTTGCGCTTGCATTCTCTGTGTTTGATTATCTTTGCATTTATTCTATCTACAGCAAATATCAATCCTATTTCTATTCGCTGAGATTTACATCTATAATCTTATTTGTTCTAACATATACTCTGGGAGTCGACTACTGCTCATAAGGAGTCGACTACCTGCTGTGAATATTCGCTGTGCACTTTAAATTATATTGTTGATTAAGAACCAAGCGTAGATCGCTCCACTTGGTTTCTTAGGCAACATTAGAAGGTTTTGTTTTGTGTTGATTGATTAAAGAACGAAAAAGTTTTTATCTTTATACAACACTATTCAACCCCCCCTTCTAGTGTTGTTTGACATCCACAGGATCCAACACTACCATCTTCTCATCGCTTTGTAAGACTGGATCTTCAGAAAATTTTAGAGAATCGTGCTGATACCGTGTTGTAAAGGGCTGAGGGATGCTTCGTATTAGATACAATGTAGGTGGATACCCAATAGGCCCATTGGACCTTATTCATAACAAAACTCACTCATTTTGATTATCATTATTTTTGAATATAAAATAATTAATTAAGATACACGCATAATATAGATAAATTAATTTAAAATCCAAAAAACCTACATTACATTGATTTCGTGCATACTTACGAATAAAAATGGAGACACAAGAAATCATAAACACACATTTTTGAGTTGTAAATTTTCTCGTCCAATAAATATTACAGGGCTAGACGGCACACACATGAGAGAAGCTGAGTTGCGAGATTACATGCATCTATCGACGAGTCTTCTGCTCCTACGAGACTTGGCAAGACCCTTACTTGGAGCAGATGGCACAGTTGCAGACCACACTTGGAAGAGTTTAGGAGGAGTTTGCCTATTTTCGGTTGTTCATTTAGTCACAAGCTGATGGAGATACGAACTACCAATTGCTAATTTTCATGTGTTCCTTTCATTGACGAGCCTAAAACAGCTAAAGACATGTTAGAGTATATGAGCATCGTTGTGGGTAACATAAAGCCTTTAATTTGAATTTAACACAATAGTGTAATTGTTGTTCAATTCATTCCAATTCATAAACCTACACTATATATGAATGGCATGATATCATAATTATAGTATACCTAATTTCACCTAAGTAGCAAATTATAGTATACTTAAATATACACACATCTATCTAAACCTACATATGATTATGTCCTTGATTTGTCTTAACTAACAAAGTACTTAAATATACAAACATGGATGACACATATTATCATATCCCTCATTATCATACGCTTAAAAGAAAATGTGTCTCCATGCTCTATAGGCATGTACACATACATGTATGCTCCTCATTCCCTATACATGTGCACGTGTTCACGCGTGCCTTTCATGTTGTGCACACATGCACCATTATGTCCTATACGTGTGCATGCATGCACATATGCATCCATGTGTTATAAATAAGTACATATTACATACATACATATTGTACACATACATATACAACACCCCCCCTGTCGGGGGTACCTTGCTTCGAAAACCCCTCTGAAAGCGGGGGGTCTTTCACGACCCCCCCCCCCCCCCCCCCCGACAGGGGTGGGCCTTATCGTAGCGCCACCCCACCAGTCGGGGGTGGTCCTCCCTTGCGACCCCCCACACCCCCCCCCCCCCCGTCAGGGAGGGGGCTTAGGATGCACAGCCCCCCACCCCTCCAGTCGGGGGCCTTCCCGTGGGCACCGCCTCCTGCCCAGTCCCGGGGGGTCCTCCCCGTGCACCGCCACAAATGCCCCCCCGGAGGAGGGGCATTCACCGGATCTCCACCCCCCTAAAGGAGGGTCACACTATGATGGCAGCCTCCCTGAAGGGGGTGGTCTCTTTTGTTCAAGGCAGGATCTAATCCTAAACCCTAGGTTTATGTTAGGGTAATATAAGGCTGCACTTAACATATGGGCTAGTGGCCCATTAACCCCTTTATTTAAAAAATATAAATAAAATTTTTGGCTGTTGGGCCTGAAGCCCGCAGCAAGCCTAAAGGGCTTCATGTCCATAGGATTTTTATAATATATGGGGTATATCATAATTCTGTTTTAACTATATATTTAAATCAAAAAAATCAATTTAATCTGGATAAATATTAGAAAAAACCAGAAAATTACTAGAAAAATCTGAAAAATTCTGGATAATTGAGATAAAAATGTGTACCATTAATATATTACTTTTAGGATGGTTTTTGTTAATAAAATTAATTATTAGTCCATTTTCTGTTAATTTCAACATTTTGCAATTTATAAAAATTGGATTAAATTAATTATTAATTCACGATTTAATAATTACAAGGATCCTGAGACCGCCTGTCGTTAGTTACCTAAACTAACGGGTAATGACGTTTCCCTGTGGTCCAAGTAATTATTAAACGTAAATTTTATATTTCTCCAATAAATTGGTTGCAATGATGAATAAATTAAATAGTTTATGCATGTGATGTTGCATAATTATTTGAATGTTATATAAACTGCCTAGAATATTAGTAAAACTGTGTTGTAGTTTTTGTTGAATATCGGTGTTTCATACCAATGTTATTTTGATGATGATCACAACATTATGTTGTTGCTAATGACACTTGTTTTTTAGTCTCTTAGTTACTTTTCAAGAATATCATTTCTGGAGACTAAACACTTGGTGCAAAGATGGACATCAAGTGGAGAAGGGCCAAAGCCTGGACTCAAAGGGGTGTCAAAGCTTGGAGATGATGGAGAGCATCAAGGCATCAAAATTGAAGCCATAGACTCTAAGAAAAGCATTGTAATCCATGTAATTTCATTTATTGCTTTCTCTCTTTTTGAGTCTAAGTTTAATGTAATGCCTTATTAGATGGTCTACTCATTCATGCTTATGCATTTAACCATCTTAGTGAGCCTTAGGATTATCATAGGGTCCAACCCAATAGGCTCATCTTGACCAAAGACTCCTTTGGAGTCTCTGGTTCTCCTACAGCCGTCTGCTGAAAGTTTTACAGTCGACTGGGTGATTTCCAGTCGCCTGTCAAGCCTTCTACAATCGACTGTGATGCACTACTCAAGTCATCATTTGATTGACGCATACTTGAGCTTATGGAACAGTCGACTAACGGTTCACTTACAGTCGCATGTCTTCCTACAGTCGCCTATGATTGGTTCATCAGTCGACTGTGTACTCGCATTGTCTGGGCTTCATCCCAGTTTGCTAGTCAGTCGACTGGTTAAGTATTTACAGTCTCCGGTCTATTTCACATTCGTCTGTAAATTGACCATCAGTCGCCAATCTGCAAACAGTGCGAAAGAGTGCATCTCTCTGTTTTAGTCCATCCCATGCAGCAGTCGCCTGCTGAAGGTTTTACAGGCGCATGTCCTGTTTACAGTCGACTGTATCGATTTCTCTAGTCGACTGTCGAGGCTCAGATTATAGCCGTTGGAAATTATTTAGTCGTTGGACAGTCGACTGTCTTTTGTTCATCAGTCGGCTGTCAGTAACGTTTTTGCCCAAAATTTAGACGTTGCAGCTTTTCGTTTTTGGCTATTTTCTTGGCTTTTAAGAGTTCATATAGGGTTCCTATATATTTGAGAGGGCTAAGTCCATTAGAACTTCTGGATACTATTGAAAATCCTTATAGATTAATTAAGCCACTCGCAAATTCTCTCATTTCTCTCTTAGAGCTCATTCTCTTCTTCATGTATTGAAGTCAAGTTCAAGGGAAATCATCCAAGTTATTTCAAGCAAATCTCATCACTTGGAGATCCTCTTCAATGCCTTGCATTTACTTTTGAGTAAGTACATATCAAGGCATAGGTAAGAGTATTTACTTTACTTTGTGTTTCATTGTAACTCTAATTCTCTTTGTGGGAATTAGACACTCTCTTTGTGGGAGTAATTCTCTTAGTTGAAATTAGATATTCTCTTAATGGGAATAACTCTCTGTGTGGGAGTAACTCTCTTTATGAGAGTTTGGTGTTCTAGTGTAGGGCTAACCCTAATTCTCTGAGTGTGAGTTAGTAATTCTCTAGGTGGGAGTTTGACCCTTGTGTAGGTTGGTTGGGTTCTTGTGTAGGACAAAATCCTCTTGGTGAGGTATCTCCTTGTGGGATTGTATTCGCTTCTCTGTGTGGGAAATACAGTGAATTTTGGTGTGGCTGGACGTACCCAAGTTTTCGGGAACCGGGGTAAAATCTTGTGTTTGTGTTTGATTTTATTGTGGTGATTAATTCCTCTTGCATTTATTATTCCGCATTTGCAAGTTTAATTTTAATTGCACAATGTATTGCCATTACACTATTCACCCCCCTCTAGTGTGTTGTTGTTTGTATTGCAAGGGTAAGTGATCCTTACAATTGGTATCAAAGCGAGGTTATAGCATACTGCAACGATAGCATTTAGCGCTACATCTGCGGCTCATGAAGAAGGTCATTCTACCGTTCGACCCCTGCTCTTCAACGAAACCAACTACCCAAGTTGGAAGATCAGGATGATGATATGCATGGAGGGTCAAGACCTATGGGACATCATAGAGGTGCCATTTGAGAAGCCAATTACACCTGCGGCTTCAAGGACAAAGGCAGAGAAGGACTCAATCAAATTCAATGCAAGAGCTATAAATGCATTCCATTACGCCGTCACTGCAAATGAGTTCAACCGCATCTCCATGTGCAAAACGGCCAACGAAATTTGACATACTCTGGAGATATGTCAAGAGGGACTACAAAGGTAAAGAAATCTAAACAAACTGTGTTTAGATCTAAATATGAAATGTTTAAGATGCATGAAGGAGAAAGCATTTCAGAGATGTTCACAAGGTTCACAGACATCGTGAACGCTTTGGAGGGTCTTGGGAAGATGATTTCCCAAGAGGATCGTGTAGAGAATATCCTTGACTCTCTCACATCTCATTGGGAGACAAAGGCCAACAGAATTTTGGAGTCATATGACATGTCCACATACACCGTTGAGGAGTGCAATGGAAATCTCATGGCATATGAATTAAAGCTTCAACACAAGAAGGAGATTCAACCATCCAAGCCCGAGAAGCCGGAGAAGCAAAAGGGGGTTGCATTCCATGCCAAGGAGGAGCCAATCAAATGGAGGAAGAAATTCCATCGAGAAGCTCATAGTGAAGAAGATGAACAAGAAGAGGCTAGAGGAGAAGAAATTGAGGATCTTGTCGAACAATTCAAGGCATTCCTCAAGGGCAAGCAAGGTAAATCTTTCTCAAAGTTTGCCTCCAATTATAACAAGGTTCCTACTTGTTATACTTGCAGTGGAAAAGGTCATCGATCCACCGAATGCCCTTTCAAACCCAACAAAGAGACTTACAAGGATAAAGGAAAGAAGCATTGGGAAGGGAAGTCCAAGTCCAAGAACCACAAGAAGGAGCTTGTCGGGACATTTGATGACTCGAGTGAGGATACATCAAGTGACGAAGAAGAGGATGACAAGGAGAAAGCTCACGCGTGCTTTGCGGCAATTGATGTTTCTTCACCCATCCCCTCTAGCTCAAATGAAGAAGAGTTAGAAGCTCGGATCAACTCCTATGAGGAATTGTGCCTCATGTCAATCGAGGAAGAGTCATCGTCAAGCTCTAGCGAGGAAGAAGACGATGATGAGATTGAGGAAAAGATCTCATACGAGGGGATCGAATATCGTTTCGATATAGTCTCCGAAGAAGCTAGTAAGTGCATCAACTCTTACGATAAATTAAAAGCAAAATATAAGATTGCTAAGAGTAGATTGCATGAACTAGAATTTGCCAGTGTAAACAATAATGATATGCATATTTGTGACACTAGTGAGAGAGAGACACTTCTCTCTCAAGTTAAGGAATTGAGTATGTCTAATGATAATTTAGTAACTCAAAACTTTAGCTTAGAAACTCGCATTCAACAACTTACGTTGAAATGTGAAGAGGAATCACTTAAGCTCAAAAGCTTTGTTTCTTCTAGGGATTCACTCCACGGTTTGCTTGAAAAACAACATCCGGAAAACCATAGAGGAGGTTTGGGGTATATTCAAAATGTGGTACCCAAACCCACCTCTAATTCCTCTTATGGTGCAAATACAAGAAATATTGCTAAAAGCACATAAGAAGAATCACCATGCTTTCTTGTATAAAAATAACACCAACTAGAAGCATGAAGATCACACGGTGGTGAGGAAAAATGAAAATTCTTCATTTTTTGCTAAAAAGCAAAATCCTCATTTCATGCATGCTAAGAAAATATTTTCTACACCTATGCATGCCACATCCACTCCACTTGCAAAGGCAAAACACTGTCATAGGAAATCCTTGAGTTTATGGATTCCCACTAAGGTTAGTGTGCAAGAAAGGGATAGTTACATCAACTCTCTAGTTAAGAAGGTGATCACCTCATGTGATTACATTAGGAAATCAAACTTCTCTTGGGTTTGGTTTCCTAATGTTTAGGTTCCTCACACATATACATATTGCATGGGTATTGTGCTTCATTGTTCATTTTTAGCATACACATTGTTTGTTTGTGTTTCATGTTTTTGAAAATGCTTTCAAATTTATTGTTCATGAAAATGGGACCTTGGGGAAGACATTGTCATGCATGCATTCTTTTATCCATATGTATGACAATGGGGGAGTTAATATGTGATATGTTTAAAATTATTTTCAAACATATTTTGACTCTCATTTTGGGGTGTATTTGGGATCATTGTTTCAATTGGTGTCTCAATTGATTAGTTTGGTCTCAAATTCAAACCCTTGGATATTGCCAACATGTTTCATGTTATACTTTGGTTTGGCAATATCATTGTGTATCATTGAAGCTTGAATTTTTTTTCCATATCTATTGCTTTGATACACTTTAGGCCCATGGCTCCAATGTATGTTTATCAATTGGTAAATAGGATTATCTTCCAAGATTCTTTTTCTACAATTGGTATTAGATCCTAGAAGTCAAAAATTTGACCATTTCTATGATCTAGGGGGAGCATGGGATAGTGATTGATACCCACTAAATTTTTACAATTTGGTATCATATATTTCTTTACTCTTGCATATTGTCACATCTTTGATTAAGATGACAAGGGGGATCATTTTGATGTCCACCTTTTTGACGATGTAAAGGGGAGAGATATATGCATTATGTAAATGTAAATGTAATTCTTGTATTTCATACATATGCATTTGGGAGAGATATATCTATGGGGAGAGATTTGTGGGATTATATAATCCATTCTTGTGTGCATGATTATTTTCTATTGCAATCGGTTTATGTAATCCACACCTATTATATGTCACCATGGTTTCTCATATTTCAAGTGGCACATATAAGTAGGGGGAGCTCATTAGCATTGTGCTTTATTTCTTTATGTTTTACATAATGTGTGTCATCATCAAAAAGGGGAGATTGTTGAGTATTGGTGTTTCATACCAATGTTATTTTGATGATGATCGCAACATTATGTTGTTGCTAATGACTCTCTTGTTTTAGTCTCTTAGTTACTTTTCAAGAATATCATTTCTGGAGACTAAACACTTAGTGCAAGGATGGATATCAAGTGGAGAAGGGCCAAAGCTTGGACTCAAAGGGGTGCCAAAGCTAGGAGATGATGGAGAGCATCAAGGCATCAAAAATGAAGGCATAGAATCTAAGGAAGGCATTGTAACCATGTAATATCATTTATTGATTTCTGTCTTTTTGAGTCTAGGTTTGATGTAATACCTTATTAGATGGTCTACTCATTCATGCTTATGCATTTAACCATCTTAGTAAACCTTAAGATTATCATATAATCCAACCCAATCGGCTCATCTTGACCAAAGAATCATTTGGAGTCTCTGGCTCTCCTACAGTCGTCTGCTGAAGGTTTTACAATTGACTGGCTGATTTCCAGTCACCTTCGAGCCTTCTACAGTCGACTGTGGTGTACTGCTCAAGTCATCATTTGATTAACTCATACTTGAGCTTATGAAACAGTCGACTGATGGTTCATTTACAGTTGCTTGTCTTCTTACAGTCGCCTTTGATTGTTTCATCAGTCGACTGTGCGTTACTTGCATTATCTGGGCTTCATCCCAGTTTGCTAGTCAGTCGACGGGTTCAGTATTTACAGTCGACTGTCCATTTGACAGTCTCCTATATTGGCCATCAGCCCTTGTCTGCAAACAGTGCGAAAGAGTGCATCTCTCTGGTTTAGTCCATCCCCGGCAGTAGTCGCCTGCTGAAGGTTTTACAGGCGCCTGTCCTGTTTACAGTCGACTGTATCGATTTCTCCAGTCGACTGTCGAGGCTCAGATTATAGCCGTTGGGAATTATTTAGCCGTTGGACAGTCGACTGTATTTTGTTCATCAGTCGGCTGTCAGTGACGTTTTTGCCCAAAATCTAGCCATTGCAGCTTTTCGTTTTTTGGCTGTTCTCTTGGCTTTTGAGAGTTTCCATAGGGTTCATATATATTTGAGAGGGCTGAGTTCATTAGAACCTCTTGATGCTATTGAAAATCCTTAGAGATTAATTAAGCCACTCTTAAACTCTCTCATTTCCCTCTTAGAGCTCATTCTCGTCTTCATGTATTGAAGTCAAGCTCAAGGAAAATCATCCAAGTGCTTTCAAGCAAATCTCATCATTTAGAGATCATCTTCAATGCCTTGCATTCACTTTTGAGTAAGTACATCTCAAGGCATAGGTATGAGTATTTGTTTTACTTAGTGTTTTTTTGTAACTCTAATTCTCTTTGTGGAAATTAGACACTCTCTTTATGGGAGTAATTCTCTTAGTGGGAATTAGGTATTCTCTTAGTGGGAATAACTCTCTTTATGGGAGTAACTCTCTTTGTGAGAGTTTGGTGTCCTAGTGTAGGGCTAACCCTAATTCTCTGAGTGGGAGTTAGTAATTCTCTAGGTGGGAGTTTGACCCTTGTGTAAGGTTGGTTGGGTTCTTGTGTAGGACACAATCCTCTTGGTGAGATATCTCTTTGTGGGATTGTATTCACTTCTCTGTATGGAAAATGTAGTGAATCTTGGTGTGGCTGGACGTAGCCAAGTTTTGGGGGACCATGGTAAAATCTTGTGTTTGCGTTTGATTTTATTGTGGTGATTAATTTCTCTTTCATTTATTATTCTATATTTGCAAGTTTAATTTTAATTGCACAATTTATTGCCATTACACTATTCACCCCCCTTAGTGTGTTGTTGTTAGCATTGCAAGAGTAAGGCGATCCTTACAGTTTTGGATCGGCCGTTTTTAGTCACCACTATTTATTTTCCTCGCATTTTTCCTTTTTTCGAGTGAAAATATAATGAGGAATTAATTGTAAAAGCCAAAGCCCGGAGATATTTACCCTGAAGAAGGAGGCAAAATTGCTAATGCTGGGACCCCTAAGGGTTTCCAAATTGTAATTTTAAATTTTTCGTACTTCAGATTGTATTATGGACCTTGGACTTTTATTATTTTTGATGGTGACTAGCCGATCCCCACAACTAATTGTTTTACTACTATGCTTGTTTTAATTTTTAAAAATAATTAACTCATGCTTATTTCATGCTTAGATAAATGGCAAAGATTGCGAGCATCGATTTTGATGTTCTCGATGTGGCTGGCAAAAATTACTTGAGCTGGCAGCTGGACCTGAAGTTCCACATGCGCTCACAGGGCCTAAGTCTCACAATTCAAGCTCCAGCTACGCTTGTGGCATCTGGTGAAGGGACTTCTACTGTTAGAGTCTCCGATATAGAGAAGGCGAAAGCCATGATCTATATCAGGAGACATATTGATCGGACCCTGAAGGCTGAATATCTAACAGTGGAAGACCCTCTTGAATTGTGGGCATCACTTGAGGACAGATACAAACATCAGAAAGAAGTGATTCTCCCTCGTGCACGTTATGAGTGGGAAAATCTCCAACTTCAGGACTTCAAGTCCATAGCTGTGTATAACTCAGCTCTCCATAACATCACCTCATGCCTGAAGTTGTGTGGTGAAGAAGTGTCGGATACCCGCATTCTTGAGAAAACATATACATCCTTCCATGAGAAGGATGCTATTCTTATGCAACAGTATCGTGAACGCAAGTTCACAAGGTACTCTGAGTTACTCTCATGCCTTCTTATGGCGGAGCAGAACAGAGACATCTTACTGGTCACTCATAACCTATGCCCTACTGGCTCTGCTCCTCTCCCTGAGGCTCACAAAGTTTCTTCCCAGAAGATGAAGAAAAAGCATAAAGGCAGATTCAACAAGGGGAAAGCTGCGAAGAAGCAGACCAAATCTCCTACCAAGAACAAAAATAATGACGGGAAGAAGAAGAATACGTGGAAGAGGAATACCTCTCGCCAGACGTCTGCTCCCAAGAAAAACTGGAAAGACAAATGCCACAGATGTGGCATGACTGGACATTGATCCAAGGTCTTTCGTACTCCATGCCACCTCCAAGATTTGTATAAGACAAGCTGAAGCCTTCCCCTAAGACAAATCTGGTGGATATATAGCCTCCAACTCGGTTCACCCCTAAGGATTTCAAGAATGACGACCTCCTAGACTGAAGATGTTTTAGTTATCTTTTAAGCTTTTTCATTTATGTTTTATGTATCTTCTATTATGTCCATGTACTTCTTTATCTTAATTATGAATCGAATGTAGTTTTCCTTTTCAAAAAAGTTTTTACATTCTTTTCTAGAGATGAAGTGTGAATGCCTAGTGGATAGTGTATCCACGCACACGATCCTTCGAGATAGATGCTATTTTAATAGCATCATTAATTATAATGGTCCCGTCGCTACAATTTCTGGACTATATAATTTAATAGAAGGATCAGGTGAAGCAATTGTATTGCTCCCAAACCAAACGCAAGTTATAATAAAAGATGCTTTATTTTCTCCAAAATCAAACAGAAATCTACTAAGTTTCAAGGACATTCGTTTAAATGGATATCACTTAGAAACTGATGATTTCAATAGCAGTGAATATTTGTATGTTACTCGTCATAAGGATGGTATCAAAACCATCCTAGAACGTTTTAAAGGACTCCTATCGGGCCTTTATCAAACATTCATCCAACCTATAGAAACTAATCTGATGGTGCACCAGCAGTGTTCTACATCACCAGAATTCAGTCTCTAGCATTATATACCAGGTCACCCAAGATTGGTTATGATGCACCGCATCATCTTCCAATCCCGTGGACACAATTTGAAGAAGCCTGAAGATTCTTCAAAAGGGTGATTTTTCTTGTCCCCTTGTTAAAGGGGTAAACTAATCACGAGACCATCCAACCTGAAAGTGGGGTTTGAGTCTCCTAGCTTCTTGGAGAGAATACATGGAGACATTTATGGGCTAATTCACCCATCAAGTGGTCCATTTTGGTACTTTATGGTACTGATAGATGGATCTTCAAAATGGTCGTTTGTGTGTCTTTTGTCCACCCACCTAGCTTTTCCAAAGCTATTGGTACAAATAATAAAGTTACGGACACATTTTTCATATAATCAAATTAAAAATACGTCTGGACAATGCTGAGGAATTCACTTCACAAGTCTTTCAAGACTACTGCCAAGCAACTGGCATTGAAGTTGAACATCCCACACCCAGAATGGGTTTGCTAAGTCTCTTATAAAGAGAATGCAATGTATTGCTCGTCCATTGCTAATGCAATCACAGTTGCCCGTGGATGCATGGGGACATGCCATTTTGCATGCCGCTTCGCTTATCAGAATACGACCCTCTGGTGGTCATATTTTATTGCTGATGCAGCTTGCATATAGTGCACCTCCCAATATTTCTCACTTGAGAGTATTCGGTTGTACAGTCTATGTTCCCATAGCACCTCTACGGAGGACTAAAATAGGTCATCAACGCCGTCTTGGTATCTACGTAGGGTATGATTCACCCTCCATTATTAGACACCTTGAGCCGCTCACAGGCAACGCGTTTAAGGCTCGTCTTGAAGATTGTGAGTTTGACGAAAATTCTTTTCCCAAACTAGGCTCACAAACTAAGAAGCCCGAAGCTTCAGAGACCATTTCTTGGTACACTAAGACTTTGTCTCATTATGATCCACGTACTAATCTGTGTGAAGATGAGATCCTGAAGACTTCACATTCAGAATACAGTACATTTACTCCCGGACAAATTCACTGATAACCAGAAAATTATCAGATCACACGTCCATGCTGTCAATACACCAGCTATGATTGACATCCCAAAGATGGGTGCAATCCACCGGTAGCAGAATCGGTCGTACCTCAAATAAAAAGAGGACAACCGCCTGGATCCAAGAATAAATTCCCTCGCAAAAGGAAAATGCCTGGAGAAATAACAAATATCCCACCACATGATGCAAAGCTCAGACCAGTAAGCTCTCCCCTCCTTCGGTCCCCTGAAGAGGACAATACATGAGAAATATCATTAAATTTCATACGTACTTGGGAGGTATTGGACAGAAAAAGCATTGTCGTCGTCGTCGACTTCGCATTCGATATTGTTGTTCACGTCGCTCAATGCGACGATGATATCGATCCACGATCTCTAGCTAAATACAAATGCAGAGATGATTGGCCAAAGTGAAACGAGACAATAGGAGTAGAGCTGGACTCACTCTTAAAACGCAAAGTCTTTGGACCAGTAGTCCAGACAACAAGAGGTGTAAAACCTGTGGGATACAAGTGGGTATTCATAAGGAAAAGAAATGAGAATAATCAGATCGTACACTACAAAGCACGGCTTGTAGCTCAGTGATTTTTCCAACGACCGGGGATAGATTATGAAGATACATATTCCCTGGTTATAGATGTGATCACATTTCGATTCATAATAAGCTTAACATCAATGGAAGGCCTAGAAATGCAGCTCATGGATGTTGTGACTGCATATCTATATGGCAATATAGATAAAGATATCTATATGAAACTTCCAGATGGTTTTAAAATACCAACAGAAATAAAAGATAGACCTCAGGACGTCTATTCTGTTATGCTTCGAAGATCATTATATGGTTTTAAGCAATCGAAAACAATGTGGTATAACAGACTGAATGAATTCCTTGTTCAATAAGGTTTCACCAATAATAAAGTCTACCCGTGTATTTTCATTAAAACCACGAGAACAGGATTCATATTAATAGCCGTCTATGTAGATGACTTAAACCTCATTGGATCTCCTGCAGAGATTAATGATATATCTCTAACCCTCAAACTAATGTTTGAAATGAAATACCTAGGCAAGACTAAATATTGTCTTGGCTTACAGATAAAACACCTCATCGTAGGAATCCTGTTACACCAATCCACATACACAAGGAAATTACTCAAAAATTTCCATATGGATAAGAGCCATCCTCTAAGTACACCAACGGTCGTTAGATCTTTGGATGTACATAAGGACCCCTTATGGCCGCTCGAAGAGGGGGAGAAAACATTAGATCCTAAAGTACCTTACCTTAGTGACATTGGAGCACTTCTATATCTGGCAAAACTGCACGCGTCCCGACATAGCGTTCGCAATCAACCTACTAGCCAGATACAGTGCAGCACCCACAAAGCGCCACTGAAACGGAGTTACGCAGCTTCTGCACTACCTCCAAGGGTGGATTGACCTGGGATTATACTTTCCAAAAGGTGGATCTTCCACTTTGATTTGGTTATGCAGATGCAGGTTATAGGTCTGATCCACACACCGAGAAATCACAGACTGGTTTCGTGTTCACCTACGGTGGTACGGCCATCTCCTGGAAATCTGTGAAGCAGACCACCACAGTAGTCTCATCTAACCACTCAGAGCTCTTGGCGATCCATGAAGCTAGCAGAGAATGTGTCTGGCTTCGTTCAGTCATTCATCACATTCCAGTGACGACCAGCCAGAAGACGGCCGACCTTGAGCTAACCACTTTATTTGAAGATAATGCGGCTTGTATAGCTCAACTACAAGCTGGTTACATCAAGAACAACAGGAAGAAGTATATTTCTCCCAAGTTCTTCTGGACACATGAGCTACAAGAGCAGAAGTATATTGAAGTACGGCAGATTCAGTCTTGTAATAATTTAGCTGATTTGTTTACTAAGGCATTGCCTATAGATGTACTTTTAGAAATCTTGTAAAAGATATATGGATAAGACAGCTGAAAGACCTACAAGCCTGAAGCTTATACGGATCAGGGGGAGTTACTTGTGTATTGTACTCTTTTTCCTTAAGCTGCTGGTTTTTTCCACTGGGATTTCCACAGCTAAGGTTTTAACGAGGCAAACACGGTAACTCTGGATCCAGCAGTATCCACCTCCACATTAGCATATTAGATCCTGAGGAATTCATATGCTAAGAATGGATGGATAAGGGGAGTGTTATGAATGGGGGAGACTTTTGGTCTTCACCCACTAACCATCCACCATTACACCCACTTAGTTGTGGGTGTCCCTTGGGATCTAGATGATGTAACCTGTATATGAATGAATATAAGTATGGCTATGCTTAGACCATTAGCTAGTTCTTACAACTCTCAACATACTATTAATTGTAAGCCAAAATGTTTACTAAGCACAGGCTTCTTAGAATTACACATACGCCCAAGCCAAACTGTATCCACATGTCCTATAGGCAAGCATGTGTGCACGTATGCCTCCGTTCCTTATATGCACATAAGTGTGTGCCTTTGTGCCTCCCTACATACATACCGTATATGTGTGCACACATGCACATAAGCCTTCTCATGTTCTGTATGCATACACGTGTGCACGTATGTCTTCCATGTCTTATAGGAATGCACACGCGCATGTATGCTTTCTCATGTCTTATTTTCTTATTTATTTACTTATATGCATTTATTTTTAAAACATATGAGTTGTTTGCAGCGATGAGATGCAGAAGAGAATTCCTCAAGTCACCGCTTGCAGGATGGTGATATACATAGGGAGGAATGCGATTGATATGCTCCATTTCTTGACATATTTTTAATGTGTTTGAACATGTACATATTTTATGTTGATTGACATATATGTGTACATGTTTATTTTTTTTATTATATATGTGTTTGGTTGAGTTGATTTATCAAATGATTGTTTAATATATATTGTATGGATTAATCTAATTTAAATGCATAAGTTGTCACACACACACACACACACACACACACACTGCATGGCTATGATTCAAGTCATTACGGTGTATATGAACATAGACATGTAAGGGGAAAATGCTCTGTGTGTGTATGAATAACGGGTATCATGTGACACATATGAAACCCCTCTCATATACGATGTTGTGATATATTTCCACCACAACGCTCATATGGGGATACAAAGTACACAACATATGACCCTTTATATTATGTGAAGGAGAATGTACTATGTTATCATATATGAGGGAGATCTCTCATATGTCACATAATACACTTACACAAAATAACCGCCAACAGGTTTTCCAAGCATGTGTAAATTTTTAAAATTATAAAAACTTCCCATTGTTATGAATCATCAATCTGGGGAGGAGACCCGGCTCTTTATTTATAGTAGATGGAGGAGCGCACAAGGATAGGGTACAATAGATACGGTCTTATCCTATAGATAAGACGTAATCCTAATACAAATACATTATCAACATCCGTTCACAACACTCTCCTTATCTAGCCATAGGTGTGGAATCTGCTCATGAATACTTCAGGATTCTGAGTGTTATAGGAGTCTCACATGGGATGGATACTTCAGGATCCTGAGTTGATGATGTTTACCTCGTTAACACCTTTGGCTATAGAAAATCTTGTGGGAAAAACCATAATTAAGAAAAAAGAGTACAAATGTTCTCTAACTCCCCCTGATCTGTTCAATCGCTTAGTCTTACAGATCTCTTAGGCGCCTCATACCAATTTTCTGTACAAACTTCCTAAAGGTAGCAGTAGGAAGAGATTTAGTGAACATGGCTGCCAGGTTGTCACATGATTGTGCTTGTCTGATGTCGATCTCGGCATATCTTTGTAGCTCATGCATCCAGAAGAATTTAGGGAAAATATGCTTCGTTATGTCGTCTTTGATGTAGCCACCTCGTAACTGATCGATGCAAGTAGCATTTTCCTCGAACATAGTAGTAGTTCAAGGTCCACAGTCTTCAATTCGGTGTCACCAGAATGTGATTTACAACTGACTGTAGCCAGACACATTCTCTGCTTGCTTCATGGATAGCGATGATTTCTGAGTGATTGGATAAGGTCATCATCATAGTTTGCTTGACGGATCTCTGGGAAATGATTGTCCCACCATATGTAAACATTTATCCTGTCTGTGACTTTGCATTGTGGGGATCATACCTGTAACCTGCATCAGCATAACCAACAAGTGTGGATGATAATCCATTTTTGTAAAAGAGTCCCAACTCTGTTGACCCTTGGAGGTAGCACAGAAGGTGCTTAACCTTGGTCCAGTGGCGATGCATAGGCGTTGCACTATATCTGGCTAGTAAATTTACTGTGAACGCTAATCGAGATGCGTATAGTTGGCCAGATATAAAACTACTCCAATATCATTCAGATATAGGACTTCTAGACCAAGTATATCATCCCCCTCTTCCAGCGGCCGGAAGGGGTCTTTATGTGCATCCAAAGATCGTACTACCATTGGTGTACTAAGTGAATGACATTAGTCCATAGGAAATCTTTGCAACATTTTATTCGTATATGTGGTTTGATGTAACAGAATTTCGTCTTTTAAATGTTCAATCTCTAAGCCACGGTAGAATTTTCATTTTGCCTAGGTCTTTCATTTCGAATTCTTTTGTTAGACTTACCGATATCTCAGTGATCTATTCAGGAGATCTAATAAGGTTCAAGTCGTCTACGTAGACTGCTTTTATGAAAAATCCTTTTTCCTTTGCTCTTACAAAAATGCAATGGCAGACTTCATTATTGTTGAATCCTTGGTGCACAAGGAATTCACTCAGTCTGTTATACCACATTCTTTCTGATTGTTTAAGACCATACAATGATCTTTGAAGTTTAACAGAGTAGACATCCCGAGGTCTATCTTTTAATTCAGTAGGCATTAAAAAGCCATCAGGAAGTTTCATATATATCTCCTTATCAAGATTACAATATAGATATGAAGTCACAACATCCATTAGATGCATGTCTAACCCTTCCTTTGTTGTTAATCTTATTAGAAATAGAAAAGTGATCGCATCCATGACTGGGGAGTTTGTTTCCTCATAGTCAATGCCTGGTCTTTGGGGAAATCCTTGTGCTGCAAGCCTTACTTTGTAGCGTGCGATCTCATTATTTTCATTTCTTTTTCTGACGAATTCATTTGTATCCCACAGGTTTGACTCCAATAGGTGTCTGGACTATTTGCCCCTTGAGTTTGCGTTTCTTAAGCGAGTCCAACTTGGCTTCTATTGCCTGATTCCACTTTGGCCAATCATTTCTTCGTTTGCATTCAGCAACGGAATGTGGATCATGATTATTGTCGCTTTCAGCGACGTGAATGGCAATATGAAATGCAAAGTCATAGTCGATGATTGTACTCTTTCTGTCCAACACCTCCCCAGTACATACATAATTTAATGATATTTCAGTTTCTCCCAGCAGTTCCTCTGCAGTGGATTCTGATCGGGGTGAGGGTATGGACATGAGCTCATTTTTCTGTGGGGGTATCATCCCAAGGTCTCCAGGTATTTTTCTTTTTCTTGGATTTTTTTCCTTAGAGCCTGGTGGTTTGCCTCTTTTCTGTTGAGGAGCAGCCACTTCTGCTGCTGGTGGATTGCATCCATTCTCGGAGATGTCAATCCTACCTGGAGTATTTGCAGCAGGGATGTGTGATCTGACAAGCTTCTGGTTGTCAGTGAATGAGTTCGGTAATTGGTGAACAGTGTTTTGTATATGAAGGATCTTCAGGATCTCATGTTTACATTGTTTTGTTACCTTATAGTGGGTCAAACTTTTTGTATCTTATGTTATAATATGCTTCACGCGAAATTTTCAGTATCTGGGCCCATTTTGGGAAAACTTGTCTCATCAAATTCACAGTCTTCAAGACGTGCCTTAAATGAGTCCCCATTTGGGGTTCTAGGTATCTTATACTTGAGAGTGAGTCAAACCCTACATAGATACCTAGGTGACGTTGTGGACACATTTTTGTCCTTTATGGTGGTGTAATGGGGATGTAAACTGTGCAACCGAAGATTCTCAAGTGAGAGATGTTTGGTGGCATTCCATATGCAAGTTGCATTGGAGAGAAACTCTGACATCCAAAGGGTCTTATTTTTATTAACGATGCAGCATGCAAAATTGCATGTCCCCATGCATCCACCGGCAACCGGGATTTCATTAAGAATGGACGTGCAATCCATTGGAATCTTTTTATTAGTGACTCTGCCAACCCGTTTTGGGTATGAACATGTGGCACTGGATGTTCAATTTCAATTCTCGTTGCTTGGTAGTACTATTGAAATGACCGAAAGGTGAATTCCCCAGCATTATCCAGACGTATTTTCTTTATTTGATTGTCTGAAAAATGTGCCCGCAACTTTATTATTTGTGCCAATAACTTTGGAAAAGCTATGTTGCGGGTCGATAGTAGACACACATACGAATATTTCGAGGATGCATCAATCAGTACCATAAAGTACATGAATGGCCTACTTGGGGTGGATAGGTCCATATATATCTCCTTGTATTCTTTCGAGGAAGCTTGGAGATTCAATATCCACTTTTAGTGGTGATGGCCTCGTTATTAATTTCCCCTTGAAACAGGGGATGCAAGGGAGTTCTCCCTTCTGAAGAATCTTCTGGTTCTTCAAGTTATGCCCATGGGATTGAGACAAGATGTGGTGCATCATTACTGATCCAGTGTGGCCAAGTCTATCATGCAAAAGTAAAAACTTGGCTGATATCGGACACTTCAGATACTCTGTTAAATTAGATTCCTCTCTCCGAAACTTTGTATGGTAGAGGCCTGACGAAAGGCTCTCAAAGCGTTCAAGTATGGATTTTACTCATTTTTCTTGAGACATTACATTCAAAAGTTCTTTTCTGTTTACAATTGTTGTTTTCAGATGGAATCTATTTGAACGGATGTCCTTGAAACTTAGTAAGTTTCTACTTGAATTCGGAGAGAATAGTTGTAACGGCCAGTATTTTTAGTCGTGTTTGATTTTTGTGTGCATGTATTTTACTTCGATCGTCCGATTGTTTTTCTTCCGTATGTTCTTTTCTTCTACGCATTGACGCGAGCATGCCTCTGCGTTTCGAAATTTTTACCATATCGTAATTAGTTACTTTTGAACCCTAACTAATTACTTTTAACTAAATTAAATTACTAATTACCACTTTACTTTGAACCCTAACCATATACACCTACCCTAATCAAACCCCTAACCGTACCCATTCAATCCCACTGTATGAATTGGGTGAGATCCAACATGCAACCCCATAGCCAACGCATCCTCATCAAATCTCAACCCCCGTTCACTGTTCTTAAAATCAAGCAACAAACAATCAGCACAACAACAGCATCAAAACCTCCCTCTTCCCATCTCCCTGATTATTCCCCTTTCATTCTCAATCAACCAAGCACACATCAACAATCAGCCCCAAATCAAACCAAAACCAATTCAAAACCCAAATCAATTTTCAGCCAATTCAAAACCCAAATCAAATCTGAAATCAAATTGAAAAGAGAGGGGGGATCCAATACGAATTGGATCAGAAGTTTCAACAATTCACCTCTCCCTCAGCCTCACTCCCCCTCCCGCAGCCGCATGCACAGGCTGCGTGTGCGCAAAGCGCCGGAGCCGCCGCCGCCGCTGACTTGCGCACCGCCGTCACGCACGCCTGCGCCGCCGACCTGCCATGCACACGCTGCCGTGCCCAGCGCCGCCCGCCAGTCGCCAGAGCCGTCGCCTGCTTGCCGCATGTCGCTCAGCCCCTTGCCGCTCCGAGCTCCCTCTGCAGCAAAGAACAAAGAAGAAGAGAAAGAATAAAGAAGAAAGAGAAAGAAGAAGAGGAAGAAGAGAAGGCAGATGAAATTATATGGGTATTGAGTTTAGATTTTATTGGATATGCTATTGGATATTCGGTTTGTTTTGAGTTTAAGTAAAATTATTGGGTATTGGGTGTCTTATTGGGTATGGGCTTATTAACCTATTGGGTTTAATTGGATAATTGGGTAAGTTATTGGGTATGGTTGTTAGTAATTATTTGGGTTAGTTTTTTAAATTAATTGAATGATTTGAGTTATTTAGAATTATTAAGTTTTTGAATTTACTAAGTTATAAGTTTTTGAATTATATTAAGTTATTAAAATGTTAATTAAGCTATTTTAAATCATTTTGAGTTATATTAAGTTATATTCTTAAATCAATTTAGTTTATATATTAGTTTCATACTAAGTATTTATAAATAGTTTGAATCTATATAAAGAGTTTCATACTAAGTATTTATAAGTTAGTTTGATTCTTTTACATAAACAGTATTCATATAGGTTACTTTTAATGCTATTTTAATTGGTTAAGAAACGTATTAACCATTTGATCATGTTGAATGAAACAGAAAAACAGATCTCACCATAATATCACGTTTGACGAGACGAACACAACGACACCAAAATCACCAACCAGGCAAGTATTTTATCGTAAATGAATTGCAAAACAAATTGTTCAAACTTTAGTGCTAAAATCATATTTCAGTGTGCTTGTCGACTTTAGAACTAAATTGTATGTTTCCATTGTGCCGGTCGCTTTCTGATTAAATAGACATGTTATATTAATGTTGCTTGTTGGAACAATTCACTATCTTCCTGCTATCAAATTGAACTACATTGACTATCTGCATGCTATCAAATTGAACTACATTCACTATCTGCCTGCTATAAAATTGAACTACATTCACTATCTACCTGCTATCAAATTGAACTACCTTTACTATCTGCATGCTATCAAGTCGAACTAATTTGGACAGAGGGTATGATATAACACATGAAACATATATGTGATACCATCGAATACAAACGGGAAGTAATCTAGTCGATGACTAGACAGACACCTCGGGTGGGGTTGGTTCATGTAATAGAGTCCGTAAATGTGGCTTGAACATCTTACGGCTATCTCCATTCCACACTAATGGAGGTAAACATCTTAGCCATCTTCCAGGTTAGGAATGGCAAGAGGCGTCACGGTAAACCCCGATGATAGGGTGTATCGAGAACATTTTACCTACTCAGACATGGACTTATTCACTAGCACAAACAACTGAAAAGTATTCTAAATTGTCAACTTTGCTTACCTCGTTTAAAATGCAAATGTGTATTAATTGTCGATGAACCTCATGTCTTTACTTTCCACATGTTTTCATTTTTGGCTTTGTACTTGCTCTTATGTGTTCTAACCTTCTTATTTTCTTAAATTGCAAGTTACGACTTTCATTAATTTAAAATCTTACCGAGCTATCACTGACATATATTTCAAATGAATTTATGAAATATATGTTAGGTTCAGAGACAGAGTACATCGAGGACCCTGCTTTTGAGGATCATATAGGTGGACCCCGCTGATCAGAGTTACGAGGACACTGATGTCCTCCCTGCTGAAGACTAGGGTGAGCTGTTTCTATTTCAGTTTTATTAATTAACTTATTGCTTTCAGGTGTGTTTACTTTCAGCAGATTGTACGGCCATGCTAGGCCTTAATTACTTTGTGGACTTTGTTTTAAAAACGCTGGAATTAAAATTGTAATGACTATTTATGCTGCTCCTGAGAATTCGCGTGCAGGGACCTGCTTTGTTAAACAATTCTTATTGTGCTTAAGTCAAAGAAGAAGAAATAAAAAAAGTACATCTTCTTTGCTTTAAGCACATGCGGACCCGCCCGCATCCTCGCTCCCAAGTATAATGGGAAGCGAGGTGTCACAATAGTGCATCCTTTATTTTTATTTCTATTCCATTTGAAAGCAACAAAGTTGCATTCCCAATACCTTCAATAATATTTGATGGCCCTGAAATTGTATTTACAGGGCTTTTATATGGTATAGTGCTATGAAAATAGCATTTATTTTGAAGGATCGTATGTGTTGAAGCACTGTCTACTAAGCAGTCATGAGAGTGATCCATCTATAAAAGATGAATAAAAACATTTACTTTTCAGGAACATAATCAAATCTTTATTCAAAAACAAATTCATAATATTCGAATAGCTCTCATAACATAAAATGTTCTGAAACAAATGCATAAATAAATGGCTAATCTAACAGATCATCTCTTTCGAAGTCGTCAGCTGGGAACTTGACTGGAGCATTTATAGTCACCAGGTTTGTTTCAGCTTTCTTTTTCATGTTCTCTTTATACAATTCATGAAGATGCCGCGGAGTTCGGCACACTCTGGACCAGTGGCCTTTCATGCCACAGATGTGGCACTGGTCTTCCCGTTCCCTCTTGGGTGGGGTGCATCATTTCTTTTGTTGTCATTTCTATGCCAGGTGAACTTCCGCCTCCCTTCATTTCTTTGTTGTTGGACTTGGCCTCTGGTCCTTTTGTTTTATCCCCCTTTATGTGGTCTTTCTTTCCTTTTATTATCTTTCTTCTTTCTAGAAGAAGATGAAGTGTGAGCTTCTGGGAGGGGGCAGTGCCAGGGGCGCATGTTGTGAGTGGCGAGGAAAAGCTCTCTGTTGTGTTAAGCCATGAGCAAACATGACAGCAGCTCAGAATACTTGGTGAATTTTCGTTCACTGTATTTCTGCATTAGTATCGCATTCTTTTCGTAGAAAGACATGTATGTCTTTTCCAGCATGCGATCTTCTGAGACTTTTTCACCACACAACTTCAGGCATGAGTTGATGCTAAAAAGAGCTGAGTTGTACTCAGCTATGGACTTGAAGTCTTGCAGTCTCAGTTTCTACCACTCAATCGTGCCCTTGGAAGTATAACACCTTAAGTGGATCTTCGACCATAAGGTATTCATCTCTTAGGGTCTTGTCCACATGGTAACGAATATAAATAATGGCATGTGCCTTTTCAATGTCAGTCGCATTTCCATTTTTTGTCATAGCAAAAATGAGGGACTTAGCCATCGGGTGGAATTCAACATCAAGCTGCCAGCTCAAATAATTCATGCCTGATGCATCCAGCACTTCGAAATTGACGCTTGCGATTTTTGCCATTTTATCTAGCAGAGCAAAAATTTGCAGGAATTAATAATACATCAAACATTTTCATTCGGAGGCAATTTTTAAATGAAAAGATAATTGCGTGGATCGGCCAGTCCCACATAAATAAAAGAGTCCAAAGTCCATATTACAGTCCATATTACACAAATGAAAGCGAAAAAAAGAAATTATAACTTTGGAAACCCTGGGGGTCCCATTTATAAAATCTTCAGCTTCAAGAGTAGCAACTGCCTCCATGAAAAGTAGTCATCGGTCTTGGACATTACATAATTTCCTCACTACAAATTTCTCTCGAAAGGAAAAGAAAAGTGCAGGAAAAGTAAAATGTGGGACTTAAATAGCCGATCCAGTGTAACACAACCGAAGGGCCCAGCTCTTGCAAGACATGCAGTTGTCGAGTGCCTACAGCTTGCATGCCTTGTTGATATGCCTTTTATAGACATCCATTAGCCATCCATGCAAAAATTTGTGCTCA
The DNA here is from genome assembly GCA_030789695.1 of Scilla litardierei. NCBI lineage: Eukaryota > Viridiplantae > Streptophyta > Magnoliopsida > Asparagales > Asparagaceae > Scilla > Scilla litardierei. The sequence continues at coordinate 143,902,026 of CM061131.1, forward strand.
TCAAACATTTTCATCAGACATTTTCATCACAGGCATCACAGATTCACAGAAGGATAAACATAATGATTTAAATACTTAATAATTATTGGACCACTAGGCAACATCATACACCAGTAGGTTAGATGACTAACGGCAGAGCAGTCGCAGGATCTTCTTAATTATTAAGTTAATGCTGCACGACCAAGCATAAGTTTATCCACAGAATGAGCCTTAAACAGTGATGCAATGCATATAAGTATGATCCTAGAATGGTATCATAGAATGCAAAAGGTTGTGCTAGATGGGCTTATTCAAAATATTTTGAAAATTGTCCAAAATTACATGTTCTTCATGAAAAAGAAAATAGGTTTCCCTTTTATATACCCCAAATAATCCCCTCAAGTCCCCAAATGTCCACATAATGTCCCATTTTAGTCCCACATTGTTATCAAATTTTCTGCAATTTTTAAGCCCCCGATAGCCTATTTATTCATATTTATAACCCTCTTCCCTATTCATTTATAAAAAAATTTGTGGCATGCGGTCCTAAAGCCCGCGGTGTGGCAGCGGGCTTCAGATCCGAGCCATGTGTGTGTGCGCGCGCGCTGCAGACCCGAGGACCGCAATGAAGATGCGGGCTTCAGGCCCGCAGACTTCGCTTTTTTTCGAATCGTAGGGGGAAAGATGGGTGGTGGCTAGGGTTTGCTGCCGCTGACGCCCCCTTTGGTGCCGCCAAGAGGTGGTACAGGAGGGGGAGGGGAGTTCGCCCGCCGTGGTGGGTCGGATTGCAGTCCCCACCATGAGGCGGGGGGGGTGGCATGCAGCAGCCCTTGCCACGAGGCGGGGGCGGGGGCGATGCAGTAGCCCCCACCCCGAGGCATGTGGGGCGATGCAGGACAGCAGCCCCCCCCCCCCCCCCCGGCGTGAGGCGGGCGAGCGGGCGGGGGGAAGGGGAGGGCGATGCGGGACGGCAGCCCCTGCCCCGCCGTGAGGTGGGGGCGTTGGTCAGACCACCTTCAAGGCAAATGGTAGGCAGGCTGCCGACGATGCCGTGGGTGGGGGATATTAGATTTTTTTCAGTTTTAATAGGTTAAAAACATGAACTTTTTTAGGATTAAAAATCGTCGATATAGGCAATCAACTCTATTTCTACTCTGATCCTGTGAGATCGAATGATAAACGAATCATGATCATGATTAAAAATTGAATTTTTAGGGATAATACCTCTAGACGTGTCCTCCATATCTAGCGACGGTGACGAAGCCTACGCGTGGATGACGATGCCCGTTTGAAGTAGACGAAGCCGTTCATGTGGATCTCCCGCCTTTCCTTCGCGTTCGCAACGATCGGTTTTTGTGTGAAAAATTATTTAGAGGCTCGTGCTGATAACGTGCTATGAATCATCAATCTGGGAAGGAGACCTCAGCTCTTTATTTATAGTGGATAGAAGTGCGAACAAGGATAGGGTACAATAGATACGGTCTTATCCTATGGATAAGACGTAATCCTAATACAAATACATTATCAACATCCGTTCACAACACCCATAGATTTTTCAAGGATGATTTTTTAAATTTTTAAAAAATTGACTATATTTAGTTTTTGAGCAGCAAGCCATGGACAATGATCACCTTTGGAAATAAAACCGTTTATATAGTAGTGATCCATAACCTTAGCACTTGGCTAGGCTTAAGACTTGTATTTTCATATATCAAATTATTATTAAACTAAATCAATCATGTGCCAGAACATACGATTCTGTAATATCTAAATTTTCTTTTTTTTTGTTGCAAAAACTCCATGCATGTGCCAACTCCATGAAATAGTTCTGTATTAATCGATTACAATTACTATTGGTCAACTAATACTCAAAGATCATGTATGTATATTTTGTATTAGTCGACTGATCATACTGTTGGTCGACTAATAGTTCATAATCTTGATAAAAACATGTTCTGCATTAGTTGACTAGGACAAATGGTTAGTAAACTAAACAATATGATTTTAAAAATGCGATTATCTGATATGTGTTTATCGACTATCATGGTGTTCCAAGCGACTAACACCACAAATGTCCTGGGATGGAATGTGAATCAATTATAGATGGTTTCAAATGATTCAAGTGATGTTTCTATGGTATAATTCCTATGACATGTGATTTGAGTATGTGTGATCTAGGCTTTACAACTAATTTAACAATAAAGGTAAATGATTACATCAATATCATACAAAATATAAAAGCTTTAGCTAGATTGATGCGTTAAATTGATCGAGTCCTTTATTATAGTTGTTGTGTCGAAGTCATTGTGCCTTGTTATTGTTGGGTTGTGAACAAATAGTCCCACATCGGCTAAGCTTAGAGATTCTTGGGGCTTAAATATGGTATTAGTATCACAATAACTATATATGCTCGACTTAAAAAGCGCATACTATGCAAACATAAATGTGATAGTATGAATACAATTTGCTATTATCCGCATTCACTTCGTTACAGATACGAATTGGAACAGGAAATTTTGAATGTCCATTTATAATCATAATTTTACGTTAATTCATATACATAATACCAAGTATAAAAGATACATTATCAATTTAGAAACAAGAACTATTTTAGTTATTTAGTTATTGATCATATATTGCTTCTATTTTACATATATAATAGTAATACAGACTTTGGGGACCCTGAATATAAGTAAGAAATGCATAGCAAAGCGAACATTCAACCAAGCACAGGTCCCAATATCGGTATCGAAAATCCAATCTGCTCATAAAGAGAATATCATACGGATGGATGTTTTGAGTCGGTCATAAACTATTGCCATCAATATTGGCACAAATATATGCAAATAAAGATCAGATTCAGAGATTCAGACATTTCGAGAATATTCGATATTGGCACAAATATATGCAAATAGAGATCAGATTCAGAAATTTCGAATATCCAAACGCACCCCACTGTTAGGACACCACACAAGACAGACTTCCACACCCAGATAAGCATAGGTGATCTTCAATCTCATCTCGTAATAATCTTATATAAATTAATCCACACAGCTGATTAGCATATAAAAGATTATACTAGTATGATACACGACTAATCGTGACGAATAAGAGCCAGACAAAAAGAATTTATCCACAGCTTAACAACACCTGCAAGCAAACAAACCAAACCATCTCATCTTGCTCATTGGAACCATAAATCAAGGCCAAGAGCAAAGAGGTTTCTTCCCACATTATAAGATTCTTTGCTGTCAGGTGAAGCCCCCACACACCCACACACCCACTGCCCTCTGATTGCAAGACACTACTCTCACATTGTAGCATCAATATTCTCTTCCTACAGTCCTCCCAAATGGCCCTTAGCTTTGCAATCCCTGCCTCCAGGACCACCCTACTAGTTACAGGCTCAGAATTGAGGACCACAACCACACAACACCAAAATCTTTTCCTGCTCCCAATCAATTTAGAAATAATTCACAACCAAACACTGGCGATTTTCAAGAATGCTGACAGCCAAATAACAATGGAGTGGTAAAAGGGAACCCTGGCTTCAAACCTTTTTGCAAGCAAAGAGACAAGAGCAGCAGTACTGGTTGAAGCTGTAAACAAACACATCTGGGAAATAAAAAGATGTTGGATGCTCACTGTTAATGGTGCAGAGTACATGTGAGGCATGGCCTGCAAAGTGATGAAATGTACTGATTCTTTTTTGTTGCTTTTGCTGCAGAATTTTAGTCTCAATCTCAGCTTTTTCAAACCCCCAAAAAAAAATGCATCTTAGTGGGCACGGAGAGATGGCCTGGTTGTGGGGTTCATGGCCAAAATAGATATCCAAGGGTGACCTGACTAAAACTCAAGAATTTATTCATTGCATGTCAATAATATAGAGACAACATGTAACCAAGGGAAAAATGAAATCTGTATGAATAATTCTAATATCACAATTTACCCGTCTGTTCAAGTACGTATATACATAGCCTACATTGTCTACAACAAGCAACCAAACAAAATCCTGGGGGGGGGGGGGGGGGGGGGGGGGGGGGGGGGGGGGGGGTGGGAACGAATGAGATCAATAATTCTGTACGTTATGTATCGACATGTAGATCGTGTACCTTGCTGGAATTTTTTTTTCCTCTTTGCTCGAAATTATTCCTTCGCCAGCTGTGCTACTCTCTGTCACTTATTGCAGTGAACGTCATGGTGGCACGGGTAGTGTAGATCGATGACAGTGGGGAAGCATTGGAAGACAGTGTAGAGGATGAGCTGTTGGCCTCATTCGGTTTGTTGTGGTTTCTGATCTTGAGTTCCATGAGATCAGATATTAGACCCGGTTTAGTGATCTTCTCTGAATCTACATCAACTTTGCCCATAAGCATCTGGACAACTGTGGACATAGCTGGGCGGAGCTTGGATGCATCTTGTGTGCACAGAAGGCCGATCTTCAAGTACTTGCATGCCTCCTCGATCTCCATATCATCAGTTATGGATGTGTCTACAATTCTTCTGAGCTCCCCGCATTCATACTGCGACCACGTCTGCAATACGAGAAGTCCATGCGTGATATCTGAGGACTGGAGACCATGTCCCGAATTTAGCGATTGGTCGCTTTAAAAAAACGAGAAAGCAACATTCTAATAGATGCAAAAATAACCATTAACACAATACCAATTATTCTGGTAGCATAGACTAGCTTATGGGATCTCGTGACATATCTAATCCTAAGGTGCCTCCTTAGATTCAATCTAAGGAGGCGCCCTCATTTCCCCACATATCACACAATTTTTTTGAAATTTTTTTCCATGGATTTGTTGTTCATCTCATGGATGATCAACATACCAAATTTCAAGAGATTCCAATACTTTTTGAGCCCACATCTACCCCTTGCAACTTCGTGGGGTTTTCATCACGTTTTTAGACCGTTGAAGTTGTAAGGGGTAGATGGTGGCTCAAAAAGTATTGGAATCCCTTGAAATTTGGTATGTTGATCATCCATGATGTGAACAACAACCATATGAAAAAATATTTCCAAAAAAATTGTAGGAGATGGGGGAAATGGGGGCGCCTCCTTAGATTTTCATCTAAGGAGGCACCTTAGATCCCCTTTTCCCATATATATATATATATGTATATATATATATATATATAATTTTCCCCACAAATTTTAGTTTCCTCCAGATTTAGTTTCACCTAAAATTTAAAATTTTAGTTTCCCAACATTTAGTTCTCTTAAGATTTAGTTCTCCCCAAAAATTATTTCCCCCTCCAAAATCTAAACGAACAAAAATCTAGCTTCGGTGCGGGTGCCTACGGCGCATAACCCGTGCCCTCGGGCACGGTTCATTTAAGATAATCCACTCAAAATCTTTGTTCTCTCCAAAAATTATTTCCCCCTCCAAAATCTAAACGAACAAAAATCTAGCTTCGGCGCGGGCGTCTTTGGCGCATAACCCGTGCCATCGGGCACGGTTCATTTAAGATATCCCCTCAAAATCTACGTTCTCCCCAAAAAATATTTCCCCCTCTAAAATCTAAACGAACAAAAATCTAGCTTCGGCACGGGCGCTTTCGGGTGTATGGAAAAAAATTTAACCCGGGCCAAAGAGTGGGGGGAAAAAGTGAAATGGGAGGGGTTTTTTTAGCAAAAAGGGAAAAATGTCGGTATTCTGCGCAAATATAGTGATTGTGAGGTGGGCACGAAAATAAAGGGGGGAAGTGCATAAGTGTGGGTGTGGGTGTGTATGGTGTGTGAGTAAAAAGTGAAATGAGAGGGTTTTATAGCAAAAAGGGGAAATAGGTGGTATTCTGCACAAATGTAGTGATTGTGTAGGGTTTGAAAACCAAAAGAAAAAAGTGGTGGTTTTTCCAAACACTCATCTCAACCCTTCTTTTACCAAGATTGAATCCTAGACATTCTTCTATCAACCTCCTTATACATTAGCATGACTTCAGCTTGTCCTAGTCAGCCCTAGGATTCAAAAACAGTTGTCAAATGTAATATAGATACTAGTCATAACTCATGCCCGTAGGGCACGGTTCATTTATGGTTTCCCCTTTAAAATCGTAGTTCTCCCCAAAATTAAAGCATAATAATTGGTATCACAATAGCAAGAATCATCAAAAATCGAGTCAAAACTTAAGTAACTCGATCAAACAACCCCAAAGAAGTCAAATCCATGCCTAATGAGAAGAAATAATTAGCGCATCGCTAGCGATCTGCGAGACGTGAGTGAGAGAAGAGTGAGATCTCAAGGAATTTCATTACAAATGAGATGCATGAGGGAAACAAGAGTAAATGAAAGAATAGAGAACGTGTAGCCCAAAGCATGATGATGAAAGAATGGGCTTGCAGTTCCCAAAGAATGATGATGGAGAACGTGTATCCCAAAGTGGGTGGAAAGTGAGGTGGAGAACGTGGGCTGTGGTTCTCATATGTTTTTGTTTTTTGTTTTTAAAAAATGCAAAAGGCCATATCATCATATTTTTTCCTAGTAATATTTTTGGTGACACGTAGGACAAAATTCAAAAAAGATCGTCATTTATATTATATACTAGTCATAACCGTGCACGTGGGTACGGTTAATTTAAGATGTTCCACCTCAAAGTTTTTGTTCCACAAAAAATTATTTTCGCAGTCAAAATTACGCGGAACAAATTAGCGTAAAAATATTTAGCGGCATGAGCGCATTCGGCGCGGAACAACAAATTCTGCGCATGTGCCTTCGACCCGGAACAACAAATTCGGGGTGGAACAACAAATTCGGGGCGGGCGTCTTCGGTGCAGAACAACAGATTCAGCATAGAACAAGAAATTCGAGGCAGACGCCTTCGGCGCGGAACAACAAATTTGGTGTGAAACAACAAATTAGCGTTAAAAAATTTAGTTGACGCCTTCAGCGTGGGAAATTATTCTCATCTTGTTGTCATATGCATCGAAGAGACGGTGGGCCCCACATTTAGGGAGAGATCATTCGATCTGCAGCAGCATTCGATCTGGCAAGTTAAAGTTTTTTCCCAAATGCATTAATTGTGTGCATTCTGCTATTCCCCAAAAACTTTCGTTTCTCCAGAAACTTTCATTTTCTCAGAAACTTTCATTCCCAAGAAACTTTCATTTCCCAAAAATGTTTTTCCCTCCAAAACTTTCCACAAAATCTCATCTCAACCATTCATTCCTCAAGATTAAATCGCAGTCGTTCTTCTATCAACCCTTTTGTCCTAGCCAGCGTGTCCTAGTCAGCCCTAAAATTCAAAAACAGTCATCAAATATAATATAGACTAGTCATAACACGTGCCCTCGGGCACGGTTATTTCACCTCAAAATCTTTGTTCTCCCCAAAAACTATTTCCCCCTCCAAAATCTAAACGAACAAAAATCTAGCTTCGGTGCGAACGCCTTCGGCGCACAACCCGTGCCCCCAGCCACGATTCATTTAAGATATCCACTCAAAATATGTGTTCTCCCCAAAAATTATTTCACCCTCCAAAATCTAAACGAACAAAAATCTAGCTTCGGCACAGGCGCCTTTGGCGATAACTCGTGCCCCGTGCCCTCGGGCACGGTTCATTTAAGATATCCCCTCAAAATCTTTGTTCTACCCAAAAATTATTTCCCCCTCTAAAATCCAAACGAACAAAAATCTAGCTTCGACGGGGACGCTTTCGGGTGTAGGGAAAAAAATTTAACCTGGGCCAAAAAGTTGGAGAAAAAAATTGGAATGGGAGAGTTTTTAGCAAAAAGGAAAATGTGTCGGTATTCTGTGCAAATGTAGTGATTGTGAGGGGACACAAAAATGAAGAGGGGAAGTGCATAAGTGTCGGTGTGTGTATGGTGTGTGGGTAAAAAGTGAAATGAGAGGGTTTTTTTAGCAAAAAGGGGGAAATAGGTGGTTTTCTGCGCAAATGCAATAATTGTGGGGGTTTGAAAACTAAAGGAAAAAAGTGGTGGTTTTTCCAAACACTCATCGCAACTCTTCTTTTACCAAGATTAAATCCTAGCCAATTTTTTATCAACCTCTTTATACATCAGCATGACATCAGCTTGTCATAGTCAGCCCTAGGATTCAAAAATAGTTGTCAAATGCAATATAGATATATATATATAAGACAACAACTATAATGATTGGGTGCGCTGACGTGGTTTCTTAGTAGCAGTCAAAAAGGCAACTTATGTGTGTTACTTTTTCAACTGTCACTCAGGGGCCACCATGTCAACGCACCTAATCATTTTTTCTTGGGTACCATCTGACCCATATTAATCATATATATAAAAGATAATAAATAACATGTGGTACCCAATAAATAAGAATAAAATACATTGTATTGTGTTCATATTGGTTCAAAAAAAACAAGCTCAAGGGTTATACTTTCGTATTTTTCTCGATCAATGTAAATGCGTCACATAAGCACACCGAATCATACTGATCAGATACCACCTGTTTTTCATTAATATGTATAAAGTAAACAATGGGTATCAGCTACCCAAGTAGGAGTACGTCAAATCCCCATCACTTATTTTTCCTTTTGATATGAACCGTTCATTTTGGTCTTCATGTTCTAAAATTCTAAACCACCAAATTTCAAGTGATTCTGGAAAGTTTTGCTCATTCATTCACCCATCCCAAATTTAATGATTTTGTCATAATAGAACTTTTTGCAACAGTGAGATGAATGATCAAAACCCCTAAAGTTTACTCTAAAATTTATAGTTTATGATTTTAGAACATGAAGAACAAAGTGAATGAATCTGATCGTTGAAAAAATAGATAGAAAGTGGGTTGTGTGAGGTAGTCAAGGAGGAATTTTCTCATTGTCAAGCTGACACCTATATTGCTCATATATATGGGAATCAGGTGGCCAAGGAAGAATTTCCTCAGTCCACCCACGGCCAAGCTCCCCTCATACATTATTTTGAAAAAAATTTCGAATATGCTTTACACCTCATGTATGATCACCACACCAAAAATCAAGTGAAACCAACACTACTTCTACACCTCGACCCACCCATTACAAAAAGTTCTATGTGATGCGACCGTTGATTTTGCAACGGGTGGATCGATGGGCAAAAAGTGTTGGATTCACTTGATTTTTGATATGTTGATCATCCATTTGGTGTAGAGCATAATGGGGGAAAAAATTCAAAATAAAGTATGAGAGTGGGCTTGGCAGGTGGTGGACTAAGGAGGAAATTCCTCCTTGGCCAACTGATTCCCATGAAACTCTGTGTGTGTGCGTGTGTGTGTGTATGTATATATATGTGTGTGTGTATATGTGGGTGTGTATATGTGTATATGTATATATGTATACGTGTATGTATATGTATATATGTATATGTATATATGTATATGTGTGTGTATGTGTATGTGTATGTATGTATATGTATGTATATGTGTATGTGTATGTATGTATATGTATGTATATGTGTGTATGAAATTTTTCATATGCAAAGAACAACCTGTATGAAAACCATGGGAAATGTTTTTTGAAGTTTTTTAAATCCAAATCACTAGGTTTGATCTACACATGCTAACATACCTACACACCAAAAATAAAAAAATCGCTCCTTATTTGCACATTGATCGAAACATTACAAGACATTCTATTCTTTTACAACCGTTGAATTTTGAAAAGTGTTGATCGATGATTAAATCCCATTATGATTAATCCATATTTTAAATTAAGGTGCATAAATGTTTAGATTAAACCTTAAAAGTTAAAAAAATAAAAGATAAAAAATCTTTTCGCACCATCTTTCTATGTGAAATTTTCACATAGAAAGATGATGTTAGATTCAAACATGGCCCACAAATCTTCACATTGGCATGATATTGTCCAATTGAGCCCACCGGCCCAATTGGTTTTGTTCTTGGGCTTCCCCAAAAGGCCTCATGCCAATGGAGAATCTTAGCCATATTTTAAACCCCAAAGATTTCCCTTCCCTCACCGATGTGGGACTATGTTCACATCCCAACAATCATCCCCTTGAACAAAGGAACATGTGCCTCCCCTTAAACGATCATCTATCATCCCAGATCTATCTAGACCGACTCATCTTCACCATGTGTGAAGCTGCACACGTCCATGAAGCACCAGGAGCGGCTCCTCTTTCATCATGTGTGGGGCAGAGGACACACGTCCCATGAAGCACCCGGAGCTCACCGTCTTTCCAATAGATTGGAGCCTACCATCTTTGTTCGTCACCCAGAGGAGACAGCATCAGAGTACAGGATTTGGCTCTGATACCATTTTGTTAGGTTTAAACATGGCACACAAATCTTCACATTGGCATGATATTGTCCAATTGGTTTGTTCTTGGGCCTCCCCAAAAGGCATCATGCCAATGGAGAATCCTAGCCATACACATCTCTCACCGATGTAAGACTATGTTCACATCCCAACAATGTCATCAACAAACAAAGCCAACATGAAATATGACCCATCATTGAATAGTTTGTAATAAATGCCATGATCATAGTCACTTCGGAATAACCAAGATTCATGATGATGGATGATCGTTCGAGGGGAGTCTCATGTGATCCTTTGTTCAAGGGAAGAATTGTTAGGATGTGAGCATAGTCCCACATCGGTGAGGAAAGGGAATTCTTGGGAGTTCAAAATATGGCTAGGATTCACCATTGGCATGAGGCCTTTTAGGGAAGCCCAAGAACAAGACCAATTGGGCCGGTGGGCTCAATTGGACAATATCATGCCAATGTAGAGATTTGTGGGTCATGTTTGAACCTAACAAATGGTATCAGAGCCAAACCACGTACTCCCGATGATGTGTCCTCTAGGTGACGAACAAAGATGGTAGGCTCCAATCTATTGGAAAGACGGTGAGCTCCGAATGCTTCATGGGACGTGTCCTCTACCCCCCACACGATAAAAGAGGAGCCGCTAATGATGCTTCATGGACGTGTGCAACTTCACACACGGTGAAGAGGAGCCAGTCTAGATAGATCTGGGATGATGGATAATTGTTTGAGAGGAGGCTCATGTGGTCCTTTGTTCAAGGAGAGTATTGTTGGGATGTTAACATGGTCCCACATCGGTGAGGGAAGGGAATTCTTGGGGGTTTAAAATATGGCTAGGATTCTCCATTGGCATGAGGCCATTTGGGGAAGCACAAGAACAAAATCAATTGGGCCGGTGGGCTCAATTGGAGAATATCATGCCAATGTAGAGATTTGTGGGCCATGTTTGAACCTACGTATTAAATGTTGATGGTATTTGTATTCCCCCAACAAATTTTCCCCCAACCCAAAAAATTTTCCCCCCAAACCTTGATGTGACATTGCCACATGGGACAAAGTTCAAAAACAGCCCTCAATTGTAATATATATATATATATATATATATATATATATATATATATATATATATATATATATATATATATATATATATATATATATATATATATATATATATCATACATTAATAGGTATTAATTGACAAATACAAGATCTATCCTACACGATGAAATGAGATTCTCCACCATACAGTATAGGGGATCACATAATGTATACCTTTTGTACACTCGTACCATTATGAAGGACAATGCATTACATCATCGTATATGAGAGATTTCATATATGACATATAGAGATTAATAGAAATTCAATGATTTAAGTGAGATCTCTATCATGTATGATGGCATGATACATTCGCTTGCAAAGATATATAGGGATAAAAAGTACACGTATGACCTCTTATACCATATGGAGAAGAAGACGCCATATCATCGTATATGAGAGAGATCTCTCACAAGTCATATGTCATATGATACCCATAATGCACCCATTATTTTATACATGTATATATAATGACAAACACGTGATGGCTGATTAAAATGATCAGTTGTACAGAAGTGATGCATGTGTATTGGTCAAGGAAAAAGCAGAAAAAGCAGCCTAGCTTGTTTTTTCCTCGATCAATGTGTTCGTGCCACATCAGCATATCTGATTATTTTTCATCATGTACCACCTGGTACCTAGCATTCTTACACACATATATATGTACATATGTACATACGTATGTACCTATATATATGTATAGGATTAAGTACATTATGGCCCCTTCTGACAAAAGCTAACCGTTCTATAATCATACGAAAATGTGGTTCTTTCATTTATTAAGGACAGCCTAGTGCATATATTAATGGATCAAATGTATATGTATAAGGAATGATTCATATATATCCAATAATATTATAATAAGCTTCGACGACTTTCGCCATTCGTTGGCACGGTATTTTTGAATCCTTTTATTTAAGTACGAAGTTCTATTAGATTCATAGTAATTTTTTTACTTCCTATAATTTGACACTTATTTTTTCTAACAAAAGAGTAACATTTCAACATTTTACACAGTATGCTTTCCTCTGTACAGACTGGATCTCATAAATCATAACATTTTTCTTCAAAAAATAGAAAGTTTTGTTGTGGAAGTTATAGATATGGAAACATGTCATATGAAGTCCACTTTAGTATGCGAAGCCCATGACTCCAATACCATGTGTTTGGATTTGGGTTTTGTAGGGTTTATGTAATAGCACGGATGCAGGGCATACTTCATTCCTCATGGTTCTCAACGTCATTAATTATTTCACTTAACAATGCAGACCTATATAGAACAAGTAGTAGATCTACTAGCTCAATTATGGCATTGTTTATTGACAGCTCTAAACGTACATGCAAAAATGAAAACCAGCCATAGCCGAATCTAGTTCTGTCTACAAATTGAAGATAGTTCATTCCGTAAAACAAAATGATTTGTAGCCACACGTCTCTGATACTATTCAAGTTGCTCTTCAAGTACCCTTTTGAACCTTCAACAAATAACATGCCATTTTGGTTAACAGATAATAGCCATGGGAACAAATTTTCCTATAACTTCCAGTTCTTTAGTTCACAGGACGTCAGTAACAACAGAGTCTTTGCAGTCAACTATATGAATCCTTCTTTACTTCCTCCTTGTTCAATTAGTAACATTCAAGGAAATGTGAATGCTTACAAATCGGTTTCCCAGGCGTTCGAAAAATCTCACCCATCACAAATGTGTTTCACATCCAGTAGGGAAGTAGGAACACAATATATGAACTTTTCTGAACTAAAAAAGAACTATTTTACCCAGCGCTTTCAATTCTTTGGTTCACAGGACTACAGTAACAACAGGTTCTTTGTCGTCAACTAGATGAATCCTTTTATACTTCCTCCTTATTCAATAGATCACCTTCATAGGAAATGTGAATATTTACAAATTGGGTTCACATGACTTTAAAATAACCGTACTCATAAAAAAAAAGTTAATAGTGAAACAGACAACCAGACTAATGGTGTCAGCCGCTTATCAAATTCTCTTAGTGGAAGTAGTAAATAATAGGGGGAAGAAAAGCATGTAGATTATCAAACAAAAAGGGGGTGAGTTATGTGAAAGTTTGTATGGAGTCACCTTCGCCATGAAAGATTTCCTCCCAAATAATTTAGAGCATGTATGTATGTGGCGTCAACTATCTAAGAAGGAATTTTCTCCTATACACTCGTTAAAAAGACCGATTTTGATTATTTTTTAAATGACTAGCACCGTTTATTTTGATCTTTATGTTCTAAAACCCTAATACATGCAAAGATCTAGTTTAGTTAACTCAAAGTGTTTTTCTTATTGATTTAATCATTACAAAAAGTTCTATTGTTGCAAAACTATTAAAATTGCATTGAGCGCAGCAGAAAGGATTTTTTCTTGGACAGTTATTTCACATGCATACATACAAAGAAAATAATGGAAATGAGCTAACAATTCATTCCCATTATGCGCTACGTAGAGAGAGAATGTGGGAAGTAGGGCTCCCTTATTTTTCCCATTTTCGACTGGCCGCCCATGACCCCCTTCTCTCTTTGGCAGTGCATTTACGAGAATGAGTTAACAGCTCATTTCCAGCAAGCGCACACACATATACATATATATGCATAAATGCATATATATATATATATACATACATATATACAGGTGTGTCTACACACATGTGTGCGTGCATGCACATATATATATATACGAATGTACCTCAAAACATATGAGAGATATTTTATAGTAGCTTCACTCTAGCCTTATATGACAAGGGATGATATATTTTGTACTTTTTGTCCCAATATCTTCTCTGAAGAACAATGCATAATGTTATCGTATATGAAAGAGATCTCACATATATCATATATGAGGCTCATTATTTACACACACATATATCAAACAGTGGTAGTGTGTCGCTTTAGTCAGGAGGCTACAGTGTCCCATTTAGCCAACAGGCTAGCATGAAGCTGATGTGTCGCACGTCCTGGTTTGTTTTTTACAATTATAGAAGCCTTTCATAATGATCCATATATGTTGAAACAATACTTTACTAAAAATCTAATGAACTTTATGACATATGTTTGTTGATCGGATTATTAGCAATTCAACAATTTTATGTCAACATGGTTTTTTTAACGATCCAAAGATGAGCAAAGGATACGTGATTCTAGAGATTTTTGATGTGTTTGTGTTTGAATACATACATCTTCATGGGGAAAAATAGCCGAGACATGCGATACATCAACGTCACTCTAGCCTATTGGCTAGAAATACACACTAGCATCCATTTACTTATACACACACACACATATAGAAAATAATGAAGATCGGATGTCGAACAAATGAAATTCATCCATTAGCCCGTAAAAAGTTCATTGTCTTTTTAATGTTCAACACCATTAAATTGATGGGTTTTTTTAGAAATAAGTCCCCCAAAAGATGGCTTTTTCGAAAAGAGTACCTCAAATCATAGCATTTGCTATTAGATCCCCACAATCATTTAAATCAATCGAAAAGAGTGACTGTGTAAAGAATTGTTAAATCTGAAAGAAATATTCCGTCTATACTAACAGAAAACATGAAATACACGTCATACTATGCCTCTTTTCATCTCCCGTCTTCCCAACATCTCGAATGAAGCTCGAATGAAGTAGCAGAGATAGCAAAAAGAGACGATCAACAAGATCCAGGCTGATCCCACCGTTGGGACTGAAGCCTCTCTCGATCTACTCGGGAAAGATCAACAAAACATAGAGAACGATGGCCTGCAGTGTGTTGAACTGGGCATGTGGATTAACGCGAGAGTGAAAAGCGACCCACTGTTGGTGCATGACCATAGAAACCCCGCCCCCCATCCACAAGCACTTGAGGGTCCTAGGGCCTCCGGTGCCAGACCAAATTCTGAGGGACCAAATCTTCCACCTTCGCCTTCTTCCACCAGTGACCCCACGTGGCCACGCCATCCTTCGTGCCTGAAAACTTCACATCCCGTGCCTTATGGCCTGACGGTCCAACGTGGACCTCTGAGCAGTGCTCATAAACTTTGGCAGAGAACACAAACAAGAGCTTCTGAACTCCAAGCATAAGCCTCTCACATGCGTCCAATGTCCGTTGACCAACCTGATCTAACTGTCCGACAATACCCAATTGTCGATCATGGGCTTCAAGAGCTTCTCAGTTCCACAATAGGAACAACCAATTGAGCAAACAACAAACGCCAACTATGGTTGATTACTCTTATAAATGTCTTTTAAAATTAGAAGAATCCCCTCTGTTTGGACATGTGGACGAAGATCCGCCCCCTCCATGTTGATCGAAGGGCTCGGATTGATGATCGATGACTGAGGGACGGCCATGGGGCACTTGAGTCTTCTCCTTATTGGCCAGGTACTTCAGTTCATTTTGTTGGGGATGAGGGGTTGTGGATGCCGACGGAGGTGTTACGGACGACGGTGGAATAAAGGGCCAAGAAGAGTAGGAAGGAGTTGAGGGGGAAGGACTTGAAGCGCCTGGTGATCGGGATGAGGGATTGAAGGGTGAGCTGGAAGAGAATGAACCGGGTATGGATCGGCTGGGCGGTTGAACAAGGAGATGTTGCTGTAGGAGCAGAGGACGAAGAGGCCGTCGGAGGAGCAGAGAACAGGGAGATGTTTTGTCCTTTAATGCGGGTTCGGGTAAACTCGGATATAACCACGCTTAAACTACACCCGAGTTAAGAATTTTAATAGTTTCTGTCCAAAAGGACTCTTTTCGATTGATTTAAATGATTGGGAGGACCTAATAGCAAATGTTATGATTTGGGATACTCTTTTCGGAATTGTCATCATTTGGGAGACTTATTTCAAAAAACACCCAAAATTGATATACATATTTTAAAACCTAAATAGATAGCACATTGAGTGAACCCTAGAAATATTTTGGATGTTGATCCAAAAGGTTGGAAACTTTAATGGTTTTGCAATAAATAAACTTTTGTGATCACATAAATCGACCATCAACATTTCCAAGGTTCTTTGATACACTATCTATTTAAGTTTTAGAATATTATAAACAACTTGATTGGTGCTGATAAAAAATAGTGGAATTTTTAGAGCTAACTAAGGAATTTCCTCCGTTAAACATCCAATATCCATTATATATATATAATTGGGCTAGAAATCTGTCACCTATTTTTTGAGCACAAACTTAACGCCTTAAATAAAATAAGGTAAATTTTGCTAACACTTTCCGAACAATTGCATGTGTCACTAAATAATTCTAAAGAATGAAACTAGTAGAGACATCTCACCGACTCAATTTTTTTCTATTTTTACCCCCTCCAAGTTTCTTCTTCCCACTTTTGTTGTTGCTTTTGTCTCTCCTCAATTTCTCTCTCCACTTTCTACCTCCACCATCACTCCCTTTTGCACATCCAACCTTTCTTGGAGATGCTGATTCTCTCAAACTTGTAGAGGAGAAGAGAGAAAGAGTAAACAGAAAGTGAGGAGAGAGAGCAGCAAAAAGGAAAAGAAGAGACATAGAGGGTTAGGATGGAAAAAGTAAGTCAATGGGTATCTCTACTGGTTTCATAGCTCCAGAGTATTTAGTGACATGCATGCAATAGTTCATGAGGTATTAGCGGAATTTACCCATAATAATATTATGCACCCAAACTACAAACATATTCCCTTAGAAGTGGTCTAACCTACGTAAATTATATGCAAACAAAAAATTCATATGATCTCGATATGTTTTGCCCGTACATTTAGTAGCAAAAAATAAACATTCTAGAATTTTATTAAGAGTGTTGATGCACATTAGTTTCATAAGCAACATGAATACAAACAGTAGAAAAGATATACACGAGTAGCGCTTAACTGTAAATAATAAATAATAAACACAATAAACCTAATGTTTGGTGCAATAAATGTGTACTAACCCTTTCAAGAAGATATTGTTCTTCATAAGGTAATCGTGTGTTGGTATTGCATCTTCCACTAACTATCTCCAATAGAAGAACACCGAAGCTGTAAACATCTGACTTCCGTGTCACCTGCCCACGTACTGCATACTCTGGAGCTAAGTAACCTCTGTTCGACAAAAAAAATAAAAGGACCATGGGTTAGAAAACAGAGGACCTAGATATCTTAGGACAAAAGAAAATTAGCTCTTCTAATCTCCACATTCTAATCTTCCATTGTGATGTGCCATACGACACCCTGTGTTTACACATTTCATTGTAATGAAATCACATCTCTTGTTCATTGTTGAATGATATACCAACAAGGGAATCCAGTGATGTAGTTGGCCAAAGCCTGTGTCTCCAACACAAGCCCAGTGTCCAAGAAAACATAACATCACATATGTAGCCTGAATTCTTTGAAGCTTAGTAAATAAGCTTGGCAACAGATTAGTAAAAAGTGAAGCTTTGTAATAAGCTTAGCAACAGATCAGTAAAAAGTGAAGCTTTGTAATAAGCTTAGCATCAGATCATGAGAAAGCATGTACAGAACAACAAGTCGGATCAATTTCTTTTTAAGAGCAGGTCGGCCAGTGTGTCTTCTGTCACCCTTTTTATTTTAGGGGAGTGGTGGAGAAGTAGAAAAACCATGTAATTAGAAGATGTGAATCAAACTCACATTGTTCCAGCAACACGAGTGCTGACATGGGTTGTATTTGGCGGTAGAAGCCTTGCTAATCCAAAATCTGAAATTTTAGGGGTAAGATCTCTATCAAGAAGAATATTGCTTGCTTTAATATCCCGATGGACAATGTGGGGTCGGACTTCCTCGTGAAGGAATGCAAGTCCACGAGCAACACCTATGCAGATTTTGGTTCGTGTTTTCCAGCTGAACTGAATGTTGTTACGGTTTGGACCTAAGAAAGTGCAAGGGAATGAATTGTCCTTAACTGAATTAGTTTAGATAACTAAAGGGTATTCCTTCAAAAATTCAGCACTAAAGAACAACAGCAAACAATAATTATAAAGTCCAGTATCAAAAAACTTACCGAGAAGAGTTTGTGCAAGACTATTGTTCTCGAGATAATTGTAAACTAGTATTCTATGATCACTCTCCACGCAACAACCATACAGCCTGACAAGGTTCTCATGGCTTATATCAGAGACTACAGTAAGCTCGGTCAAAAACTCGCGTTTTCCTTGTCTTGACTCATGGGATAGGACCTTTACAGCAACAGCTGTCCCATTTTTAAGTGTTCCCTACACCATCATATAAGGCAGGTAACAACAATGCTTAAATTTATTCATGTTGGAGTTTGAGCTGAAAAACAATACCTTGTAAACAGATCCAAAGCCGCCTTCACCAACTTTATTGCTAAAATCTGTTGTGGCTTTTCTCAATTCTTTATAGGAGTATATCTTCACATTCTCAATGCCTGAAATATCTGAAGGAAAAATGAGGAAGTCAGTGGCACATACTTTACAAAACAAGGTTGACGAGGGAGAAAACTTCCATTCCTTAAGATAGCATATTAGAACTAAGTGTTCTCCAAGAAACGAAAGGCTATGCCCACATTGTGGAAGCTGCACATACAAGATGTACCTTCATCGCTCTGAACAGTTTGCTTCCGTGAAACCCCTTTCCCCTTGAATATGCAAGAGAACCAAGTCATTTACTTTGACTAACACAGATTAACCTTTCTAGGCTGAATGACGACTTATATGGGACACCTGCAAAAATTGAATACTTAATTGAGGCTCTATTGAATTCAGAAATTTGATGTGTGCATGTAGATAGACAGACAGACAAATCAAATCATGTAGGTAGATAGGCATGTATTTCAGTTATGGGACGGTCATCATGTTAATGTCCATTGTAGAAATATTATAATGCTAAAGAAACAATTTATTTAGTAATTAGCACGTGGTAATTCAAGTGTCCATGTTTGTGTAATATGTCACTGTCCTTGACCATGATACTCTAAGAAACATATTGACAAGACACTCCTATGAGGAAGCGACATGACATATTGACACATGATAAATTGTACAATAATACATGCTGGCACACTACGTGCCTTAGAGGGTTATACCTTACATGGAACCTCATTAACCAACCACCGTTGCATTTCGCAAATGCAACCACAACCACACTATTTACTAAACACATAAAGCCTAGCTTTAATTAAGGGTCAATTAAAGAGTGTCAAAAGACTTTTTGTTTTACCATACATAACATGACACATTGAAATTGGAAATAGATTCAACTTTTGCTTTAAGTTTCAAAAGGAATGATGAATGGAAAGTAGGATCATAAAGATAGTGCACAGGGTGGAAACTATGAGTTGTTTCCTTTGAGAAATATCAAGTGTGGGATAGACTTGTTAGTGGGTTTGGCATGAAATGGCCCAATAGACCGAAACCCGTCCCGAACCGTTAGTTGTGATACGTGAAAGATTTCCTCAACTAACATAAAGATTTTGCATGTGATTCTCTATCATGTATTGTGTGCCGGTTGAGGAAATCAAGGGACAATTACATGAGTAGAGGGATTGGTGGTGGTCCCATAAATAGAAATGAGTTTCTCTCCTCTATCATTAAGTAATAATAGCCACTCTTCGGAATCCCCCAAAATCTATTTCAATTTTTACTCTCTCAAATCTCAAATCTCGGAATTCATATTTGGTATCAGAGCAGGTTCTTAGTCCGAATCCCAAACAAAAATCAGTTGCCTCTCATCTCGACCCAAACACCGTCGATCTACGAACAACTGCTGCTCTCAGCTGTTTCTTCGAGGCTGCTCATTCTTTAAGGTAGAATGGAGCCAGCTGTGTACGTTCTTCCACGTATCCACGTGAACTGAGCTAGCATGTTCTTTCACGAGCATGTGCGAGCAGTTGCTTTTCTACCATGACCCACAAGCCTTGCATCCGCGTCTGTGTGGACGCATTTTCATTGATCTGCATGCGCCAACATGGCTCTTTTCTTCGAGGCTGTGTCTGCCACCGAGCAAAGCAGCAATACAGTCGATTTTTTCGCATATTTCAGCATGTCTTCACCGAGCAGTCGTCCATACGTCAGTGCCTTTTCTCCTTTGGTCCCGCGCACAACCAGCCGCAGCTTTCCTAAGACATTTTTCGAGGCAAAAGCCACATCGCACAGCGCGCATCTCACCGCAAAATCAACGCTTCTTATGCGGGCTACCCCTCTTCCACGCAAATCTGTTTCCACGTGAGGCTTCCATGCATGGCACCCATGCTTCCTAAAAACAGAGCATGCATTGCACGGACTTCCACGTGCCCGAGAACAGAGCAGCCAGGAATCCATGCCGCCACGTGGCAGTGCGGCAAAAACCAATGGTTGCTTCTTCGTTTTGATCCTCCCACTGAGCAAAAGAATCAGATTTGCCTTGATCCTCGCATCGGGAAAATTCAAACTTGCCTTGATCCTCGCACAATAGACTTCCCTCTTCCACTTTTCCACAAATCAGACTTCCCCTCTTCCACGCACATCACGTCTACATTGCGGTTCCATGCATTCTTCCACATGACAGTAGCCACAAGCCAGTATCAATTCACAGGCACAATACGGCAATATGACAGACGCCATGCTTCAATCATCGAGCACCCAACCAAGCATTTTCCTCCACTGGGCAGAACCAGTACCACGCGTCAGATCCATGCACGGAGGCTTCCACACACAGATCAAAATCAGTTTCGATCAACCGATGTATGATCAGGTTCCACGGTTTATCGTATTTAATTATATTTTTTTGCATTTATTAGATTTGCGTATATTGCCCCCTTTGACTAAAACTAAATTAAATATTCACCACAACACATTAATTAAAAACATATTTTCCCTTGTCACATTATAATTCTGTTTCTGCATAGATAGACTCCCCTCAAAACCTAATTAAATTTGTCACTCATATTAAAAGATTAAATCATTTAATTGTTAGGATAGATTGCTATATTTAATGGGGAATTCACAAAAAAATACCTTAACGTTTGGGGTATCATTCAAATTATTACCCTGAACGTTTAAGTCGTACACAACAATACATTTTTGCATGTTTTGGCTAACGGACGACGACGACGTTAAGTTATACCCATTTTGCCCCTGATTGAAGCTCAAAAAAATACCATCATGTTTGGGGTATCTTTTAAGTTAATACCCTAACGTTTGGGATATCTTTCAAGTTAATACCCGCTCGGGCCCATGTTTAGCTGTGAGCCCATGTTGCAGCATTTTGAAGAGATGATCGTCAGAGATGGCTCGACTCCAATTCTTGCTCACGGACTTGAGACAGCACAAGGATTTGAAGGAAATCTGAGAGAGGATGATATAAATTATGAACTCATCCGACAAGCAGCGCGATATCTGCTCATGTCGCCAACGCTGCACTGCTGACATCTTAAGATTGTTCGCTGGCTTCAGCTTCTCGTTCCAAGGCTTTCACCAAGAAATAGAAGATCATCCTAAGTATCACCAATTCTCTCATAGCCAATTCTTCCCTCTCAATTTCAATCAAACAACCAACTTGTTTGTGACCCTAACGATCGTTATTTCATGCCTTCTTCTCTTCCGTCGTTTCCTCCTCTCCCTCCAACACCGCCACCATCGACCATTCCGTTCTACAGCAAACATTTGTACCTCAAGAGGGCTTCTTCGCACTGCAGTTTGATTACCATGATAATCCATTAGGATTGGTTTTGGCTTATGTAACTAGTTCAATATTCATTGCTGCTCTCACATAGAAAAAGAAAGAAGAATGATAGCAAGCAAAACATTTTCGCTGCATACAAGAAACAATAAAGGAACACACAAAATTAAGCCAGCAAGACAATGAAAGCAAGCAGAAATGAATATTGAAAGGGAAAACAAATAACAACTTACTGCATATATCAACTACATGAATGTTTCATTAGCATCATATGCCGAGTAGCATCACAGTCCACACCATTTAGAAAAACACTAAGCTATTTCAATTTGAGAATCAGAGATATCATGCATTACATTACAAGGGTAAAATATATGTCAAAACATGAATGATACAACTGGATGAGATTCTTGAGACAGTAAGTACCAACAATAAACCAACCAACGAGAATGGACACGAAGGCAACCATGAAGATCAAGAAGTTTGAACCGCAAAAAAGAAGCCCTATGGAGCAGACGACCCCAAAAGGCAACAAAGACCTCGCCGCTGCAGTATTGCTCATCCAAGTACCTCTGAAGAACATGAAGATTGCTAAATTCACTACATTTCATCTGACACGCCCACCATATCCCATTCTGTTTAGGTTGTTTGCTACAAAAGAGTGGCAGTTGCACGTGAACAGGCTGATGTTCTTGGTCTTCGTCATCTCGGTAGGCATTGCCGAGATCTCCTCAAACGCATCGAAGATGGTGTGAATGACATGTCAGTTAGGGGAAGAATCTCTGCACGCCCAAAAGCTCTTGTAGCAACCGAACCAAGAGCAGCCCAATTTAGGGGGTGGTTGTTCTTGTTCTTCTTGTTCTTCTGTTTGTCCATGTCTTTCTTGTCGGAGCAGCAGTAGCAGCCTAAGAGATACGCAACCACTTCCTGCTCCTTGGCAAAGATGGCCGAGGCCAGGGCCATGAGAGCGGTGGGGCGGGCCGAGAGATGGGAGGAGGGAGGTGGGGGAGGGGTGGGAAGATGGGTGGACCCTCTTGGCCCCTTTGTTGGGAAAGCAGAGCTTCTTCATTTGAGAGAGACGATGCCCTCGACCATCCTCCACCGTTCATCCCCGGGGTCTACATCTATGACATATTCTTCTATCATAAGAAGCTTTGCGTCATTGGTTTTCATGGACATGTACAGGCTGGCATTGATTTCGTGACCCCTGGCCAGAGCCTCAACTGTGAGCCCATCACCACGAGCATCATATCTGGGGAAGGAGAAAGAGAAGACGAGTCGAGCAACCACAACAGCAGCAGCAGCAACAACACAACAGCAACATGGATCTAGGGATGGCAATAATGGCCTGACCCGCCCGGCCCGACCTGGCCCGACCCGGTTTTGACCCGGCCCGACCCGGCCCGCAGTAGATGGGTCGGGACAAGCTTGGGTAGTTAAATACCCGCCCCGCCCCGCAATATTGATGGATCCATGGTGATTGTGGCTGATGGTTATGAAACTTGGAGCGGTGGTGTAGTGTTTGATAATGCCACTCATCAGTCAGGCAGCGGCGACAGTGGCAATCAATTGTCGTCGTCATCCGATGATTTATTTGCTCTCGAAGAACTACTATCCAGCATAAATGCCTTGCCTAGCTTGCTGCTGCTAGTACTACCACCACCGTCAGATGTCGAGGCATGGCCATCTTCTTTGGTTCCTTTGATGACTGAAGCTAATCATGTCCAACATTGGCCCGATTTTGATCAATATTTGGTCATTTGACCCGATCCTAGAGATAATATTAGGCAGTCTTTCGCTCGAGAACCTCCTCCAGCAAGATGTTCCCGCCATGGTGCCATCCGGCGAGTGCTATCGGTTTTGAGTAGCCTTTCTCCGAGGGATATGTTGATGTCGGTGTATTAATTTTGTTTCATTGGCATACAGATCCTCTTATTTTCAACAGGATTCATCGGAATTCTTTTCCGTAAAGCAAAGGAAAGTAGCATTAACCGCTATGTTGATGGTCATAAGAGGCAATTTTCTACCGTTTTTGGGTATTAAATTGAAATATAACGTAAACGGTAGGGTATTTTTTTGTAATTTCCCCTTTGAGGAACGAGTGAGTGGTAAAATCGTCTAGATTTGAGTCTTTTAGACGGAAAATAGAAAAAAGGTATCAAGTTAAACCCGACATACAACGTTAGGGTTTAAATATGTACAACTTAAAAGTTCAGTGTATTAACTTGAAAGATAGCCCAAAGGTTAGTATATTTTTTTTGAATACCCCATATTTAATTTTCTGTTGATCAACTAACTACATGTATTTTTGCATCTATATCTAAAAATCTTATTGTTCATCAAGTAAATGGCTAGTAAATTAATTGCATCTAAACTGGCTAAGATAGAATACCTCAATGGTTCTAACTATGACATGTGACACATACAAATAAAATATAGACTTATACATGACAATCTAGATAATCTCATAGAGGCCTTTGCTCTTACTCTTGCTAAAAATCCTACAGATGCTCACAAAAGAGTTTGACATGGAACATTAATGACAAGAAGGCTAAAAATTATACTCATGTTCATGAAAGATAGCATTATTAAGGTATTTGAAGACTATAGTACTGCTAAGGAAATGTGGCAGGTTATCAAGAAGAATTATGACATCACTTCAGAGGTGAACATACAACTCCTGATGCATAGATATGATTCACGTTGTATGCAAGAAGGTGACAATGTTATTGAACATATGAACAAAATGATTATCATGTCTAAGACCCTAGCTATTGCAACTGAAATTCCTGAGAATCTGCATGTGACAACTATTTTGAATAGTCTGTCACACTAATTAGATATGATTGTCACTACTCTTAGGGTAAATAGAACCATTAAACATGTCACTGACTTGCTAGCTCGGTTGGCAATGAAACAAGAAGGGCTCGGATGTAAACATTGTGCAGGAAGAAGATGCTAATGTTGCTCAATACCGAAATACACAAAGAGAACCAGCGTCTTGGACATGTGAATCTCGCTTTAAGGGAATTGGCCAGCACTAAGCTCGTGGTAAAAAAAGACATCCTGGATCTTGTTGCATCTACCAGAAGTTTGGTTACTTCAAGGCCAATTGTTCTCTGATAAAGAATAAAGGCTATCCTAGGCACCTAAACAAGTAGGATCTGGAAAACTGAGAGTTCATTGATGTTATTAAAAGTAATGTTGTAACTACTGATGCTAAATGATGGTAGATTGACTCGGGAGCAACCCGACACATATCAAACAAAAAGGAAGGGATTGTCAACTTCCAAGAACTGAAGAAAGGATATAAGAGGATTTATCTGGATATGAAAGGTATCGGTTCATACAGATTGAATCTGGAGATAGCATTATGATTCACAAAGATGTGTTTTATGCACCTGGCATAAGACGTTACCTGATCTCTGTTTCGATTTTGCTGAAAAATGGGTTTGAATTAGATTTTACAACAACAGAGTGTTTATTGGGAAAGACAAAAAAATATTTGATATGGACAAGTTTGTGCATGTACATGATTTGTTTTGTCTTTCCGTTGTAAAATCTGCTATTGGAAACAAAGATTATGATTTGAATTATTCCTCGTGTCTTTTGTTAAATTATGATCTTTAGTACATGATATTAGGACATCCCAATAACAATTAGATGGATCAAATAATCAAGAAGAATTTATTACCAAAATTGACAGGTGTAAGGACATTACCATGTGAATATTGACTAACTAAAAATGACTAGGAAAGGT
Source organism: Scilla litardierei (assembly GCA_030789695.1). Classification (NCBI taxonomy): domain Eukaryota; kingdom Viridiplantae; phylum Streptophyta; class Magnoliopsida; order Asparagales; family Asparagaceae; genus Scilla; species Scilla litardierei. Next base: position 143,927,709 of record CM061131.1, read on the forward strand.
CAAAGGGCCAACGAATTGTTGAATTAATTTATTCTGACATTTGTGGACCATTAAGCATAAAGATACATGGGAATAAAGAATGTTTTATAACATTTATAGATAATTATTCCAAGTATACTTCCGTGTATCTTTTAAAGAGAGTCTGAAACCTTTGAATGTTTTTAAAGATACAAGGCATAAGAAGAAAGAAAAATTGAAAGGTACATGAAGGTGTTAAGAACTGATAGAGTTGAGGAATTCAATCAAATGGATTTAAGGATTACTCTATTCAATACGATATAAATAAGCATACTAACATGCTTTATACATCGTAATAAAATGGTGTGACTAAAAGAAAGAATTGAACATTAATGAACGCAGTAAGATGTATGTTCTCACATTCTGCTCTCCAAGGATTTTTGGAGAGAATCTATGGTGACTGCTAATTATGTTCTGAACAGAATTCCCACAAAATCAGTCGAGTCAACAACGTATGAGATATGAAATGGACGCAAACCCAATTTGAGTCATTTGATAAAATGGGCTTGTATGACACATGTTCTCATTTCATATCATGTTAAAGATAAGCTAGATTTCAAAACCGTAAAGTGTAGATTTATAGGCTACTATGAAAGATATAATGATACATGTTCTTCCATGAAGAAAATGAGTCATTGAAAACAGAGATGCTACTTTTCTTAAAAAAATCTAAAAGCAAGAGAACTAGTCCAAAAAAAATATGTCGCTTTGCTGGACTTAAATGATGTTTCCGACTTGGACATAGTGGATGAATAAATCATTTAATTATGAAAGATGAGCATATAAATGAGAATATACCTATGGAAAATCAACCAGCTAAACATGTCCAACCTGCAAATCTTAGTGGTAACATAAGACCCAAAACAACACATGTAAGGATGGATGATTATTATTTATATTCATATGAACCATCATGTTTCTTAGTTGATATTGACATAGACGAACAAACCGATCTCTTGAATTATGCACATTTAATGATATCACTTGAATCAGACCAATAGCTTAAGGCCATTAAAAGGAAGCTTAACTCAATAGAGAGAAACAATATATGGAAGCTATGCGATTTACCAGAAGAGAGTTGTGTTAAAGAAGAATATCAGGTTGATGGGTCTATTAATACATTCACGGTCCTATTAGTTGCCAAAGGATGTACTAAGAAAGCATGTAGTGATTATCATGAGACTTATTCTTCGGTTGCTAAGTTTACATCTATAAGGATAATCTTAACAATTGTTGCATATCTTAACTTTGAACTTTTTCAAATGAAAGTGTCAAGACTGTATTTCTTAACGGAGAGTTGAAGGATGTAATATATGTGAATCAATCTGAGGGATTTTAGGTAGAGAGACATGAAGATAAAGTGTATAAATTGAAAAATCATTATATGGTTTAAAATAATCATCTAGATAATGGTATCCAGATTTCGTAATAGTGTTATCTGACTTAGTTTCATTGTAAACAAATTGAATAATTATGTGTATGTCTTGAAAAGTGGGAGCAGTTTTACAATATTTTCCTTGTATATGAATGATATTTTGCTTGCTGGAAATGAAATTGAAGTATTGAATAAGATTAAATCAGTACTCTGTAGTGAATTTAAGATGAAGTACATGGAGGATACACCATATGTTCTTGGTATACAGATCATTAGAGATCAAAAGTCTAGAATGTTGAGTTTGAACCTAAAAAAGTATTTGCATACAATATTGAGAGAAATTTTAAAACAAGATTAGAGGTCTCAATTTCGATTTTGATCTTCTGTAAATTTTAGGTCACGGTCAGATTTCGCTTGTGTCGATGGCTTTGGAGTTTCGTTTCGTTTCATCTCTATCGATAGTTTCGATAGTTTTTCTAAACATTAGTTGTATTATTAATATCAAATACTAACGGAAGTATTAATTTATAATACTATTAAAATTAAAAATACATATATTCTATAATTTAGAAGGGTTTTGCTATTCATGTTACACATTTTGATAAACAAATTACAAGTTTTTAAAATTTTCATTTCCCGTCTAAAAGATAGTGGCAAACTTGTAATTAAATGCTACATGATTAGCAAAATGTGTATGATGAATAGCAAAATGTGTAGTGTTGTTGATGCTAGTCAAATTACACATTATGTTAAACAATTTACATTTATTTACAAATTCTCCATTCCTCTTAATTAAACTGTGTGAAAGAGAATGTCAGCCTTGTAAATAAATGTAATCAATTTAGCAGTTGTGTAATTTAACTAGCAACCCTCTTTCAGGTCATTTGAGATGTAACCAGTTCAAGGCGGTGGTTCGCGTTTACGATTAGGGCTTGCAGGAAGAGATCGAAGGAGGCGACGATTCACTGGAATCGATTGATGGAGGCGACGGTTCAGCAACAGAATTTTTGAAGGCGACAGGATCGATCGAGGTAAGATTCTTCATCTTCTTTTTTTTCTTTTTCCATCTTTTTTCCTATCTTTTTGCTATCTTTTTTCCTTTCTTGTTTCATCAAGTTGGATCGGGATCAGATGGAGGCAGCGGGATAACTCAGATTTAAGATTTCGATCCGAAACTAAGTTTTCAGCCAGGGTCCGTACCTGACCCTCCTGAAACCGGTACGAAACAACCGAAACTCGATGGTTTGGGTTGAAACATTAAAGCTTAGTTTAGACTACAGAATTGCAATACACTACCTACACCATTAGTTACGGAGAAGCGATTATGCAAAGAGCAATGTCGTGAAGAGGGACAAAACCAACTTAGTGTTGCATATGCTCAAGCTATTGGAGGTTTAATGTATGCAATGTTGTGAACTAGACCAAACTTGATGTATCCCGTGAGTAGATATCAAGTGATACTGGTCCAGCTCATTGGAAAGCTGTTATGAGAATTTTGAAATATCTAAAGAGTATTGTACATCATAAGTTGGTTTTTCAAGCAAATTCGAAAGGGACAAATATAACAAGAAGTCTACTTCAATACATTTGTTCATCTGTGATGGTGTAGTTATTTTTGGGATAGCAAGTAATATGGATGTGTAGCAAGGCACACACAAGTAGCTGAATATATAGCTTATAGTGTGCTACTACTCATGTGGACTAGATAAGTCGGTTCCTGATGGACTTAGATCACAATTTGGTGGATAGAACAATTGAGATATACTGTGAAAATCAAGCAGCCATCAACTTGATACATAGTGGTGCGAACAATTCAAAAGGAAGACATATTGAGATACAATATCATTATATTTATGATATGATGAAAAGGAAAGAAATTAATGTGACTTATGTTCCAACAAGTGAAATGATTACTGATCACTTGACAAATGGTATTCCAGCAATTAAATTCATCAAACATATTGGTTTGATGGGGCATAGAATTATTTAAGCCAGGAAAATTTTCATGAATAATGAAAAGAGACAATCATGGATGCTGGTTGTGCTCAGTGAATTGACGATGCATATTTCACGGATAATGGGAGTATATGAAAAGAGACAATCATGGATGCTGGTTGTGCTCAGTGAATTGACGATCATATTTCACGGATAATGGGAGTATATGAAGTTACATCTTGTGTCATATCACACTAATAATAGGAGTATGACATAAATGCATTTGGCCATATTGGTCAAGTGGGAGATGTTAGTATGTTTGGCCTAAAATGGCCCAATAGACCGAAACCCGACCCAACCCGTTAGTTGAGATAAGTAAGGAATTCTCTCAACTACCGTAAGATTTCTCACATGATTCTCTATCACATATCATGGATTGGTTGAGGAAATCAAGGGACGGTTACAGTGGTGGAGGGAGTGGTGATGGCCCTATAAATAAAGACGAGCATCTCTCCTCTGTCGTCAAGCACCAGCCACCCTCAGAATCCACCAAAATCTATTTCAGTATTTATTCTCTCAAATATCTAATCCCTCTTTCACACCTCTTGCACCAAAGAGGAGCAGTTTATCGAAAAGACGAGGACAATCATTATCACATCTTCATCAGACGAGTAAATATTTGGGTTGCTTATGCATTCTACAAATGTTCATGGATTTCTTCAAGTCAATCCAATTGTTTGTCAATGGGTGAAACTAGCCTTGATATAATCAACAATTTGTTTATTTCTTACATTAATGATCCATAGAAACTCGTATATGCGCCAATTTTCTCTTCATTTCATTTCATTTCATCAAAGTAAAGATAGGAAAAAAATATTTAAAACACATTGCCAAATGAAAAAAAAATTAAGGGGAAAAAAGCACCTCAACAATGCTACCAAGCTCCAAAATCTTAAGGCCGTCAACTGGCGCACGATAGATCCATCAGCACCAAGCTCTCTCCTTTGTCCACAAATCTGTCAATCACACCAACAAAAGAATTGCTCAGAACAACAGCCAACTGAAATTTCAGATCACAGTCCGCGCCACGAAGAAAACCCTGATGGGAAATTACCGGAAAACCTCGGGGCCGCCGCTGAATCGGGAGGTGCGCGAGTTAGCAAGGCAGAGATACAGAGAAGATATTTTGTTTTGAGAAGTTTTAGGAACGAGAAGGGGAAGACGAAAAGTCAGGGCAGCTGAAAGATTTGGCCTTTTACTTTCTTCAGGGAGCCGTGTAGTGTTTAGATATATAAAAAAATGAAATTAGAAAGGAAAAACACCACTGTGCATTTAATAACAATTAAAAAGGCGATTAGAAAAATGTTGATACGTAGACCGACTCAACGTTTGACTCGGCGATGGGCTGGACTGGTAACTATTGAACACGTGTGGGGCCTGCCCACGCTGGGCCGGGTTGCGACCTGGCCTTTCTTACTCCTTGCAGCGCGGAAAAGATAGAAGCACACGTTTTGCATGTGTGAAACTGTTTCACTACTTCCTAGCGGTCTGGGTTGGATTCTCGTCGTTGTAAAATGGAAATTTTTTGATTGATTGCTAGGCTTACCTCCTCGTTTCAATAAACAAGTTACAGGTTTTCAAACGACATCACTCTCGCATAGCTTGGAAGTGGGAATGTATTCATGCATTCCAGAGGTCGCCGGGTAAATCCCTGCTGTGGGCCATTCTTAACGTATTTATTTTTCCAAAGGAAAAATATTTGCTCTTGTTGGTTGGGTTCGGGCAACCCGACAACTCGTCGGATTGGGTATGGGTTTTAAGTTTCCGACCCGGATTCGATCTGGGTCGGGTTCAGGTATACCCCTAAACAGGTAGGGACCCGACCCGATCCGACCTGATTGCCATCCCTAGCAACTCACACTCTCCTATTACTGGTTATGGATGTTCCGTTTGCCTTTCAAGTCATTGAGCTCTGCTAACCATCGGCACACAGAATGGCATGGATTTATGGCTCTGCCATCACAGCACGAGCTGTATTCTTGCTTGCACCATGAGGAACGATCTTATACCCGATTTTCTATGAATTATGGATGAAAATGGGCTTCAGCCCCACATGACCCGACCCTAAAAAAGCCTGGCCCCAACCTTGGTTCTTGCAAAAAAGAAGAATGGGGTTATGGTTTTCATTAAAGCCCGAATTTTTTGGGGTCTGTGGCTAACATTAGGCCCAGCCCTGGCTCTGGCCACACCCATATAATTTTTTAAAACATGTAATTTCAAAGCCAATTAAAACATTTGGCTCAACACGTTCAAAATCAAAAAATTGCCCATATAATTTTAATCCCTTCATTCTCTTTCTCTAACTAAACTTCGCATGTACATTTACAAAAAAATCTAATCTTAATTTTTCTCTCTTTCTAGTTTCTTCCTTTCGAAAAAATGAAAGAACGAAATATAGAAATTACCTCATCTCTTCATCATGCAATTGATGAAAGCATGAATTCAGGAGCGCCCAACCAAGAAGAAAGTAATGAAATTGATGAATATTATTATTATACCTACCAGTTACATGTATATTATTGCTCTTAATTTTATGTTAGACATGTTATTGTTAATAATCATAATATTAAAATTATAATTGAAATAAGTATAGGGCCGGCCCGAAGCCGGACAGTTTGACTGGAAGTAGGTAGGATAGGATTAGAGCTTCCATTTAAAAAGCCCAGGACAAAGGGCTGGGGCCGGATTTTAGGTCCGAAGCATAATGTGGCCGGGGCAGGGGCAAGAGCAGGGGCAGGGGCTTGTCTGAACCGGTCTGTTTTCATCCCTTGTCACGCCCCGCTTCCCATTATACTTGGGAGCGAGGACGCGAGCGGGCCCGCTTGGGTTGGAGCGGTGAAGCTCAAATCCAATACGCGTCTGTGAAAACACCTTTCGCATGAACTTGCATGCAACTCAGAACAACAGAAATATTAAAGCCAACATCCAGATAAAGTACACAATAATAAAAGGGCCTCAAGCATGGCCTACAACGATAGCGATAAAAATAAAGTGGATACACACCCTACAAATAACAGCGGTGAAAAGTAAATAGCTGCAGCAGTGATAATCAGCTCTAGTCCACGGTAGGGTGGACCTCAGGATCAGCAGAATCCTGGTCTATTGGATCACTCTGATCCAGCAACTCGTCCTCCTGGTAACCTGTCTCGTAACCTGACATACATTCAAACAACATGAATGTATGTCAGCAAGGGTCTGCAAGCAAAAGTTAGAACCCTTGGCAAGATATATAACAAGTTATATATGGCAGTTTTACAGTAGTTAAAGGAATTTTACACTAGCATGCATTTCTATGAACTGTAGCAGTTAAAAATAATTATGAAAAGTTACACTAGCATGGCAGTTCTGTTATAAACATTAACATGGCAGTTGATCAATGTAACATCAGTCTGTAATTAACTTTCTTTTTCAATTATTTAACTGTGTGTGCAAGTCCGTGACTAAGGCCCCCGCCGTTAGACGAATAGTAAATGAATACACATGGACCACGAGCCATGATGTACTTCCTGGACCACGAGCCAGGATGCTAACCGTCATATACTGGAACACGAGCCAGACTAGTCACCTGTGACCCTACTGGAACACGAGCCAGACTAGTCACACTGGACCGACGAGAATAGCCATCTAGTAGCCAACGGCAACTGGTAGCCAACGGCATGTAACAACTGGTAGCCAACGGCAACTGGTAGCCAACGGCACGTAACAACTGGTAGCCAACGGCATGTAACAACTGGTAGCCAACGGCATGTAACAACTGGTAGCCAACGGCAACTGGTAGCCAACAGCATGTAACAACTGGTAGCCAACGGCATGTAACAACTGGTAGCCAACGGCATGTAACAACTGGTAGCCAACGGCATTTAACATTATATGAGTATCAACAGTTCTAAAGTTAACCATATATGTCCAGAAACATTACAATTCACAAAGTGCGTTCATTTTGATTATTAAGGGGTCCACACACGCACACGAGTTTATGTCTAGCATTTCTAAAAAGTGTGTTTGTGTCAGCAATTAAGTGTACAACATCAGATATCACAAAAACATAAAATAACTGCACGCTTGCCTGACTGGGACAGTTTAGGCTGTCCGAGTAACGGTAGGAAAGTTCGCGACGTATCTGTGTCATTAAATAATAACATTTATTATAATTAGTAAAAGTGCTGAAATTGAGAATTAACGAATATGATCAGAAAGTTAGTTATTCTTGTTATAGTTCTAAATTAAGATATATAAAATTATATGCCATTGGGTTATGTTTTTAGTCAAGAATACGGTGGAAGTAGTTTCACGCGTCATTTCACGTGTAGATTTTTAGTTATACAACTTTACGTGAAAATGGCCAAATGACCACCTAACTTCAAATATTCACTATAAATCGTACACTAGTCCGATTTTAGTGATTTTGGTGTCGTTGGATTCGTTTTGATGGGTACTACGCAATGGTGATACTGATTCTCTGTTTTGGTAAACCAAGTTAACGAATTAGGTTCATTGCAAGATAAGCACAAGATTAAGTCGAGCCCTAAATTGGGTTTGTCTAATTTTATGGGGTTCAATGGCTAGTGTATCGTTTATATCATGTTACATTAACATGGTACAACTTATCATTACCCTGTTATTTAATCATACTAATATGGCGAAATGAATTTAACAATTAAAACAACACTAATTTTTATTAACAACTAATTAATCAAATAAGCTAATTAACCCACTAATCTAATTACACACTAATTATAAGATTAATTATATGGTCAACATGGGATTAATATTCACCTACTAAGATTGACTAAAGGGTAAGAATAACATGTTAAAAAAATTACAATACTTTAGTCTCTCTCCCTCTCTTTCTCTCTTACTTTCACTGTCTCTCTCCCCTCTCTCCATGTCTCTTTCGTATCTCCCTGTTTCTCTTTTTGTTTTATTATTTTTTTGGTTCTTTCTTAATGGCAGCAACAAGAAACTCAAAGAGTGAGTCTTACCTGTGCTCGGAGGAGAGGCAGGACCGGCGGCGACGGCGCACCTGGGCGGACGACGGCGCTGTCGGACGGCGCGCGGCGGCGTAGGGGGCTCCGGCAGCAGCGGCTAGGGCTGGGCGCGCGCAAAGGTGAGGGGGCCGGCCAAGGGAGGAGGAGGAAGAAGAAAAGGGGAGAAATTGTAGGGTTTGTTGGGTTTTTGGTTTGATCTGAAAGTGCTTTCAGATTTTTAGCTTTGTGTTTGAGTTTGGGTTACAAATCTCCAGATCTGAAATTTTTGTTGTTTGATTTCGAATTTCAGTTTTGGGGATTGAATTTTGGGTGATTTGGATTGGATTTTGTATCCCTGATGAAGATGATTTTGGCTTGAATTTGTATTTTTGATTTTTGGATTTGGGAAATTTGTTGTCGAAGGATTTGTTTGCAGAGAGATAGAGGATTTGCAGATGGGATTTGATGATGATTTTATCGGGGAGAAGAGGGAGAAGACGTAGCTTATTTGTCCTAAGGACAAAAACGCAGGGAACAAATTTAATTCGATTAGGTCTTGGATTAAGATGGTTTTAATTGGGTGTGTTGACTTTAAAGCAGAGGATGCATCTGGCTAAAAAACGTGTTTCACTTCCTCTTGTATTTGTTTAAAAAGAAATAAACGTGAATGATTCGGTTGGATTAGCATTAATTGAGTGTTTAAAGGTAATTATTTAAATAACATAAGTAATTAGTAAAATAACAAAAATCTAATTAGTAAAATATTTAATTTAAAGGTTTTAGCTAAACGTGATGGCTAATTAATGACGATACGGTAAAAGCGAAAAAATAGAGTCGCACACGCGTAACACGAAACGTACGGATGAAAAGTCAACCAGACAACTGAAAGAAAATACCGGTACACACGAACTAAAGCAAGGCTAAAAAAACCGACCGTTACATTCTACCCACCTTAAGAAAATTCCATCCTTGGAATTCTTATCAACTAAGGAGTAGAAAACAAATATGGATAACGCTCTCGTATCTCATCTTCCCGCTCCCAGGTAGGTTCTCCTGGCGAGTCATGACGCCACATCACTCTGACTAGATCAACAGTCTTGGTCCTGAAGACTTTCTGATGTCGATCTAAGATCTCCACTGGTTGTTGTTCGTACGTCAAATCTGGTCGAACTGTGATCTCGGAGTAGTCCACAGCGTGTGAGGGGTCGCTGATATAACGACGCAGCTGTGACACATGAAAAACGTCATGTACTCCCACTAAAGACGGTGGTAGTGCTAAGCGATAAGCTACCTCTCCAACTCGCTCTAGCACATCGAAAGGTCCAACATATCTCGGACTAAGCTTGCCTCGCTTACCAGAGCGAATCACTCCTCGATTCGGGGAGATCTTTAGGAACACATGATTTCCAGGCTGAAACTCCGGAGGACGTCGTTTAGCATCAGCCCAATGCTTATAACGGTCCTGAGCGATCCGAAGCTTGTCTCTGATATCACGCACAACATCCACAGCCTCAACTATCATCTCTGGTCCCAACAGTTCTCTATCACCAACGTCATCCCAACTCAGTGGGGATCGACATTTCCTCCCATAGAGAGCAGCAAATGGCGACATGCCAATGCTTGCCTGGTAGCTGTTGTTGTAGGAGAATTCCACCAGATGTAGATGATCCTCCCACGAACTCTTGAGATCCAACATGCAAGCTCTCAACATGTCCTCCAATATCTGGATAGTGCGCTCTGTCTGTCCATCAGTCTGCAGGTGATACGCAGTACTAAATTTCAGACTGATACCCAGATTGGTCTACAAACCCTTCCAGAATTGAGACGTGAATCTTGTGTCCCGGTCGGAGACGATACTCACGGGAACTCCATGTAATCGCACAATCTCCTGCACGATTATCGTTCACATCACGACGTATACTAGAAAGAAGTTATAAAGGTATAAGAAAGATATTTATCTCCATATACTTCTTCGTAAGTATCTCCGTAGCTTGTCCTACTCGGAAAGGTATGAAATGCGCAGACTTGGTTAATCGGTCAACGATAACCCAAATCGCGTCATTTTGCTTGGTGCTCCGAGGTAGTCCAGTCACGAAGTCCATGGTGATGTGCTGCCACTTCCATTCTGAAATCGGCAGAGGTTGAAGTAATCCGGCAATGCGATGGTGTTCAGCCTTCACCTGCTGACACACAAGACATTTGGCGACGCTACGAGCTACGCTTCTCTTCATACCGTGCCACCAAAAATTCAGACGGAGATCCTTGTACATCTTGGTACCGCCAGGATGAATGGAATAGGGAGAGCTATGAGCTTCATTCATCAGCTCATCTCTGATATCACCGGAAGATACGTAGATCCTACTGCCGTATCTCAAGGAAACATCCTCATGAATGATAAAGTCAGTCCGAAATCCAGCTTCAACTTGCTCTCGGATCTTCTGTAGTTTAGCATCTCCAAATTGTGCAGTTTTGATCCGATCCACTATCGTCGACTGATTCGGGATATAAATTGCATATTTTCCCCCCTAACTACCCCCATTTTGTGCTAAAGATTAGGCTTAATTGTGCTCTTTTTGGGTATATTTGCATTTCATTTCATTTTAGGAGCTTACTCTCATTTTTGGCACAAAATATGAATTTTATCATCTTTATTGGCTTCCTAATATTTTTCATGTGCTTCTGATATTATTGTGATCTTATCGCCAGTTTTTGGGAATTATTTGAGCATGTGAATAATTTATATGGATTATTGGAGGTCAATATTAGTTTTTAAATATCCATTATATTTATTTTGTCATCATATGGACCAATTTCCTTCTCCCCTATTATTCAGGTACTTCTGGGAGTCTTGGAGATTTTCCAGAATTTTCTGAGATTTTTCTGGTATTTCGGGATATTTTTGACGAATTAATTGGAGGAAAAAGGGGTTTAAAACCCCAGAAATTGGATTTAAAGGAGCGCCGCATGGCGCAATCTCGTTGCACCATGCGTCGCAGATCTGGCCGCTTGGATGCGGGCCGCCGCTGGGTTATTAAAAAAAGATTTTTTTTCAGCGGACCGGCCCGCTGTGGCCGGCCCGCTGTCTTATAAAAAAATTTTAAAATAAAATTTTAAAAAAAGACAGTGGGCCGGCCACAGCGGTACATTTTACTTGGTTGTCGTTTCAGGCTGAATTTCTCCGAGTATTTTTACCTACTTTTTTGGAGCAGGTACAGGGGCGGCAGGCCATGGAGCAGTACATAGCGAGCTTTGCCAAAGCTGAATGGGAGGCCTACCATCAGGCTCGGCAGAGGTTCACTGATTTGGTGCTTGCATGCCCACACCAGAGCTTTCACAAGGATCATCTTCTGCAGATCTTCTACACAGGATTATCGCCATCTGGGCGGGATTTTGTGCAGATGAGTTGAAGCGGGGAGTTCTTTGATTATTCGACCGAGGATTCATGGTGTTACCTGAGGGACCTTGCAGAGTGGGAGCAGACTATGCCATCTGGAGAGCTATCACTTGGATATGAGGATGATGGCCAGTCCCAGTTTCCACTTCAGGATACAGTGCAGCAGGTTCAGTTCCAGCCTGAGGAGCCATCTGAGGGCTCATTCCAATGCGACCCTATGGAATACCAAGAAAAACCTGTGAAGAGGGTGCATTGGGGCCAAGTAGAGGAAGTTGAGCATATATATTTTGAGGAGTCAGAGGAGGTAGATGATGGAGTGTGTGTCGACCACGACGGTGACACGATGCATTTTCACTTTGAGGTTGAGGATGAAGCGGATGTGCATGATGGCCGAGAGCAGATTGAGGACACCATGGAGCCTGAGCCACAATCCACTTCAGAGTTAGCTTCACAGATTGAGGCGATTGAGTACGTTGGGAGGACGACTGAGATGAACTATTTCTGGGATGGCGAGGATGATGTGTGCTTGGATTTGCCCGAGACGAGTCTACCTCCAGTCCTGTCACGTATGTCACTTTCCTCGCCTCAGGATGAGCACTTGCCAGTCATCGAGGAGATTTGTCAGGAGCAGTTACCAGTTGTGGGTAGTGCCGCAGAGATTGTTGATGTTGACGTCGAGAAAGAGGATAGCGAAAGGGATTGCGACATGGTATATATTGAGCACGAGCTCCCTCCTACTCCAGTTTTCTCTATGCAGCCACTTCCACCTCCTCCCGAGGCAGAGTTTCATGCCACACCTAACGACATTTTTCAGGGAAGTTCCCACCATCTCATGCCTTGCAATTCTGAAGCAAAATTTTCACTTCCATATACATTTGCTTCAGATTGTCGTCCATTGCATTTACATTCCTTTATTTGTTTTGACGACCCGTTTTGGAATGCTTTTGCAGGGCATGAGGACATGGCTTGGATTGATGCAGCTCGTCTCCCACATGATCCATATTATCCAAAGGAGATGCTTGGAGTTGCATTGCTGGAATCCAAGGAGGCCGGTGACGGCCTAGCTCCAAAGCAGCTGGCGGAGGAGCAAAAGGATATGATCGAGCAGTTGCCACCGCCGTTATACATCCGAGATCCGCCATTTGCTAAGGTGTATTCTTTCCTTTAAGTAGTGTAAATAAATAAAAAATTAGTTAGTTTGCTTTTGCATGTTTGCTTTCGTATTTTTTTTCTCTTTTCTAGGATCTTTTGCCAAGATCTGATACTCTTCCATCATTGAGGACAATGCTTATTTTAAGTCGGGGGAGAGTGTTAGAATCTTTAGAATTGGTAGAATTTTGGTGTTAAAATTTTTTTTTGAGATCCCTCCATGTTTCCATCATCCATTGCACTTTATTGCATATCATATTTTGGCCTCCTTGTCCATGCGCCGCTTGCTTTTTGCTTAGTCCCTACATGATTAATTCCATGCAATTTTTTTCGGATTATCATTTTGTTATCAACTTCTCGATGTTTGATTGGCACGTTTTCATTTCTTTTCCAATTTGGATTCAAATGTTAATATACCATGTATGAAGCTATTTTATATGTTGTGATACTCTCTTTGAGATAATTTGGGAAAAGTTTGGTGTAAGTAATTGCATGAGTTGGGATGAATGGTGTAGTTTTTAATTGGATTGGATTTGGCCAATTGTGCATGCTTTGTTTTCCTCTTAGGAGTGGGTGGATGAGTTGATAATTCATGTTAGAAAATGAAAAATGAAATTCAGTACGCAGTAAAGAATCTAGCGAACAGCGTAAAAGCACACAATATGCAAGGACACACAAGAATTGGTATCGCAGTTCGGTGTGCACACCTACATCTGCGGGGCCACGCCCAGAAAACTGAATACTTCACTAAAAAAGATTGGAGAATACAACTTCTACAATTCACGCTTTAATAAGGAAGAACACCCTCATCCTTAAAACAAAACAAACCGTGAGGGGATGATCGCAATCAACCCCGTGAAGTATTCTTGGCAAGCTCCCCTTGCCTACAAGCTCCCCTTGCACCACCGACTCGATCAACTCCCTTGATCCTGCGTGTCGCAGCCGTCGGCCTCCCTCCCGGAGAATATCCTTAAACTTCTTAAACTCAAGCGACAACCCTAGCCGCCAAGCAACCCATCGCCTAAAAGGCAACGGCCCTGCCATCTTTGGTTCAATATCTACGCAGGTAATCAAACCTAGATTCGGTTCCATCTTCAGCAACAACTGCACCATCTTCAACACGAAGGAGATCCCGAAAGATCCTAAAGTGGCGGTTACGAGATCCCGATAGATCTGAACGTGGCAGCGGCAAGGGTATTGATTTGCCGAAAATCTCTCTTCAACCGATTCGCAAGAGATAACGCACAATCAATAATAAATCATTTAATAACCACCATACGAGCAGAAACAACAAGATAGAAAATAGCGGAATACGCTGGCTCCAGTTACGCAAACTATTGAGCACCACGGCACCAGATATGCAAGTAAGCATAATTTGTTGAACATCCTGGTCCAACAATCTGTTCAACAAAATGTCCAACATTCTCTTCTACATATGGCAGGGATATCAGCCTATCCAACATTCTCCAGTGCCACATATGACAAGACGCATACTAGAATGACCACAGAATAAATCCTAACAATCTCCCCTTTTGTCAATTGGTGGCACAACATACGGTATGATAGAAGAGAAGGTCATTGATAACTTTTCAAACTCCTGAAGCCACACTTAATCAGTAGACGCTCAACACCCAGCACAACGACATTCAACAATATGTTCAACAAAACGACCAACAAGGTCCAACAAGACTTCCAGCATAGACTTCAAACATAATAGCCAACTATGTCCAACAAAACTTGCAACATAGAATCCAACAAACCACCCAGCAAAATATCAGAGAGAGAGAGAGAAAACAAAGCATACCACATAAATTCTCCCCTTTTGCGCCACCAAAGGACAAATACTTCAGAGACCTGCGGAGGGACCACCCCGGAGAGAAGACAGCTTGCTCTGCAATAGCTCCTTGTGGCGATTCAGAAGAACTCGCTGGCTTTCAAGAACCAGAATTTGATCATCAATATTTTGAAGGGCAGTTTCGAGAAACTGAATGTCAACCGTACTTGCGGAGGAAGTAGTAGCATTAGCAGAACCGAGAGGAGGAGACTGGGATGCAGGAGGCACAGAGCCAGAAGGTTCAGCATTCGGAGGTGGAGACAGACTATCAGGAAAAGAGGGCACCACCTCAGAGATATCATTGAGTTTACCAGCCACTGACTTAACTGTATATGAGATACTATCACAGGTAGAGGGAAGATCCGAAGGAGACAAGGGCACCTTTTGAGCCAATAGCAACATGGAGATGAGAGCTCCATGAGGTAAAGAGGTCCCGGAGGAAGAGAGTTCAGCATAAGATATGATAGAATCGAAGATGATTCTTCCCAAATTGAACACCTGAGACGTGCCAGCAGAAAACAATAGTTTGCACATGTCCCTAGTGACTACTGAAACATTGGAGGTGGGCAACCAGTTTCGAGTAGCAACTCTGAATAGAATAAAATACTTTGCAGTCAGTGCTGAAGAGGGAAACACAGAAGACTTAGTAGGCCAGCGTGACAACTTCCCAGCAGTCACGACTTCAATCAGACGATCAAAACTCACTCCAGAGGTGTCACCAAACGCAGGAACAGAGTGAGAACATTTCCATTCTAACAATTTGTTCAGAGATGCAGGAGAGAATGTGACAATCTTTCCTCGGACATAGTTTCGGAAATTCCAACGAGAGGATCCAACACTAGCAGATTTGGAGAGATTACAGTAAAACTCTCGCACCAAGGTAGGATAATAGACGCTGAAGCATGTGGCAGCATGGATAAGACCAAGATCTTTCAGAATAGATTCCAACTGAGTTTTGTCAAAGGACGAAAGATTGAGGATTTTTTCAGATATAAGAGGTTTCTCGGAGTAAGCTGGCCATCTGTTCTTACGAGATTTGTCAAAAAACGTTTTGCTCAGAGCATCTGAGGATGTAAACGAGGGAGGGCGACAAGGAGTAGACGCTGAAAGTTTAGGTCGCTTGGAAGGAGAGGACTCAGCACTCCTGGATGGTGGAGGAATAGGACGCTTCTTGGACACAGATCTACTCTTGCGCATATAAGATGACAGGGGAGGATCATTTTCATCAGGTGACTCACATGTTGAAGGATTTGTTGCAACATTTTGTGCAACAAAATCTTCATCACCATCCTCCATACGGGGAATAGCATCAGTAATTGACCCAGAAATATCACCATCAGCAACAAAAGAGTCTTGAGTCACGCCACAACGATCAGCAGAACCTGTCAGAGTCTCAGCAGCAACAACAACATCATCTTGACCAACTTGCACAGCATCAGTTTCTGGCAGCACTGAGGGAAGATCCACATCTTGGCCAGTCAGAGGTTCTCCTGAAATGTCTAGATTCATAGGACCAGGGACCAACCCCACAGCATCTTTGGGAGACTGCCTATTTTCAGAAACACCACCGGCAGACTCCGCAACTCCACTCGACACAGTTTGACCCACAGAAGAGTAGTCAAGGCATGCTCCTTGGACACAAACATCATCTTTGGGTTCTCTTTCAGACTCAGGCACTTGCTGAGAGAAGACAGAAGATACAGGCTGAGCATCTTCATTTGAATCAAGATTATTGACATTAGCCACATTTTGAGCGGTCACATCATCTTCACATCTGGGAGACAGAGGGACAGGGACCTCTTCCTGAGATGGAATAGTAGGCACAGTATCAGCATCAACATCAGCTTCCATTTCAACATCCTTGTTCATCTTTTCATCACTTTGCACAAAAGAGTTCTCAGAGAACATATTAGCCGATGACGCTCCTGAAGTCCCTCTCGACTTAGGCAAATCAGCAAACACAGGGGAATCTTCAGAATCAGAGATGTCTATCACATCAATTTCAGAGATTTTGACAAAAGATGTCGGATTCCAGGTGCGAATGACAATTTTTCTATCTCGAGGAACTCTCACGCTCATGACTTTTCCCAAAATCTTCTTACGCATCAGTCCTTTAAAATGAATATGAGATACATCCACATGAGAGAGATCCAATTCTTTTCCTGTTCTTCTCAAATACCAGAACCAGTCTTGGATAGTAACCGGATCAGGATAGCATTCATCATCATCATATACATCATCATCCTCGGGAATTTTGGGAAGGGGGAATTCAAGAATTGGGGAAAAGTTCACCAACTCAAAATTCGAGACTTTGGAAGGATGCATGCTCCCAAACGAGGAAGAAGAGAGAGATGGAGAGGGATTACCACTGGAGGTTCTTTGCACAGGACGAGGAAACACCCCTTTACGTTTAACCGAAGAAGACGAGGACGGCGGAGCACTTTTCCGAGCAGAAGATCGTCGAGAAGACCGACGAGGGGGCAGAGATGATTCTCCCGACTGATTTCTAGTCATGGTAGACAAACTGGGAGAAGCATCAACCAAGCCAATTTCAAGAACCCTAGAAGCGGGTGAAGGAGAATCTTGGAGAAAGATTTGAGTTGAGGAAAAAGCAAAAATGCGCCTTGGGAATGAAAAGAGGTAGAGGGTAATAATAACGGGTAATAAAATAAACGAGAACAAAAACCGACCCGTCAGCAGAGATTGAAAGACCCTCATAGTGTTGCAACAAACTGTTGCAACAAAATGCACAACACAGGGGGCAACATTAGATACGACACAGCCCTAGGGCTTGCCGCAATTCCTCAAATCTGGCTGAATCAAGAGGCTTTGTAAAAATGTCTGCTAGTTGATTAACTGTAGCAACATACTCCATAACTAGGGATTTCTTCTCAACCAGCTCTCTAATAAAGTGATGTCGGATGTCAATGTGTTTCGTTCTAGAATGCTGAACAGGATTCTTGGAGATATTTATAGCACTCTGATTGTCGCATAAAATAGTCATGGCTCCTTGTTCCAGACCATAGTCTATCAACATTTGCTTTAACCAAAGCAATTGTGTACAACAACTTCCTGCAGCAATATACTCAGCCTCTGCTGTAGATAACGATATAGAGTTCTGTTTTTTACTATACCACGACACCAGATTGTTCCCCACATAAAAACACCCTCCGGTGGTGCTTTTCCGATCATCTGTATTTCCTGCCCAGTCAGCATCACTATATCCTGAGACAAGAGTATTCGTATCCTTTGTATACCATATACCATAGTCTGCAGTTCCGCTGATATACCTGATAATCCTTTTTACGGCAACAATATGAGATTCCTTAGGGCTTGCTTGATAACGAGCACAGACTCCAACACTAAAGCTGATATCTGGTCGGCTAGCTGTTAGATATAACAGGCTACCTATCATGCTTCTGTAAAGAGTAACTTCAACATCTCTTCCTCCTTCATCCTTAGAGAGTTTTTCAGATGTGCTCATGGGAGTCCTAACATGTCTGGCACTTTCTAAACCAAATCTCTTGACAAGATTTCTAGCATACTTGCTCTGCGAGATGAATAGACCATCCTGACACTGTTTAACCTGGAGCTCAAGAAATACATTCAACTCACCTACCATGCTCATTTCAAACTCCCTTTGCATGAGGTTGATAAACTCATGCACAAGTTGTTGTGATGTTGAGCCGAAGACTATGTCGTCAACATAGATCTGGGCAATCATCACACTTGATCTTGTCCTTTGAACAAATAGGGTCTTATCAGCTCCTCCTCTTTCATATCCCTTTTTGAGAAGATACGTGGTCAATCTCTCATACCAGGCCCTTGGAGCTTGCTTCAGCCCATACAAAGCCTTCTTCAGCTTGTACACATGATTCGGAAAAAACGGATCAGCAAAGCCTTTGGGTTGTTCAACATACACTTCTTCATTCAACAACCCGTTTAGAAAGGCACTTTTCACGTCCATTTGATGTAGTTTGAAGTTTAAGCTACAGGCAACCGCAAGTAACAGTCTAACAGATTCCAACCGTGCTACAGGGGCGAATGTCTCATCGAAGTCAATGCCTTCCACTTGGGTATACCCTTGAGCAACAAGCCGGGCTTTATTCCGGGTGACATTTCCCTTCTCATCTGTCTTATTTTTGAATATCCACTTTGTCCCGATGACATTAGTTCCTTTTGGTCTCTCCACAAGACTCCAAACGTCATTTCGTTGGAATTGGTTTAGTTCCTCTTGCATAGCCGAGACCCAGAAATCATCACCAATTGCTTCCTTCACATTTTTGGGTTCGATAGTAGATAGAAAGCAAGCATACCCAGCCAGATCTCTGTAATTAACACGACTAGTACCTCTGGTGCGACGACTGTCGTGAACGTCACCAATGATTAGCTCCGGCGGATGATCTCGTATGATCTTTGTAATTCCCTCAGCATCTTGAGCATTTTCAGCTTTTACTTGGGTTGACTCCATGTTGGCAGTATCCTGTGTTGCAACAATTTGTTCAACATGGTTCTGTTTGGTCTTGTTTGTTGCAACATCACTTTCAACACGAACATCATCTTCATTTATGTCTTCTTGGACTCCTTTCTCACCGGTCAGAATAGATTCTCCCTGATCAAAATCATCAACCACAACGTTAATGGATTCCATCATGACATATGTTCGTTCATTCAGCACTCGGAACGCACGACTCCGTGTAGAATACCCCAAGAAAATTCCTTTGTCACTCTTGGTGTCGAATTTCCGTCTTGGTGTTCGATCTTGCAGGATGTAGCACTTGCTTCCAAAAATATGAAAGTATGAGACATCAGGCTTTCGACCTTTCCATATTTCATATGGAGTTTTCTCAGTCAGTGGTCGAAGATAAACCCTGTTGATGGTGTAACATGCAGTATTAATCGCTTCAGCCCACCATTTAGTATTCACTTTTCGAGCATTCAGCATAACACGAGCCATTTCCTGAAGAGTTCGATTCTTCCTTTCGACAACTCCGTTTTGCTGAGGAGTCTTAGGAGCCGAGAATTCATGTCCTATACCTTGTGCCTCACAGAATTCAGAGAATGAGTGATTCTCAAACTCTTTTCCGTGATCACTACGGATTCGAATAACTTTCCCTATGTTGTCTCCTCTTTCTACTTGAAGACGAGTACACAGGTTTTTGAAAGCATTAAAAGTGTCTGATTTTTCCTTCAGAAAATCCACCCAAGTGAAGCGTGAAAAATCATCAACACAAACAAAAATGTACTTCTTACCTCCGACACTTGTTTCTGAAGTGGGTCCAATCAGATCCATATGCAGTAGCTCCAGAGTTTTTGATGTTGTGATATTCTGAATTTGTTTGTGACTAATTTTCTTCTGCTTCCCCAGTTGGCAAGCTTCGCACACTCCTTCCTTCTTCTTGATTAACATAGGCATTCCTCGGACAGCTCTTGCTTTGGAGATTTTCATTAAGGTCTTGAAGTTAACATGGCCTAATTTCTGATGCCATTGTTCAGAAGCATCAGTGGTGATACTCAGACATCTGTCCGGTTCTTGCAATAGGTAGCAGTTGTCACTGGATCTTTTTCCAGAAAGAATACATACTTTATCACTATTAAACACAAGGCATTCATTTTTGTTGAACCGAACCAGCAGCCCTTGATCGCACAGCTGACTTATACTGATAAGATTAGCCTTTAGATTTTCAACATGCATCACATCTTTCAATTTCAGAGTTTCTGTCACATTGAGATTACCTTTTCCGATAACTTTGCTTCTCTGTCCATCCCCAAAGGTGACATGACCTTTATTTCCAACAATGTACTCAGACAGAAGTCCCTTGTTCCCTGTCATGTGCCGAGAGCACCCACTGTCAAAGTACCACTGATTTTCTGCAAAGGTAGCTAAAGAGGTGTATGCGACCATACTGACCAGTTCTGACTTCTTAATCCATTTCATGCTTGTCTGTTGCTGTGGATGAACAATATTTCTTCCTTCACTCACATGCTTCATGCGCCTGAAACACCTCCAATCATTATGTCCTATTTGTTTACAGTAACTGCATATAAGCTGTCTAGGAGTAGCACCTCTTCTGTTCTTTCCTCGAGGCTTCACCTCATCATGTGGACTCCATTTAACATGTTCCTTAGCGTTGAGACTACTCCTAGTCTTGGGTGTGTGAAAATTGCTTCCTCTGTTGTACCCAACTCCAGTTCGATCTCCAGCGACTTTTCCCATGTTGAGGATGTCATTGAGTTTGGTTTTCCCAGAGTTCCATCTGTTAACAGTGCTTTCAGCCTTCTCAGCTCTCATTATGGCTCTCTTCATGTCTCTCTCACAGTTTCGGAGACTTGCTTCAGTCTTCAGAAGTTTGATTTGATATGTATTCTTCTCACCCCTCAACTTAGAGCATTCATCTTTCAGTTTCTTGTTGGTTTCACAAATTTCCATCCATTTGTAGAACATAGTTTGATAGGCTACGCGGATTTCCTCATCATCAATATCTTCTTCACTCCCGACTTCTGATTCAGCTTCACTGTCAGAATCAGCTTTGTTTGTTGTAATATTTTGTACAACATGTTCTCCCTTGTGCTTCGTTGTAGCAGTACATGTTGCAACATTATGTTCAACAAGGCTGGTGAGCTTGCCTTCAGATTTGTCATTCAGAATAGCTGTGAACGCCACATAATTACTGGTTACGTCTTCATCTTCCTCGCTACCTCCAGAGTCTTCATCGCTCCAAGTGCTGGCAAGAGATTTCCCTTTTAGCTTCTTTAGAGTGTTTGCACACTCTGCCTGTATATGTCCGAAACCTTCACATTCTCTACACTGTATTCCCTTTCCTTTGTTTTTAGACTCATACCTTTGTATAGGACGACCAGTATTCCTTTCACCTGCAGGAGGTCCTGTCCGCACCTTTTTATTGGTAGCTTTAAAATTCTGACCTTTATTGCTGATCTTTCTCATCATCTTGCTAAAGTTTTTGGTGAGAAGCGCGATATCATCTTCGAGTTCTGTCTCATCATCAGATTTTGATGGTTCACTGGCTTCAATCTCCAAGGCAACACCCTTCTCCTTTTTGTTTTGTTTGAGATTCATCTCATAGGTCTGTAAGGATCCCATGAGCTCGTCCAATCTCATGGTCGAAGTGTTCCTTACCTCCTCTATGGCTGCAATCTTTGCTGAGAATTTATCTGGCAGGGACCTCAGAGTTTTTTCAACAAGCTTCTTTTGTGAATACTTCTTACCCAGTTGAAATGCCTGGTTAGCAATATCTCTTAATCTTCCATTGAACTCTGCAACCGTCTCGTTTTCGTTCATCCTTAGATTTTCAAACTGGCTGGCGAGCATCTGTAATTTTGAGGCCTTAACAGTGCTGGTTCCTTCATGCACATTTTGAAGAATGTCCCAAGCTTCTTTAGCATGCTCACAAGTTGATATAAGCTTGAACTGTTCTTCATCAACGGCAGTAAAGATGGCGTTAACCGCCTTAGAGTTTCCTAAGGCAGCACGTTCTTCATCAGAATTCCAGTCTCTCACAGGTTTGAAACTCTCCTTACCTTCTTTGTTGACTTCAACCGGAGGATTCCATCCTTCAACTGTAGCAACCCAAGCTTTTTCATCCAAGGACTTGATAAAAGCTCGCATACGAGACTTCCAATAGGTGTAGTTCGATCCAGTAAGCAAAGGGGGACGAGTGACCGAAGCGCCTTCTTTTGTGTTCATGATCAGCGTACTGACCTACAGGATCACATCCACTTTGAAAGAAGGTCAAAGTATTGTAGATGACAGGCTTTGATACCAAATGAAATTCAGTACGCAGTAAAGAATCTAGCGAACAGCGTAAAAGCACACAACATGCAAGGACACACAAGAATTGGTATCGCAGTTCGGTGCGCACACCTACATCTGCGGGGCCACGCCCAGAAAACTGAATACTTCACTAAAAAAGATTGGAGAATACAACTTCTACAATTCACGCTTTAATAAGGAAGAACACCCTCATCCTTAAAACAAAACAAACCGTGAGGGGATGATCGCAATCAACCCCGTGAAGTATTCTTGGCAAGCTCCCCTTGCCTACAAGCTCCCCTTGCACCACCGACTCGATCAACTCCCTTGATCCTGCGTGTCGCAGCCGTCGGCCTCCCTCCCGGAGAATATCCTTAAACTTCTTAAACTCAAGCGACAACCCTAGCCGCCAAGCAACCCATCGCCTAAAAGGCAACGGCCCTGCCATCTTTGGTTCAATATCTACGCAGGTAATCAAACCTAGATTCGGTTCCATCTTCAGCAACAACTGCACCATCTTCAACACGAAGGAGATCCCGAAAGATCCTAAAGTGGCGGTTACGAGATCCCGATAGATCCGAACGTGGCAGCGGCAAGGGTATTGATTTGCCGAAAATCTCTCTTCAACCGATTCGCAAGAGATAACGCACAATCAATAATAAATCATTTAATAACCACCATACGAGCAGAAACAACAAGATAGAAAATAGCGGAATACGCTGGCTCCAGTTACGCAAACTATTGAGCACCACGGCACCAGATATGCAAGTAAGAATAATTTGTTGAACATCCTGGTCCAACAATCTGTTCAACAAAATGTCCAACATTCTCTTCTACATATGGCAGGGATATCAGCCTATCCAACATTCTCCAGTGCCACATATGACAAGACGCATACTAGAATGACCACAGAATAAATCCTAACAAAAAAGAAAGTTAGTATAAGTGAATGTTTCTTTCTAATCGAATTGAGTAGCCGGTGCCCCACGAAACATTGGGGAGGACGCCAAAAATGAGATTTAGGATATCATTCCATCCATTTGCATATATAGAGTCATCGCGTGTATGCAAATGTGCCGGTGTTTATATTTATGGCGTTATCGCGTGAATGCAAAACATAAACATCAAAAACAAAAAAAAAGAAAGAAAAGAAAAGAAAGAAAAATGAATGATAAATGAAAAAATAAGCTTCATGAATGATGCAATCTCATCCCCTACTACTTAGAAGGAATTTCTTTTGGTTTTGGCCATTTTCATGAAAATTTGAAATTTTGACATCGTGATATATCCTAATGAATGTGATACGGTGCTTATTACTTCACTTTTCTTTGAATTGGATTGACGAGATTGTCATTTGTTGTTTATTTTCATACAGTCGGTATATTGGCTTTGAAATCATTTGGAAATACCATTTTGGGGTATGCCATGAAGATATCTTGAGTTCGGTGCATGTTTTTCAATTTAATCCGAATTTTTCGCATATTTTGCCAGGGACTAGCAAAAGGCTAGTTGGGGGGGTGTGATTCGGGATATAAATTGCATATTTTCCCCCTAACTAACCTCATTTTGTGCTAAAGATTAGGCTTAATTGTGCTCTTTTTGGGTATATTTGCATTTCATTTCATTTTAGGAGCTTACTCTCATTTTTGGCACAAAATATGGATTTTATCATCTTTATTGGCTTCCTAATATTTTTCATGTGCTACTGATATTATTGTGATCTTATCGCCATTTTTTAGGAATTATTTGAGCATGTGAATAATTTATATGGATTATTGGAGGTCAATATTAGTTTTTAAATAGCCATTATATTTATTTTGTCATCATATGGACTAATTTCCTCCTCCCCTATTTTTTAGGTACTTCTGGGAGTCTTGGAGATTTTCCAGAATTTTCTGGGATTTTTCTGGTATTTCTGGATATTTTTGGCGAATTAATTGGAGGAAAAGGGGGGTTAAAACCCCAGAAATTGGATTTAAAGGAGCGCCGGCGCAGATCTGGCAGCTTGGATGCGGGCCGCCGCTGGGTTATTAAAAAAGATTTTTTTTTTCAGCGGGCCGGCCCGCTGTCTTAAAAAAAATTTTAAAAAAGAGAGAGAGACGCGGGCCGGCCCAGCGGTCGGCCCGCGATGCTGCGCGCTCGCGAGTTGTTGCGGGCGATGCGCGCCCGCGGGTCGGGCGCTGACCCGCGCCCGACCCGCAATCCAATTAAAGGGCCCTGTTGCGAATTTTTGAGGGGCTGCTTCGATTTTTTGGATTGGAGCTTGCGGTTTTGAGTTTTTTTAGGGCTTGGAGGGGGTCTTCTTCCCCAAGAGGCTTGGGAGGAGCTTGGAGGCCATGGGAGGATGATGGAAGCTTGGTGAAGGTGCTCAAGAGAGAGGGGGGCTTAATCTTAGAGAGATTTTGGGTGAAATCTCCCCTTTTCCTTGTGTATTTTGCATTTCTCTCTTTGTATTAAACTTGATTTGAATTTGCTAATGAATCTTATTTTGTTTAGTATGATTGAGTATTGTTGATTGGATTGTGTTGTGATTCATCTAGATTGGTTGTTAATTTTAGCTTAAATTTCCTCTTGCTCATTTTAAATGCTAATGTTGGATTTGTAATTAGGGCACAAATTTAATTGGTTAAGTCCCGAGAGGGCACAATTCGAGATGAATCCATGCTCCTAACTTGATTAGTGTCGTGATAATAAATCCTTCCATATTGCAAAATTTCATGTTCATGAACGCTAAATATTCCGATTGGGCTTCCTTAGCTGGATGACCGATTGTGTTATATGCGGTAATTAGAGCTTAATTAACGCCAAACTTAATGAACCATCAACCCATGCTTTCTCTCCTAGCGATCCTACTCCACCTTTGGCTCTCTAACCCTACCCACTTAGGATAGATTTTTAGATTCTCCACACGTTTTCCTCCACTCATCCACTGTTAATTGAGATTGTTGTAAAACACTTTATTTTTCGTTTATCGATCAATTTTGTGAACGTAGAACGACTTGTCCCTGTGATCCGACCTGGTACTCACCGGTTATTTTTATATTGCATTGACACTCCTACGCTTGGGAGTGGAAGGCGTGCACTTGCGCGTTTTCCGAGTCAACCATCGACTGAATCTGTATATTCATCAACAACGATGTGACTCCAGGTAACACAACCTCTGTGTTCATCTTACACAGATCCTGCTGTAACCTCCACTGAACGGTGAGAGTCATGACCGCTGGAAGTCTGCTCAAAGCATCAGGTACAACATTAACCTTCACTGGATGATACTGAAGGTTGATGTCGTAATCGGCCATCAGCTCTAACCACCTGTGTTGTATCATATTCAACTCCTTCTGGGTAAAAATATATTTCAAACTTTTGTGATCAGTGAAAATCTTCACTTTCTCACTCAGTAAGAAATGTCTCCAAATCTTTAAAGCGAAGATGACAGCGGCTAACTCCAAGTCGTGAGTCGGGTAATTCTTCTCGTGAATCTTCAACTGCCGAGAAGCATAAGCGACTACATGACTGTGCTGATGTAGAACACATCCAAGACCTTTGCCCGATGCATCACAAAAGATCTCGAATCCTACAGTCCTATCTGGATTAGCCAGAACTGGTGCAGATGTCAACTTTTCCTTCAAAGTCCCAAATGCCTGCTCGCAAGTGTCTGACCAAATATACTTGACGTCCTTCCTCGTCAGTCGAGTCATGGGCTCTGCTATCCTCGAGAAATCCTGAATGAATCGACGGTAGTATCCCGCCAATCCTAGGAAACTCCGAATGTCTGATGCTGACCGAGGAGTAGGCCAATTCCTGACTGATGTAACCTTCTCTGGGTCAACTAAGATACCTTCGCCTGATACCACATGTCCAAGAAATGCAATCCGGTATAACCAGAACTCGCACTTGCTATACTTGGCATACAACTGATGACGGCGAAGCGTCTCTAAAACCATCCGTAGATGCTCAACGTGCTCCTTCTCGCTCTTCGAGTAGACCAATATGTCATTAATGAATATCACTACGAATTTATCCAGAAAATCATAGAATATGAGATTCATGAGATTCATGAATACTGTAGGAGTGTTGGTCACACCGAATGGCATGACAACAAACTCATAATGTCCATACTTGGTCCGAAAAGCTGTCTTGTAGACATCCTCATTCTTGACCTTCACCCGATGATATCCACTCCTGAGGTCCAACTTCGAGAAAACCGTGATCCACCGAGTTGATCGAAGATATCATCTATGCGAGGTAACGGTTACTTATTCTTCACAGTGACATTGTTCAGCTCTTGATAATCCATGCACATCCTTCTCGATCCGTCCTTCTTCTTGACTAGCAGTACAGATGTACCACAGGGAGACACGCTGGGATGAATGAATCCTTTCTGCAACAGATCGTTCAACTGCTTCCGTAGCCCTTCGAGTTCTGCTGGAGCCATATGGTAAGGTGCCTTCGAGATTGGTTGAGTATTTGGCATCAGATCAATTCTAAACTCCAAAGCTCGGTCAGGCGACAATCCAGAAATATCGTCTGGAAATACATCTTCGAAGTCTCGAACTACTGCAGGCTTCTCCGGTTCGACTTGTATAGATGCAAGGATCGCGTCGTTCGGCTGAGCCAGAAATCTGATAGGCTCGAGCGAACGACTACCACTAATGAATTCGAACACCAGAAGGTCGAAAATTTCGAATACTACTCTCTTCTTGTGACAGTCGATAGTAGCATAGAAAGTCCCTAACTAGTCCATGCCGAGAAAAGAATCCCGATTAAATTGTGTACGAGATAAATCTAGACGTTTTGGCCAATGATAGTATTTCCCCATTGTCCTGAAGTTTCGCTAATGCATGACCTGCGTGGGCCACCACAAAAACTTGTCACGCCCCGCTTCCCATTATACTTGGGAGCGAGGACGCGAGTGGGCCCGCTTGGGTTGGAGCGGTGAAGCTCGAACCCAATACGCGTCTATGAAAACACCTTTCGCAGTAACTTGCATGCAACTCAGAACAACAGAAATATTAAAGCCAACATCCAGATAAAGTACACAATAATAAAAGGGCCCCAAGCATGGCCTACAACGATAGCGATACAGATAAAGTGGATACACACCCTACAAATAACAGCGGTGAAAAGTAAATAGCTGCAGCAGTGATAATCAGCTCTAGTCCACGGTAGGGTGGACCTCAGGATCAGCAGAATCCTGGTCTATTGGATCACTCTGATCCAGCAGCTCGTCCTCCTGGTAACCTGTCTCGTAACCTGACATACATTCAAACAACATGAATGTATGTCAGCAAGGGTCTGCAAGCAAACGTTAGAACCCTTGGTAAGATATATAACAAGTTATATATGGCAATTTTACACTAGCATGCATTTCTATGAACTGTAGCAGTTAAAAATAATCATGAAAAGTTACACTAGCATGGCAGTTCTGTTATAAACATTAACATGGCAGTTGATCAATGTAACATCGGTCTGTAATTAACTTTCTTTTTCAATTATTTAACTGTGTGTGCAAGTCCGTGACTAAGGCCCCCGCCGTTAGACGAATAGTAAATGAATACACCTGGACCACGAGCCAGGATCTACTTCCTGGACCACTAGCCAGGATGCTAACCGTCATATACTGGAACACGAGCCAGACTAGTCACCTGTGACCCTACTGGAACACGAGCCAGACTAGTCACACGGGACCGACGAGAATAGCCATCTAGTAGCCAACGGCAACTGGTAGCCAACGGCATGTAACAACTGGTAGCCAACGGCAACTGGTAGCCAACGGCACGTAACAACTGGTAGCCAACGGCATGTAACAACTGGTAGCCAACGGCAAGTAACATCTGGTAGCCAACGGCAACTGGTAGCCAACGGCATGTAACAACTGATAGCCAACGGCATGTAACAACTGATAGCCAACGGCATTTACCATTCTATGAGTATCAACAGTTCTAAAATTAACCATATATGTCCAGAAACATTACCATTCACAAAATGCGTTCATTTTGATTATTAAGGGGTCCACACACACGCACACGAGTTTATGTCTAGCATTTCTAAAAAGTGTGTTTGTGTCAGCAATTAAGTGTACAATATCAGATATCACAAAAACATAAAATAACTGCACGTTTGCCTGACTGGGACAGTTTAGGTTGTCCGAGTAACGGTAGGAAAGTTCGCGACGTATCTTTGTCATTAAATAATAACATTTATTATAATTAGTAAAAGTGCTGAAATTGAGAATTAACGAATATGATCAGAAAGTTAGTTATTCTTGTTATAGTTCTAAATTAAGATATATAAAATTATATGCCATTGGGTTATATTTTTAGTCAAGAATACGGTGGAAGTAGTTTCACGCGTCATTTCACGTGTAGATTTTTAGTTATACAACTTTACGTGAAAATGGCCAAATGACCACCTAACTTCAAATATTCACTATAAATCGTACACTAGTCCGATTTTAGTGATTTTGATGTCGTTGGATTCGTTTTGATGGGTACTACGCAATGGTGATACTGATTCTCTGTTTTGGTAAACCAAGTTAACGAATTAGGTTCATTGCAAGATAAGCACAAAATTAAGTCGAGCCCTAAATTGGGGTTGTCTAATTTTATGGGGTTCACTGGTTAGTGTATCGTTTATATCATGTTATATTAACATGGTACAACTTATCATTACCCTATTATTTAATCATACTAATATGACGAAATCAATTTAACAATTAAAACAACACTAGTTTTTATTAACAACTAATTAATCAAATAAGCTAATTAACCCACTAATCTAATTACACACTAATTATAAGATTAATTATATGGTCAACATGGGATTAATATTCACCTATTAAGTTTGACTAAAGGGTAAGAATAACATGTTAAAAAAATTACAATACTTTAGTCTCTCTCCCTCTCTTTCTCTCTTACTTTCCATGTCTCTCTCCCCTCTCTCCCTATCTCTTTCGTATCTCCCTGTTTATCTTTATGTTTTATTTATTTATTTTTTGGTTCTTTCTTAATGGCAGCAACAAGAAACTCAAAGAGGGAGTCTTACCTGTGCTCGGAGGAGAGGCAGGACCGGCGGCGGTGGCGCACCTGGGTGGACGTCGGCGCTGTCGGACGGCGCGCGGCGGCGTAGGGGGCTCCGGCGGCGTCTAGGGCTGGGCGCGCGCAAAGGTGAGGAGGCCGGCCAAGGGAGGATGAGGAAGAAGAAAAGGGGAGAAATTGTAGGGTTTGTTGGGTTTTTGGTTTGATCTGAAAGTGCTTTCAGATTTTTAGCTTTGTGTTTGAGTTTGGGTTACAAATCTCCAGATCTGAAATTTTTGTTGTTTGATTTCGAATTTCAGTTTTGGGGATTGAATTTTGGGTGATTTGGATTGGATTTTGTATCCCTGATGAAGATGATTTTCGCTTGAATTTGTATTTTTGATTTTTGGATTTGGGAAATTTGTTGTCGAAGGATTTGTTTGCAGAGAGATAGAGGATTTGCAGATGGGATTTGATGATGATTTTATCGGGGAGAAGAGGGAGAAGACGTAGCTTATTTGTCCTAAGGAGAAAAACGTAGGGAACAAATTTAATTCGATTAGGTGTTGGATTAGGATGGTTTTAATTGGGTTTGTTGACTTTAAATCAGAGGATGCATCTGGCTAAAAACGTGTTTCACTTCCTCTCGTATTTGTTTAAAAAGAAATAAACGTGAATGATTCGGTTGGATTAGCATTAATTGAGTGTTTAAAGGTAATTATTTAAATAACATAAGTAATTAGTAAAATAACAAAAATCTAATTAGTAAAATATTTAATTTAAAGGTTTTAGCTAAACGTGATGGCTAATTAATGACGATACGGTAAAAGCGAAAAAACAGAGTCGCACACGCGTTACACGAAACGTACGGATGAAAAGTCAACCAGACAACTGAAAGAAAATACTGGTACACACGAACTAAAGCACGGCTAAAAATACCTACCGTTACATCCCTACTACAAAGAGCACGTGATGAAAACTGGACGGGTCGGATCAGGTCGGGACTAGGCCCCGACCTTGGCCCTAATATACTTCAGGCCAAAAATCCGGCCCCCAGCCCCGGCCCTATGCCTTTTAAATGGAAACATTAACCATACCATACGAGCTTTCAGGTCGATACTTGGGCTTTCAGGCCGGCCTTTTACTTTTTTGAATAACAATTCTAATCAATGATTAGTAACAATAACATATCAACTAAAAAATCAAGAGTAAAAACATACATATAGCCTATAGTTTTAATAATAATGTTCAGCAATTTCATAAGTTTTTTGGTTAGGTGCTCATTATTACTATCAAAAAGGTATGTAAGGGATATTTTATGGAAGAGAAGTTACCGTGTTGTATTTCTACAATTTCAATCTTACTACCTGCTTAGTTATTCCTCTTAATAGCATAATCTCATGCCATCAGATTGAGGAGGAAGAACTAAATAAACATGATTCAGAATCAAATAATTGAATAAATAAGAAATCAAATATGTCACGTCCCGCTTCACATTGTACTTGGGAGCGAGAACATGAGCGGGTCCGCATGTGCTTAAAGCAAAAAAGAAGTACTTTTTCCTTTCTTCTTTGACTTAAGCACAATAAGCGTTTTGTGTGTAAAGCAATCATGTCCTTGCAACCGCATTATTCAGAAACAACACATATGCTTATTACAACTTTGCCCAGAGTTCAAAAGCAAGTACACAAATAAGTTAGGCCTAGCATGGACGTACATTTTATTACATGAGCAACACACCTGCAATATTAATAAAACTAAATAAATGGAGACAACAACAATAATCTGGTTCTCGGCAGGAAGAATCTCGGCGTCCTCATAGCTCTGATCCGTGGATCTGCTTCCTGATTCGGATCCTCGTAAGTGGGATCCTCGCTATACTCCGTCTCCTGACCCTAACATATATTTCGTAGTTTCATTGAAATATATGTCAGCAAAAGCATCAGCAAGATTTTATAGTAATTGAAAGCAATAACTTAGCAACAGAAAAAAACGTCAGACAAAGATATGATAAGCAAGTGCTTCAAGTAAAGTATAAGCATGCTGGAATAATTTAATAGGTGAGTTGCATTTTGAAGGAGTTAACACATTTACAAAGGGAATATTTTCAGTTATTTGTTGTAACGACCCGCTCTCGGGGGCCCGTTACTTATTTGGTTTATTCGCAGGTTCCGCAGTTTACCAGTGAAATCAGCATAGCCACAACTCAGAGATGTATCACAATACTCAAACCAGCATACAAACATTATTACAGTCCAAGTTAAAGTACAACAACAACCAGCACACTCTCTCACAAATACATACGGAAGTACTGAAAAGAAGAGCGGAAAAGTAAATATACAGTACAACCCACACACCAAGAGTAAAGTAAATAAAACTCTGCAGCCTCTGGGGCAGTCTCCTCGATCATGTCTTCGTCTGCCGGTGCCATAAATGGAACCGAAGGTAAGTCACAACAATTCTAGCGATAGAAAAAGAGGAGTGCACAAATATGGAGCAGTCTATATTAAACAAGTGCGTAAAGTAAAGCAGAGACAGACAAGCATGCAAGTGCGATAAGTAAAGTACATCTGTCAAGCATGCAAGGGTGACAAGTAAAGTAAAGGTGCTCAAGCAAGTAACTAGTAATGACGATAGCAATGAAAATTGCAATAATGAGAGTACTTGTGCCTATTCTAGTTTGTGACTTATAACGGGAAGTACAGTGAGCAACCAAGAGGCCAACTCTTGCCGCGGTTGCTACCCGGGCGAACCAATCTCTGAGAACTATGCAATAATCTGTGAACTGTGAACTGTGATCTGTGATGGTTGTCACCGGCACTGTTATGGGTTGCTAGAACCCGCACGGTGACAACAAAGTCTGGACTAGTCGCTCCCGCACTTCCGCAATTATAAGTTACCCCAAAACCCGATGCAGTGCTAACTACTGTTAATCATTCAATTTCAATAGGACATTCCAGCAGTATGATGTCAGTGCAGTATATCACTCAGTCACTGTGTTGCAATACGGTATGTCAATCTGTTGTTCCAAAAGTAAAGCGGTTCACATGCATTAACAACACTTCAAAGATCTTCGCTTGTTGAAAAGTCAAGGCAGAAACCTCAAGAGAGAATGTCAGTCTTGAGCAATGACTTGAAGTCCAACAACTAGTCACCGTTCCATGCTTCGAGCATGCGGTATTCCAATTATTACACTATTTTCCATTACGTACACTATCTAAATTTCTAAGGGTAGAATTTACTGTGACTTACGCTATTGGAATTGTCGTAGCAAGACAAGGATGGAGTTAGAGCGCGAGGAGTGGTACCTGCAAACACGAGAGGTTATCAGCTAATGGCTAACATATTTAAATTAACTTCTAACTTTAATTAACACTTAATTATTAAAATAAGTGGACAACTTTAAACTATCTTTCATAACTTTAAACTAATGCCACCATAACTTTAGAGTTTATATGACAATAGCTAACAACCTTATAAACGTTAGGCTAATATACAATTAACTTAATTTAAGATAAAAAAACTTTATAATAGGAAACTTTAATAAAACTAAATCTTAATAACAAGTAACTTAACTTATAACATAACTTATTAACTGTTATAATAGTTTAATAATAATAATAATAATAATAATAAACTCTTACATTAATTTAAAATCCCCCCCTTCTTATCTCTTTCTCTCCCTGTCTCGCTCTCTCTTCTTCTGTTTCTTTCTACCTTTTCTTTTGCAGGGGAGGCAAGGGGGCACGGCAAGAGGCTTCAGGCGATCGACGGCGAGCGGCGCGACTCGCGGCGGAGAGCTCGAAGCTCGAGCGGAGGGAGCGGCTTCTCGAAGACGGCGGAGATCGGAGATGAGCGGCGACGGCGGGGCGGATCAGAGCGGCACAGGCGATCGGGGGTCGGGGGCTCACGGCGATCGAGGGGGGGTGACGTTGATTGGCGGCGGCGGTTCTGGCACGGCAATGGCGGCCTGGAGAGGTGACGAGCGACGCTTCGAGGCGGCGGCGGCGGCTGCTCGAAGACAACGCGCGGCGGCTCCCCGAAGGCAGACGGCGGCGGATCGAGGTGTCGGTGGCACTGGGAGATCCGGGCGGCGGATCTCGGGGCAGTCGACGGCGGCAGCTTCCACGGGGTGGAGTCGATCGGCGATTGAGGCGAGGCGGCGCGATTTGAGGCGGGATCTGAGGCGTCACAGCGGTCGCTCCGGAAGTCGACAGCGAAGGCGGGGGCTTCGGCGGCTCGGCGGTCGCTCCGGAGGCGGGGGGTGCACGGTGAGAGGCGGCGGTGACTCGATCGCCGCGGCGGCGGACGACGTCGAGGTGGCGGTCGGCGTCCGTTGCCGGAGGGGGGAAGAGCGAGGGATAGAGAGAGAGAGTGCGAGATAGAGAGAGGGCGAAGAGAGAGCGGGCGGGCCTTCAAAAGCTTCTGGGTTTAAACGCAAAGAGAAGGAGATGGAGAGGGTTACACAGTGTGCCTGTGGGGTTGGGTTCACGGGTTTCATTTATAGGCTAGGGGAAAAATAACAGAGGTAAAAATAATGTTAAGATAGGTGATAAAACTAGTATTAATTACTAGATATAATAAGGGTGGGTGGATCCGAAATTGTCGGATCTCACCCACTTAGGCAACGACTTAAGAGGGTGGGGTTAGGGTAAGAATTAATTAAAGGAGGTAAAGTAACTCAGTAAAAAGTGATTAGTAAAGGTGAATAGTCGTTATTGAATGTAATTAGCAAAGCGGTGAAATACAGACATGTTTTCACAAATGACTCCGAAAAATTATGAAAACATACCTACGGGATCGTATCATCGTGAGAATCGCGAATACAAGATCCGTTTTGGGATTCGAGCTAAGGAAGTACAAGTTTTAGGCCAAAACGTTTAGGAAGCGGGTTTGCGGGTTCTAGGCTGAAACGATATCCGAAAATTATGAAATTAATGTGGGAAGCCCTAAATGATAATAGGATGCTACTGTAGAAGTTTGAGAACGTTTTGAAGATGTTTGAATAGAAAATAAATTCGTCGAATCAAAACGGTAATTTTGGTAGATGAATTTTAATAGGAATGTTTTGGGCATTTGAGGAAATCTGAAATTGCGGAAACACAATATGATGAGTCTAGTGCTCTAAAATATTTTTATAAGAATTTTTGAAATCAGTTTTGATATACAACTCCTAACTAACATTATAAAGAAAATTTACAATAAAAATACGTTAAGTATGTATTTGAAGTGTTTGAAAAATACAGGCCGTTACATCTGTGATCGTGCAAGTCCATGTCGGAGTAAGTAAAGTGTTCTCGATACACACTATCATTAGGGGTTTACCGTGACGCCTTCTTGCCATCCATAACCTGGAAAATGGTCAAGATGCTTGTAATGACCCGCTCTCGGGGGCCCGTTACTTATTTGATATTTGCGCAGGTCATGCAGTTTACCAGTGAAAACAAAATAGCCACAATGCAGAGATGTACCAATACTCAAACCAGCGTACATTATTACAGTCCATATTAAAGTACAATAGCAAGCAGCACTCTCTCACCAATACATCAAGGAAATACAGAAAGGAAATGCAGAAAGGAAATACATAACATAGCACACTCACACCAATACAAACAGCTAAAATTCTGCAGTCTCCGGGTCGTACTCTGGCTCTGTAAACTCAGGGTCAATTTCTTCAACCTGGTCGTCGTCTGTCGGTGCCATAACTGGAACCGAAGGTAAGTCACAATAATTCTAAATATAGAAAAGAAGCAGTGCACAAGTATGACAAAAAGCAACTACGTACGAGCAAACCAGAGTGAAAAGTAAAGTACTGAGCAAAAACTGTACACAATTCAGTAGTAAAAGTAAACTGAACTGGATAGGATAACAACTGTACTATGGTAGAGCAAGTGTGAAGCAGGCTAAGCAAGAGAAATATGCTACCGCTGTAGCTAAAGGTACAACAAGTAAAGTACTGTGACTGCACAAGTGTAGTAAGTAACGTACATGGAACGTGTAGGGTAGCGGTGACTGTATTAGCTAAAGATAGGGTGATAGTGATGAAGATCGATGGTGTTACATAATCATGATTCACATCCTTGCGGTCCAGCGGAACACGGCCAGGGAAGTGACTAAGCCAGGATCACTACCCCAAGTCTAGCAAGGGTGATCCAACAAACTTAGCCAAGCACATTGACCGGATCATGGTCCATTGAAGGAAGCTTATCATTCTTATGTGGGCCACCGATAAAAGCTTACACACTAAACTACGTGACTCAAGTCGGAGAGTATAATATGTGACCATCGAGTCCATCTCTTGCCTGGGCGCGACCCAGACGAATGCCGAAAACACAGGCAGCTAGACAGGATGCTGACATGCAGCATATTTTGTTTACCGAAACACAGGCAGCTAGACATGATTGCCAAAAACCCAGGCAGCTAGACATGTAGATTGAACTCCAGTCACTCCCGTACTCTCTCAAACTATGAGTTACCCCAAACCCCAGTGATGTGTCAAGTACAAGTTCTTTACAGGATGTTCCACAAGATGTTTCATAAGATGTTCCTCATGGTACTAGTCAAGTCAAGACAACTGGTTGACTTTCTCATTGAAAACCAGAACTTCAGAACTTCTTGCCAAAGCAAGTTGGCCAAGAGAAGTGAGGATAAAAACAAGTTCAAGCACACAATTTACCCAATTTGATAATTGTGTGTTACAACAACCAAGTTGAAAGTTGGCAAAACAATCTGTAGTTGATTACTTCCTTATTAAATTAGGTCTCTAGTTTGGTTCAAGTCAAGTAGCCGTTCGGAGGCTATAGTGATGTTCTAAGTTCATACGGGTACACTTATCTAATTTTCTAATTTTTAGAATTAGTCGTGACTTACCAATTTCGAGGCTGTCGTAGCTAGCCGGAATTTGATCTAGTGCTTCCTCTGAAGCAGGTACACCAGAGTCTGTACGTGCAACACAAAATACTTAATTTAGTAAAAAACGACTTTTCCTATTTAAACAATTAGGTCAGTTTGATTTTTAAACTTGTTAAAACGGTGTCGGAAAATATTTAATTTTTATATAAGCCTAAAATAATTATTTAGATTTTACTGCAAGAGGGGAGAATTTTCAGAATTTTCTGTAATTTTTTTATAATTTTTAGAAACTTAGAAATAGCTTAAAAACCTGGTTTATTTAAGTGACGGGTATTTTCCGTAATTTCTTACGGGAGAAACACAAGTCGGAATTTCATGAATGAGAGTTGAAATGACCGTCTCGAAGCCCACTGTCACATATAATTTTATCACAGATTATTGTATACGAAAACAGAGAATTATGATTTTTAGAATGATTTATATTTATTTAACTTTTAGGTTCAAAAATTTATTCTGGAAAAAGTAGGCATCTGATCGCAATGAGATTAGCGTCATTGGATCCGAAATGTCGTTTCTGATTTTCTGGGGCTATCCCCACATTTTTCTAGGCCATGTATAATTAGTTATGGATTAAAAACCTTTAAACCCTATTATAAATAATTAAAAATTACGAAAATACGAACGTTCTTAGTATTTACATGTTTGCCCTTGCGAGTTTTCTCACGCACCCGCTGTTCTTCCGTCGATTGCAGCTGGGGGGGCTGATCTCGTCGGGCGGCGGCGGGGAAGCGACGACGGCACGATGGGAGGCGGAGGCGGCGGCGGAAGACGACGACCGCCGCCGCGGGAAGGCATGGAAGCGGCGGCGGCCTTGAGGCGGGGCGACGTGGGGTGGTCCGTCGGCGGTGCTGGAGGCGGCCCCGCTCGGCGACTGACGGTGACGGCGGCGGAGCACGGTCGGAGGCCGGAGGGAGAGGGAGAGGGAGGGGAGAGCGTGAGTGAGAGAGAGAGTACGAAAGAGAGGGAGAGTGAGCGGCCTGGGGAAATTTTAAAAAAATTTGTTAACTTAGGATTTTAATTTGATTAACTGGGTTTATAGGATTAGGGGGGTATTTATAGTACTTAGGAATTGCTTTAGTCAAATCTAATTAATGCATTAGGTGGTAATTAATGTGATTAGGTTTAACCTTTTTGACTAAGTGTAGAAATTTTTAAACGTGTCTCCCCCACGTTTTAGACATGATTAGGGTAATTTTGATTAGATTAATGTAATTAAGGGAGGTTAAAAGCCATTTAGTGGAAGTCATTTTGTAACGAAATTACGAATTTGCCCCTACTAGCAAACGTGTCCGAAAAATTACGAAAACATACTCACGGGACCGTATCGTCGCGAGGATGGAGAATACGAAGTCTGTTTCAGGGTTTGGGCTACATGGATACTAGTTTTTGGCCAAAACGTTTAGGAAGCGGGTTTGCGGGTTCTCTATTGAAGTGATATCAGAAAATTACGAGATTAATGTGGGGAGCCTTAAATGGTCATAAGATGCTACTGTAGAAGTTTGAAGACATTTTGAAAATGTTTGGATAGAAAATAAATTCGTCGAATCAAAACTGTAATAATTGAAAATGAATTTTTTTACCAGATTATTTAGAGGCTTTTGATGGAACCCGAACTTACTAAAATACTTTATAACTAGTTTGATACTTAAAAATATTTTTATAAGAAATTTTTGAATTCGTAAAACTCCTGACAAACCATTATAAAATAGTTATTAAAAATTTGAAAATAGGTTAAATATGTAAATAGTTGTCTTGATGAAAACAGACCGTTACATTCTACCCTCCTTAAAATAATTCCGTCCTCGGAATTTCTCGAATTTTTTTTAAAAACAAGAAGCTCAAGCAAATAAATGTTAATAATGATCTAATAAATCAGGTTGTAAATAACATGAAATATAATGGGATATCATAGCATCAAGAAAACAAGAGATGATGTTTAATGAATACTTACTATTGATATCACCATAGCTTCCGTAACTAGTTTCGTAACCAGTAGGATCATCCGACTCGGTAAATAGGTATGGGTAGCGTTCTCGCATCTCATCTTCTCGCTCCCAAGTAGATTCTCCAGGTGAGTCATGACGCCACATTATTCTGACGAGGTTGATCACTCTATTCTTGATGGTCTTCTGCCGTCGATCCAGGATTTTGACTGGTTGTTGTTCGTAAGATAGATCCGGACGAACAGCAATCTCGAAGTAATCCACAACATGACTAGGATCTCTTACGTAGCGTCGAAGCTGTGAGACATGAAATACTTCATGTACTCCTTCCAATACAGGTGGCAAGGCAAGGCGATAGGCCACCACGCCTACTCGTTCCAAAACATCAAATGGACCAATGTATCGAGGACTTAGCTTCCCTCTTCGTCCAAAACGAATCATCCCACGATTCGGAGAGATCTTCAAGAACACATGGTCGCCATGCTGAAACTCCAAATGTCGGCGCTTTGCATCTGCCCAATGCTTGTATCGATCTTGAGCCAACTGTAGTTTCTCTCTGATGGTCCGGACTACTTCTACTGCTTCAACAATCAAGTCTGGACCGATGAGCTCTCGATCACCAACGTCGTCCCAACTCAAAGGAGAACGACACTTCCGGCCATATAGCGCTGCAAAGGGTGCCATACCAATGCTGGCCTGATAACTGTTGTTGTAAGCAAACTCCACGAGATGAAGATGGTCTTCCCAAGATCCCTTGAAGTCCAGCATACACGCACGCAACATGTCCTCCAGGATCTGTATGGTGCGTTCTGATTGGCCATCTGTCTGAGGATGATAAGCTGTACTGAAGCTTAAGTGGGTCCCCAGACTCTCCTGTAAGCTCTTCCAAAAGTGAGACGTGAATCGCGTGTCTCTGTCAGAAACAATACTGACAGGAACACCATGTAACTTCACTATCTCCTCCATGTACTTCTTGGCAAGCACTTCGGTTGACTGGCCCACTCTGAAAGGAATAAAGTGTGTTGACTTGGTCAATCAATCAACGATCACCCAGACAGCATCATTATGCTTCGTACTCTTGGGCAGTCCTGTCACGAAATCCATCGTGATGTGTTGCCACTTCCATTCTGGAATAGGCAAAGGTTGTAACAAACCGGCAGATCGGTGATGTTCAGCCTTCACTTGTTGGCACACTATGCACTTCGCAACACTCCATGCGACGCTTCTCTTCATACCATGCCACCAGTAGTGTTGTCGCAAGTCTTGATACATCTTTGTACCTCCTGGATGGATGGAATATGGAGAACTGTGAGCTTCCTCCAATAGAGCTTCTCTGACGTCTCCGGATGGTACACAGATGCAGTTACCGAATCTCAAAGATCCGTCCTCATGGATCTTGAATTCAGGCCTTTGACCTGCTATCACCATGTCTCTGATCCTTTGCAGCTTCTCATCTCCTGCTTGGGTAGCTTTGATCTTGTTCACCAAATCCGACTGGATCTGGAGGTTGAGCAATGAAGACGTTTCTCCGGGCAATATGACATCCATCTCCATGGCTTGAATCTCATGTCGCAACCTCCATTGTGATGTGAGAGTCATCACTGCAGGGAGACGACTTAATGCATCTGGTACGACATTGACCTTCCCAGGATGGTACTGAAGGTCAATATCATAATCTACCATTAGTTCGATCCATCGTCGTTGACGCATGTTGAGCTCCTTCTCGGTGAACATGTACTTGAGACTTTTGTGATCGGAAAATATCTTCACATGCTCACCCAGCAAGAAGTGTCTCCAAATCTTCAGAGCAAAGATAACTGCTGCCAACTCAAGGTCATGAGTGGGGTAGTTCTTCTCATGGGTCTTCAGTTGTCTGGAGGCATAGGCAACGATTCGGCCATGCTGATGCAGCACACACCCAAGTCCTTTGCCAGATGCATCGCAGAATACTTCGAAACCTCCGGTCCTGTCTGGGATGACCAGAATCAGGGCCGAAGTCAATCTTCTCTTCAGCTCCTGAAATGCATCTTCACAAGCCTTTGACCAGACAAATGCCACGTCCTTTCTTGTCAATCGTGTCATAGCTCCCGCGATCTTCGAGAAGTCTTGGATGAATCGTCTGTAGTAACTAGCCAGTCCCAAGAAACTTCGAATTTCTGTCACAGTCTTAGGGACAGGCCAGTCTCGAACAACAGCTACATTCTCGGGATCGACAGATATTCCTTCTACTGATACGATGTGGCCCAGAAAAGCCACCTTGTCGAGCCAAAACTCACACTTGCTGTATTTGGCATACAGTTGGTGTTGTCTTAGCGTCTCCAAGACCTTCCTCGGATGTTCTCTGTGCTCCTGAGCGTTCTTCGAGTAGATGAGGATGTCGTCGATGTAGACAACTACGTACTTGTCCAGATGGTTGTACAGAACCTGGTTCATGAGACTCATGAAGACAGCAGGCGCATTAGTCACACCAAATGGCATTACCAAGAATTTGTAGTGTCCATATCGGGTCCGAAAAGCAGTCTTGTGGATGTCCTCCTTCTTCACCTTCACTTGATGATATCCGGTCTTCAGGTCCAACTTCGAATACACGCTCGACCCTCCAAGCTGGTCGAAAAGATCGTCGATGCGGGGCAGAGGATACTTGTTCTTCACAGTCAACTTGTTCAGCTCGCGGTAGTCGATGCACATGCGCTGGGATCCGTCCTTCTTCTTCACGAGCAGCACCCGGGCACCCCATGCGGATACACTGGGTCGTATCCATCCCTTCTGTATAAGATCATCCAGCTGAGCTCGAATTTCTTCAAGCTCAGGTGGTGCCATGCGATAGGGTCCCTTGGATATCGGCTGTGCACCTGGTACAAGATCAATGGTAAATTCGAGGCCACGATCTGGAGGCAAACCTGAGAGTTTGTCCGGAAATACGTCCAAGAATTCTCGTACTACTTCTGGTTTCTCTTGCTCGACGTCCATTGCAGTCGCAACTGCCTCTGAAAGTTTGGCCCGAAACTTCACTGGTCCTTCTGATCGGCTTCCGCTGTGGAATTCGAACTTAGGATGGTTGGGTATTTCGAATTCTACCCTCCTTTGACGACAGTCAATGGTGGCATGACATGTCCTTAACCAATCCATCCCAAGAACAACATCGAAATTTGGCATTTCTATCACCATGAAGTCGGCGAAAAGGTCTCGTCCACAAATTACTACGGAACAGTGAAGGCATCCACTAGTTATTGGTAGGAAACCGCCAGCGGTTTCAACCTTCCAACGAGAAGTCAGAGATTCAACATGAACGGCATGTGTTTTAACAAATCGACTTGCCAAGAAGCAATGTGTAGCTCCCGAGTCGAATAAAGTGAGGGCAGGTTTACCAGCTACTAAGACGATACCTACGGTTACGAGAATCTTGTCTAAGTGTATGACTTCTAGATAATAGAACTTAATGGAATATCTCATACCTGTGATTACTTGGTCTGTAGCTTCGGCCTCTTCTATGGTCATGGTATAAGCTTGACGCCTTGGAGGTGGTGCATGTGGTCGGGCTTGCTGGAATGCTTGCTGCTGAGGCGGGAGTGGTTGTCGTTGCTGAGCAGGTGGTGGTGGTCGCTGTGGAGCATTCCTGGTAGGGGCATTAGCTGGGGCAGGGTTGGGAGGTTGAGGCCTCCTTGGGCAGTTCCTTGCGGCATGGTCCTTTGACCCGTAGATCAGGCAAAGGTTCAGATATAGTCGGCATTCGGTCCGAAAGTGTCCTGGTTTCCCACAGTGATGACACACCGGACGTGGTGGTGGGGCATGTCTCTTGAATTGAGTCTACTGGGTAGGCCTGTACACCTGGTTGGATGGAGGTCGTCGACTGGATCCAGCAGCAGGGGTCGGAGGTGGTGGTCTTCTGGGAGGGGCAGCCATCTCACGCCTTCCTTCTCTTTCAATGAACTCATGTTCACGAGCTGTAGCCAGAACCTCAGTATGTGTGTAGAGTTGGCGTCCAACCAAGTTACAACAGATCTCGATGTTTAGCCCTTGCTTGAAGCGTTGAGCTCGGGTCAAAGGGGTGGCAACCATCCCAGGAGCAAAACGACTAAGCAGTGTAAATTGGGCATCATATTATTCCACTGTCATGGAACCTTGCTTCAGTCCGACAAACTGAGCTTGCAGTTCCATCTAAGCTTCAAGTGAGAAGTACTGGGTGTTGAAGTGTTCAGTGAACGTTGCCCAGTCGATTGGTCGTTGCAGACGAGCTTTAGCAGAGTTCCACCAGATTCTGGCTCCATCAGTTAGTTGGGACTTGGCAGTATCCACCCAAGCATGTTCCCCGATCTGAGCAGCTCTCAGATTATCTTCAGTGCTTTGCAGCCATTCTTTGGCCTTCAGAGGGCCATCGATGCCATTCCAGGTCTTTGGGCGAAGTGACCGGAATTGTTGAATGCCTCCTCCGGGCTTCTGTTCTCCTCGGATAGCTTGAACCATCTCTTGTAATGCGAGATCCGAAATTTGACGCATAGTGGGAGGTGGTCCGTTGTTGGTCTGGTTGTTAGCTCCAGATTGGTCAACTCCGTTGGGACTCTTATAGGTGTTTCCGTCCATTATTTTGAATGTCACACCAGTATACATAGGGAGATGTCAGCTTAGTCGAGTATCGTATACGGTACATCCCGATTTTACTATATTATTCACGAGGTATTTTGCGCGGACCTGCATGGGCCACCAAACTTGTAACGACCCGCTCTCGGGGGCCCGTTACTTATTTGATATTTGCGCAGGTCCTGCAGTTTATCAGTGAAAATAAAATAGCCACAATCCAAAGATGTACCAATACTCAAACCCGCGTACATTATTACAGTCCAGATTAAAGTACAATAGCAAGCAGCACTCTCTCACCAATACATCAAGGAAATACAGAAAGGAAATGCGGAAAGGAAATACATAACATAGCACACTCACACCAATACAAACAGCTAAAATTCTGCAGTCTCCGGGTCGTACTCTGGCTCTGTAAACTCAGGGGCAATTTCTTCAACCTGGTTGTCGTCTGTCGGTGCCATAAATGGAACCGAAGGTAAGTCACAATAATTCTAAATATAGAAAAGAAGCAGTGCACAAGTATGACAAAAAGCAACTACGTATGAGCAAACCAGAGTGAAAAGTAAAGTACTGAGCAACAACTGTACACAACTGAGTAATAAAAGTAAATTGAACTGGATAGGATAACAACTGTACTATGGTAGAGCAAGTGTGAAGCAGGCTAAGCAAGAGAAATATGCTACCGCTGTAGCTAAAGGTACGACAAGTAAAGTACTGTGACTGCACAAGTGTAGTAAGTAACGTACATGGAACGTGTAGGGTAGCGGTGACTGTATTAGCTAAAGATAGGGTGATAGTGATGAAGATCGATGGTGTTACATACTCATGATTCACATCCTTGCGGTCCAGCGGAACACGGCCAGGGAAGTGACTAAGTCAGGATCACTACCCCAAGTCTAGCAAGGGTGATCCAACAAACTTAGCCAAGCACATTGACCGGATCATGGTCCATTGAAGGAAGCTTATCATTCTTATGTGGGCCACCGACAAAAGCTTACACACTAAACTACATGACTCAAGTCGGAAAGTACAATATGTGACCATCGAGTCCATCTCTTGCCTGGGCGCGACCCAGACGAATGCCGAAAACACAGGCAGCTAGACAGGATGCTGACATGCAACATATTTTGTTTACCGAAACACAGGCAGCTAGACATGATTGCCAAAAACCCAGGCAGCTAGACATGTAGATTGAACTCCAGTCACTCCCGTACTCTCTCAAACTATGAGTTACCCCAAACCCCAGTGATGTGTCAAGTACAAGTTCTTTACAGGATGTTCCACAAGATGTTTCATAAGATGTTCCTCATGGTACTAGTCAAGTCAAGACAACTGGTTGACTTTCTCATTGAAAACCAGAAAGTCAGAACTTCTTGCCAAAGCAAGTTGGCCAAGAGAAGTGAGGATAAAAACAAGTTCAAGCACACAATTTACCCAATTTGATAATTGTGTGTTACAACAACCAAGTTGAAAGTTGGCAAAACAATCTGTAGTTGATTACTTCCTTATTAGATTAGGTCTCTAGTTTGGTTCAAGTCAAGTAGCCGTTCGGAGGCTATAGTGATGTTCTAAGTTCATACGGGTACACTTATCTAATTTTCTAATTTTTAGAATTAGTCGTGACTTACCAATTTCGAGGCTGTCGTAGCTAGCCGGAATTTGATCTAGTGCTTCCTCTGAAGCAGGTACACCAGAGTCTGTACGTGCAACACAAAATACTTAATTTAGTAAAAACACGACTTTTCCTATTTAAACAATTAGGTCAGTTTGATTTTTAAACTTGTTAAAACGGTGTCGAAAAATATTTAATTTTTATTTAAGCCTAAAATAATTATTTAGATTTTACTGCAAGAGGGGAGAATTTTCAGAAGCTTCTGTAATTTTTTTATAATTTTTAGAAACTTAGAAATAGCTTAAAAACCTGATTTATTTAAGTGACGGGTATTTTCCGTAATTTCTT
Source organism: Scilla litardierei (assembly GCA_030789695.1). Taxonomy (NCBI): domain Eukaryota; kingdom Viridiplantae; phylum Streptophyta; class Magnoliopsida; order Asparagales; family Asparagaceae; genus Scilla; species Scilla litardierei. Next base: position 143,972,621 of record CM061131.1, read on the forward strand.
ACGGGAGAAACACAAGTCGGAATTTCATGAATGAGAGTTGAAATGACCGTCTCGAAGCCCACTGTCACATATAATTTTATCACAGATTATTGTATACGAAAACAGAGAATTATGATTTTTAGAATGATTTATATTTATTTAACTTTTAGGTTCAAAAATTTATTCTGGAAAAAGTAGGCATCTGATCGCAATGAGATTAGCGTCATTGGATCCGAAATGTCGTTTCTGATTTTCTGGGGCTATCCCCACATTTTTCTAGGCCATGTATAATTAGTTATGGATTAAAAACCTTTAAACCCTATTATAAATAATTAAAAATTACGAAAATACGAACGTTCTTAGTATTTACATGTTTGCCCTTGCGAGTTTTCTCACGCACCCGCTGTTCTTCCGTCGATTGCAGCTGGGGGGGCTGATCTCGTCGGGCGGCGGCGGGGAAGCGACGACGGCGTGATGGGAGGCGGCGGCGGCGGCGGAAGACGACGACGGCCGTCGCGGGAAGGCGCGGAAGCGGCGGCGGCCTTGAGGCGGGGCGACGTGGGGTGGTCCGTCGGCGGTGCTGGAGGCGGCGGCGCTCGGCGACTGACGGCGACGGCGGCGGAGCACGGTCGGAGGCCGGAGGGAGAGGGAGGGGAGAGCGTGAGTGAGAGAGAGAGAGTACGAGAGAGAGGGAGAGTGAGCGGCCTGGGGAAATTTTAAAAAAATTTGTTAACTTAGGATTTTAATTTGATTAATTGGGTTTATAGGATTAGGTGGGTATTTATAGTACTTAGGAATTGCTTTAGTCAAATCTAATTAATGCATTATGTGCTAATTAATGTGATTAGGTTTAACTTTTTTGACTAAGTGTAGAAATGTTTAAACGTTTCTCCCCCACGTTTTAGACATGATTAGGGTAATTTTGATTAGATTAATGTAATTAAGGGAGGTTAAAAGCCATTTAGTGGAAGTCATTTTGTAACGAAATTACGAATTTGTCCCTACTAGCAAACGTGTCCGAAAAATTACGAAAACATACTCACGGGACTGCATCATCACGAGGATGGAGAATACGAAGTCTGTTTCAGGGTTTGGGCTACGGGGATACTAGTTTTTGGCCAAAACGTTTAGGAAGCGGGTTTGCGGGTTCTCTATTGAAGTGATATCAGAAAATTACGAGATTAATGTGGGGAGCCTTAAATGGTCATAAGATGCTACTGTAGAAGTTTGAAGACATTTTGAAAATGTTTGGATAGAAAATAAATTCGTCGAATCAAAACTGTAATAATTGAAAATGAATTTTTTTACCAGATTATTTAGAGGCTTTTGATGGAACCCGAACTTACTAAAATACTTTATAACTAGTTTGATACTTAAAAAATATTTTTATAAGAAATTTTTGAATTCGTAAAACTCCTGACAAACCATTATAAAATAGTTATTAAAAATTTGAAAATAGGTTAAATATGTAAATAGTTGTCTTGATGAAAACAGACCGTTACAATGCTTGCCTCTATTAGTGTGGTATGGAGGTAGCCGTAATATGTTCAAGACACACTTACAAACCCTACTACATGAACCAACCCCACCCAAGTGTCTGTCTATTCATTCGACTAGGTTCATCCCATTTGTATTCGATGGTGTTACATATATTCATTTCGAGGGTTGTGTCATACCCTCTGTCCATTTGGTTTGTTTTGTTAACAGACAGATGTCAATTGTTTCTAGCAAACGACTTCATATTTACATGTACATTCATTCAAAAGCAACTACTAAAAAGAAAGCACATAATTCAGTTCTAAAGGCCACATGCGTATCAACAACAGATTTCAGCATATATTAATGCTGAGCAGTTTTGGTTTGCAATTCATTTACAATAAAATACTTTCATGGGGATGGTGTTGGGTGTCCAGGTGATCGAAGCGTAAGGCGCGTTTAATCTGCGTCATTTAGATTTTAACATTAAACTAAACATCTTAATACAATAATATTAAATTTTGATTTAGCTAACATTGTTTACATTAGCATGTTTCCATATGCAATTATACCCACTAACAGGTTATATAACATAATCTATATTACAATTGAGGGCAGATTTCGAATTTGTCCTATGTGGCAATGTCACATCAAGCTTTGGAGGGAAATTTTTGGGTTGAAGAGAAATTTGTTGGGAATACACAAAAACATTGAAATTATGGATAGCCTTTTAATATTAGTTATGAAAAAAAATGTTGTGCACATACACAATCTTATCTTGGGAATGAACGCGAGAGATACTGCCAACTCATTGATCCGCGTTGCAAAATCCTGTAAAATTTCGATCCCATCTACTGATATTTCAGGGGAAACTAATAATTATTGATGTTTGTTTAAAATTAGTGGGTCCAAGATTTTTAAATGAACAGTGTCCCCACGGGCATGGGTTATATGTATATGAAGCCCGAGCCGAAGGCGCCCGCGCCGAAGGCGCCCGCTAAATATTTTTACACTGATTTGTTGTTCCGCGCCTAAGGCACCCGCCCGCGTCGAAATTGTTTTTTTACGTCGAATTTGTTGTTCTGCGCCGAAGGCACCCACGCTGAAGGCGCCTGTGCCGCTAAGTATTGTAAGTTAATTTGTTTTTCTTTTAAATTTTGGCTTTGAAAAAAAAATTTCGGGGAACAAAGATTTCGCAAGGGAAAATCTTAAATGAACAATGCCCACGGGCACGGGTTATGACTAGTATATATATATGATACAACTAGTACGGTTAATAACTAATTAATATATAACTGTATGTATGTATGTATGTATATGTATGTATGTATGTATGTATGTATGTATGTATATATATATATATATATATATATATATATATATATATATATATATATATATATATATATATATATATAAACTTACATATATGACTACAAGAAGACAACATGATGATATACTGTTCATTAAATTATTTAATGTACTGTTCATTTGCATATACTTATTATTTTATGTCAGTCACTGTAGCATCATCACTTACTCAACTGTAGCATTATGACATCTATACACATCTACTGATATAATAATAATATATACATATAATATAACATACATATAACACAGCATGCTAATAGTTATAGGACTTACGTTTTCGAGTGGCTCCTCGCGTGATGTTGCAGATGAAGACAGCGACGTCGTCGTGCGGCTCGCCGGAGTTGGTGGTGGCCATTAGATGAGGGCACCGGAGTTGGAAAGCGGCTGGTGGCAAGGTTGTCACGGTTATGATGGCCGCACGGCAGAAAGTCGAGGGCAGATGGGAGGTTGTTTTTTGATGAACGGAGGGAAGTCGATGTTGGATCGAGGCAAGGAGAAGGCAGATGTGCCCGCTAAATATTTTTACGCTGATTTGTTGTTCCGCGCCTAAGGCACCTGCCCGCGTCGAAATTGTAGTTTTACGTCAAATTTGTTGTTCTGCGCCGAAGGCACCCACGCCGAAGGCGCCTGTGCCGCTAAGTATTGTAAGTTAATTTGTTTTTCTTTTAAATTTTGGCTTTGAAACAAAAATTTCGGGGAACAAAGATTTCGCAAGGGAAAATCTTAAATGAACCGTGCCCGCAGGCACGGGTTATGACTAGTATATATATATATGATACAACTAGTACGGTTAATAACTAATTAATATATAACTGTATGTATGTATGTATATGTATGTGTATGTATGTATATGTATATATATATATATATAAACTTACATATATGACTACAAGAAGACAACATGATGATATACTGTTCATTAAATTATTTAATGTACTGTTCATTTGCATATACTTATTATTTTATGTCAGTCACTGTAGCATCATCACTTACTCAACTGTAGCATTATGACATCTATACACATCTACTGATATAATAATAATATATACATATAATATAACATACATATAACACAGCATGCTAATAGTTATAGGACTTACGTTTTCGAGTGGCTCCTCGCGTGATGTTGCAGATGAAGACAGCGACGTCGTCGTGCGGCTCGCCGGAGTTGGTGGTGGCCATTAGATGAGGGCACCGGAGTTGGAAAGCGGCTGGTGGCAAGGTTGTCACGGTTATGATGGCCGCACGGCAGAAAGTCGAGGGCAGATGGGAGGTTGTTTTTTGACGAACGGAGGGAAGTCGATGTTGAATCGAGGCAAGGAGAAGGTGGAGGCTTGGAGAGTCGGAGAGGCCACTTAGTGGTACTGGTCTGAGGAGGGTTCGCCGGCGAGGTTGGAAGGAAGGGGAGGTGAACTTAGGTACGAGGAGGATGTGATGGTCGGAGTTGAGACGTCAACGATGGTAAGAGGAGTAGGGTTGAGGCATGGGGTTTGTGGCGAGAGGAGGAGGACTGTGAGGAGAGGTGAGGCGACCTGGTAGTTAGGTTTGGGAAGTGCAGGGTCGGAGGCATGGTTTGTGAGCGATGGACGAGAAGGAGTAGTGTGGGGGCTGTTGAGTATTGGACTCTCCACCTTGATTTTGATGATGATCAAACACAAATCATTATGACTAAATCTTGTGATTGCAGTTAGCTATAAAGTCACCAATTAGATTCAAGAAGATCAAAAGTGACTACACGTGTTGATTCAAGTGGAGAACTTGGTAGATCAACAAAGGTGAAGCATTGGCTTGAAGAACTTAAAGGCTACTTCAAACCTCAAGCCAATGGCATCAACATATGAATGGAGACACAATCCAAAGAGAAGAAAGGAATGGATGAGTCAAAAGCTTCGAAGACTATGACGTCAATGGCATCAACATATGAATGGAGACACAATCCAAAGAGAAGAAAGGAATGGATGAGTCAAAAGCTTCGAAGACTATGACGTCAATGGAATCAACATATGAATGGAGACACAATCCAAAGAGAAGAAAGGAATGGATGAGTCAAAAGCTTCGAAGACTATGACGTCAATGGCATCAACATATGAATGGAGACACAATCCAAAGAGAAGAAAGGAATGGATGAGTCAAAAGCTTCGAAGACTATGACGTTGGAGATATTCAAGTCATTCAACTAAAAGACTCAAGTCCATGAAGAATTATGGAGATCGTCGCCAAAGTAATTTGTTCATCTCAAGCGACGTCCCAAGACTTCCTCAGAACGCGTGATCGTTGTGCCTGGAGCTTCGTTGAAGCTCAAGGAGTATTCATGAAGTCAAGGGATTCGGATTCTCCATGTTGAAGCTTTGAAGACGGTTTGTCGTGTTTACTTTTATTGTCTTCTAGCTTCGGTTTAGTAGAATGTTAAGCCTTGAATAGTACTTGCCTAGAAATCTTCTTCACTTTTATATCTTATCTCTAGGATTGCCTTAGAAGCCATTAGAAACTTTCTCGTAGCTTATCGCTTCATTTCTCGGCTTCGTATGCATCTTAGTTGGTTCAAGTAGAAGAACTAACCGACTAGATGACGATCTAATCGGTTGGGAATCCTTCTTGAACCGACTAGATATCATTGCTTGATTCAGCCCATTCACTGTTGATCAATTAGTCGATCCAAGAAGGTTCACCGACCGACTAGAAGACGATCTAGTCGGTTGCAAATCCTTCTCAGACCGACTAGTTATCCTAATCAATTCAAGACTATTTGTTGACCTATTAGTCGGTCCAAGAAGGTTCACCGACCGACTAAATGATGATCTAGTCGGTTAGTGTTTCTTCTCAGACCGACTAGTTCTCATAGTGAAATTCGACTTCTTTACTATTGACTAATTAGTCGGTCCAAGAAGGTTCACCGAACGACTAGTTGTCAAACTAGTCGGTTGATGTTTCTTCTTAGACCGACTAGTTCTTCATATCTTTGATTTCACTATCGACTAATTAGTCGGTCCAAGAAGGTTCACCGACCGACTAGTTGTCAAACTAGTCGGTTGATGTTTCTTCTTAGACCGACTAGTTCTTATATCTTTTGAATTCAATATCTTTGATGTCTTCCTTCTAGTCGGTCCAAGAAGGTTCACCGACCGACTAGTTGCAAAACTAATCGGTCAGTGATCCTTCTTAGACCGATTAAGCAGCTTCAGAATAGAGCCATTGGAGCATTTTTGCCACGATTTTTGTGACTGTTTTCTCTCTTCCCTATATAAGTTTGAGTGCTTCAAACCAGGGATCCAAGGCTGAAATTAGAGACATTTTCACATCTTTGAGAAGAGTCATTCAACTCCAATTTCAAGCTCTCTCATCTTACAAGAATCTCTCCCTTACTCTTTGAGCATATTTCCTCAAGAGAGATTCTCATTCCTTGTGAGCTTCTCAAGCTAAGAGCTTGAATCCAAGTCACCAACTTCTCCCTAGCCATCTATTGCTGCTCATCTTGGTGGAGCAAGGGTTTGGTGATCTCATCTTCCTCAAAATCCATTCTTGCCCTATATTGGTAAGTATTTCTCAAGGCATAGGATTTTGTGGTAAGAAATTTTATATTTCATTCTTTATACTTCATATTTGTTGTATACTCACGGTGGTGAGAGGATTGGCTTGATCCCAAGTTGTGGGAGTCAAGATTTCGTTTTGCTCTCGGTTTGTGAGAGTGTGCTTAGTCCCAGGTTGTGGGATTAAGGACTTTGCGTGTTCCCGGGTTGTGGGATACACGGACATCGATTGTAGGTCAATTGCACGTGGGCTAAAAGGAGAGCTCTAGTGGTTTTGCTAGAGTATCTGGAGGGAATCCGGGTGTTGCTGGAGTAGGGCACCGGTAACAAGTCGGGGAGACTTGGGTGGCACCGAACTAGGGTAGATTGCTTGTTTGCATTACTTTATTGCTTGCGTTGTTGATCATTTCTTATATTCCGCATTCGTTGGTTAAGAAGGGTTTTATTTAGCGTAAATTCCTTATAATTCTATAAAACACTATTCACCCCCCCCTCTAGTGTTTGTTCATCATAGCACATGGTCACTACAATTGGTATCAGAGCGAGGTAATAGCTATGGCAACCAACAACAACAACACACGAACCTCTTTTCCACCATATCTCCTTGGGCCCAACTATCAAATTTGGTGTGTGAAGATGAAGGCTCATATTCAATCCATCGATGAGGATTATTGGAATCTTGTGGAGAAGCCCTTTCGCGCACCTACCACTTCCGTACATAAGTGGACAAATGAGCAAAAATAATCGGTGAAGAAACATGAAGAGGTAATGAATATCTTGCTTGATTTTTTAACTTATGACATTCTTATGCGTGTGTCCAAGGCAACAACGACATATCAAATATGGCACATGCTAGCGGAGCAAGAAGAGTCCACCTCGGAGTGTTCTTCCTCCAATGATGAAAGAGATTCATTCATGGGTTTGATGGCACGAGAGGACGACTCTAGTGACGAATCAAGCGATTCAAGTGAAAGTGATAACGACAATGAAGAGGTAACAATAGAAGATCTTAAAATTGAACTTAAGCAATTGTTTGATAAATATCAAAAGCTTATGCATAAATATTGTGATGCTAATAATAAGATTGCTAGTCTCTCTAACACATCTTCATGTAGCACCTCTAACAATGACACCATTGTTGAGACACTCGCTATTGAGAAAGCATGTTTGCTTACTCAAAATGGAATGTTGAGAAATGAGGTGGAGTCCCTCAAATCTCAACTTGATCGTGTTTCTATTGTGGATAGTAACGATCTTGAGATTGAAAATCTTCAATCTCAAAACACTTGTTTGGGAATTGAGAATGAGGATCTCAAATCCCAAGTGCACGAGCTCACCACACGTGCATCCACCTTGGATGCCCCTATTCTTCAAGTTCGAAGAAATATGAGCTCATGTCCTCCATTGTTGAGAGATTCAATAAGGGAAGGGACAATTTGGATGATTTGCTAAAGAATCAACTACCGGCAAACCATCGTGTTGGCTTGGGTTATTCTAAGGCAAGTGCATCCAATGCACGCACATCCTATAGTGAAGTAACTATAGATTTTGTGAGGCCATCCTCCGGTGCATCCACGAGTGGTGTCTATAACAACTTGTGTAGTTCTACTACTAAGGAAACCACCACTCCTATTCCTCCCTCCTTTGGAAAGAAACCCACTTTGGGTGGACCTCCAAAGAAGGGTCATGCATTCATGTACACCAATACTATGCCATGTAGGAACACACCTCCTACTCCACATGTTCACACGAATGATGGTTTTTATATTCCACACCCACGAGCATGTGCAAACACTCATTTGCGACACTCTCATGCACGTACTCATGCTCATGCACCTTCACATGCTTATGATCACACATCATATCCACATATGCATGCTTATTCTCATGATCATCCTCAGGCATACACACCTCATATTCATCCACGTATGTATGCAACACCATATCATGGACCATATTCCCATCATCATGCTTTAGCACAACACAATGTTCCACACACATTTCCTCATGCTCTTGCTAGATCTCATGTTCCTAGGCCACATGCACCACGTAGAAATCAACCTTTTGTGCATGCAACAACTAGGAAGAGGATACCCAAATCATACACTATTTGGGGTCTGAAGAACACTAGCAATCATGCTAAGGATATGTATGTGCAATCTTACATTAATGATATTATTATGAATGATGATTATGTTGGGAGATCACGGTCCTCTTGGACTTGGTTTCCGAAGGGTTAGTTTCCGTTGACCCTTCTTTGCTTGGTACCATAAGTTTATATTCATTTTATGGGTACCAAAGCATTTGTGTTAAGAATTGGTTTATTCTTTTGTTTGCATATTGGTCTTAGATGCTCATGTTTGTTAAAAACTTAAATTCATATTGAATTTGATTTCTATTGCATGTTTATTAGTGAATCATTGTGTTTATGATTTTCATGTCTAGATTATTCAATATTTCTTTTTGCAACACATGCTTTGGTTCATATTTATGTTTTGTTGCATTTGATGCATGTCATGCTTTTGGATTAATATTCATATTTACTTTTGGTACATTTGGTACATGCATGTATATGGTTATATATTTATTTAGTAACATGATTACATGTTTCATTAATATTGTGTATGATTACTTTAAGATATGGGTTACAATAATTTGAATTTAGTTTGTTAAACTTGTTGACTAACCCATAGGATCCAAAAAGGTTTTTGGATACCAAAATGATGTTTTCTAGGTTCAATCCACATGGGGATACCAACCCTACCAACTCCTTGATTTGCAAAGACTTTCATTCAAATTGAATTGATGGTGCTTAAGTGATGCACCAAAGTAGGGGGAGCTTAATGTAGTAAGTATATTCTTACATTTGGTATCCATGTGTGTTGGATGCATGTAGATGTCACTTTGTGTTTGAGACTATCTCATGCATATCCTATGTTTGCATATTGTGTGTCTTATATGTCATTCATGTCTATGTATTTCATTTATGTCAAATTCTTGACTGATGTGCATTGTGTATTCATAATCCTTACTCATATGTTTCTTCGAGGATTATTTATAACATGTGGCTTAAAAAATTTCATGTTAGAACTAATGCTCATTTGCATGTTTCACACACTGGACACGCTTATATTTATGTTCCATTTCACAAGCGTGCATCCCAACTTCCTACTTATGCCTCTACCTCTGCTTAAGAATCCCAAATCACTATCTTTTGGATTCCTAAGATTGTTTCTAGGTATGGTATGAACACACATATAGAATCGTATATTAGGAATGACATATTCTCATGCGATTATATATATATATATAAATCTATTTGATTTCCACCTTGCTAACTCACTCATATTGCAATTCATTGCTTGGGTACCATGCTTGTATGATTACTTTTTTGTACCCATATTTATGTGAGTCCACTACTCCCAAGTTTGCATATTTTGTATGATTGTGTGGGAGTATGTCAGTTCGATTGCTATCATGTTAAGTTCTTCTATATGTTATTGTATTTCATTCATATTATGTTGTGCATATAGATTAGTTGATTTCTCTGACCCTTGGTGATTTATTATCAATGTGCACCTTCCTATCTTGTTGATATGCCAAAGGGAAAGAGAAATTTGGTTTTAAAAATTAATACTTTATGCTTTTCATGCACACTCTTTGTGGTGTTACTTTTCATACCTTCCATCAATATGTGTTGTGCCGTGAATGTTTATTTTGTGCACATATGCATATTGATCGCGGAATCTTTCTTGCACACACTATTGTATTAGATGTGTGTATTCATAATGATGATTGCTTGTATAATGCTTTGTGATTAAATCATATACATAGGAATTATTAGTCTAGGTGTACCTAAATTTCTAATGTTGGAGAATTGTTAATTCCTGATATGTATGATTTTCGTAATTATAATAACTCTTATTAATGCATGTCATGCATTTCTATTGATGAGTGTTATTTACAATTGGTAAATGATTGGTTATTGGACTACTTGATTTTGTTCCTTAATCTATTGGATCCAAAAAGTTTTTGGATACCACCAATTGTTGAATTGTCAGATTGTTGTGCAAGATGCCTACTCTTCACTCTCCTTGGTTTTCAATTGATGGATCAATTCAAAGGAAAGGATGGTGCATTGGAGATGCACACATATATGGAAAGCTAAATGGTTGTAAGTATGTGTTTTGTACAATTGGTATTTTAATATATTGGTTTTGACTACCATGTTTTCAATTGGTATTTTAATATATTCGATTTGTGTAATATAGCATACTTCTTCATTAGCTCATTCTTGTCACACCCTCATGAAGATTGTCACACCCTCATGAAGATTGTTTGTTCATAAGACTTTCATGTTCATGTATGTCATATATGTCTTATTACGACTCATGTATCATGGTAGCTATTGTTAAGTATTGATTCCCCGGATTTGGTTTTGGATGATGAGCAAACATAAATATCGTATACTAACTATTTGTGAGCGCAGTTATGGAGATCGTCGCCAAAAGAATACGTACATCAAAAGCAACGTCTCAAGACTTCTCAATACGCGTGATCGTGTGCCTAAAGCTTCGTTGAAGCCCAAGGAGTTTTATTGAAGTCAAGAATGAAGATTGAAGCTTTGAAGACGGTTCGTCATGTTTTATTTATTGTCTTCTAGCTTCATAGATTAGAATGTTAAGCCCTGAGTAGGACTTACATTATTATCTTCATTTCGCTTATATCTTAGAGCTAGGATTATCATAGAAGCCATTAGAAACTTTCCCGAAGCCTATCGCTTCTTCCCTTGGCTTCTAGTGCATCTTAGTTGGTTCAAGAAGAAGAACCAACCGACTAGATGACGATCTAGTCGGTCGGCAACTCTTCATGAACCGACTAGATGTCCTTGCTCATTTCAGCTCATTCCCTGTTGATCAATTAGTCGGTCAAAGAAGGTTCACCGACCGACTAGATGACGATCTAGTAGGTTAGGAATCCTTCTCAGACCGACTAGTTATCATTGCCTCATTTCAGCCTGAGTTACCGTTTCGAGTTAGTCGGTCTAAGAACGATTGTCGACCGACTAGTTGAGAAACTAGTCGGTTGGAATTTGTTCTCAGACCGACTAGTTCAACTTGCTTTCAGACTATTTGTTTTGACTCTTAGTCGGTCTAAGAACATTCATCGACCGATTAGTTGTGAAACTAGTCGGTTGGCAAGTCTTCTTAGACCGACTAGTTCTTTATGTTTGAATTTTCTTTTTTGGCTGTCGAGCTGTTAGTCGGTTCATGAAGAGTCACCGACCGACTAGTTTCCATTCTAGTCGGTCAGTGATCCTTCTTAGACCGACTAACTGCTTCAGAAATATGACCGTAGGGAATCTTTTGAGCACGATTTTTCTTGCCTCTATAAATACAAACCTGATTCGTTTGAGGCAAGGTTAGAGGTCCATTATCAAAGTATTTTCAGACCTAAGAGAAGAGTTTTCTCAAGCTAATTCTAAGCTCTCTCTTCCTCACAAGAATCTCTCCCTTCACTCTTTGAGCCAAATTCCTCAAGAGAGATTCTCTCCATTGTGAGCATTCCAAGCCAAGGGCTTGATCCAAGGTCACCAACACCACCCTAGGCTTCCATTTCTGGTCAACTTCTTGGAGCTAGGGTTTAGTGACATCTTCTTCCACAACAATCCATCTTTGCCCTAATTTGGTAAGATTTACTCAAGGCATAGGATTTTGTGGTAAGTATTTCATATTTCATTTCAATTGGTATTGCAAGTGTGTCTCTCGATTGTGAGAGAGTGTGTGATCCCGGGTTGTGGGAGTCACATGTTCATTGTGTATGATTTGGTCTTGTGAAGGTTTTTCACAAGAATTTCATAGTGCTAAATCTTGAGTTAGGGTTTCTAACGCAAGTATCCGGAGGGGATCCGGGTGGTTGGGACGTAGGATCACCGGGAACAAGTCAGGGAGACTTGGGTGGATCCGAACCCGTTACATGCTTTGTTTGCGTTTGTTAATTCTTGTTGATTGTTGTTTATTCCACATTGTCGTTTGTATGCTTGCACAATAATTAGGAATAACTCTCTTGATTATTTTAAAGTACTATTCACCCCCCCTCTAGTACATGTGCAGTAGCTTCACAGGGCACTACAATTGGTATCAGAGCCAGAGTTCAAAGCTATGACAAACAACGACTACAACGTCTTCAAAGATCGTCAAGGATCTTCTTCAGTTATGGAAGGACAATCCTCAGTCAACGGTACCAACTATGGGTACTGGAAATGCCGGATGGAAACCTTCCTCCGGAGCGCTTCACTTTGGAGAGCCACGATGATGGAGTAAGTCGAGCCCGCCGAACAAGATTTCGCGAAGTGGACTACCGCAGAGGTCGCCGCGGAGGTAAGCAATGCCAAGGCGATGAATGCCTTGCAATGTGCATTGGAGCCCGAAGACTTCAACAAGATATGCATATGTAAGAGTGCATATCAAGTATGGAACCAACTCCTCATCCTGCACGAAGGAACGAGTACGGTAAAAGATTCTAAACTCGTTGTCGCTAACAAAGAATTTGAGTTGTTTCACATGGAATAGGGTGAAATAATGAAGGACTACTATGCTCGCTTCGTGGACATATCCAACGAATTGGAAGCACTTGGGAAGATCTACGCCCAAAAGGAGAAAGTCGCGAAGATTATCGACGGACTTCCTTCTTGTTGGGAAAAGCGTACCTTCGCCATCGAGGAAGGTAACGATATGAATAAGTACATTGTTGTACAACTGATGGGTACCTTGTTGTCTTACGAGGTACGCAAGGAAAGTAAGATCAAGATGAAAGAGAAGATGAATGCGTACTTGAAGCAAGACGAGCCAAAGAAAAAGGCGATTACATACAAGGCCGCTCCATCTACCGATGATGAAGAATCAGAAGAAGAATCGGAAGAAGAGTTGGACATGGAAGCTTTGGCCGATTTGGCAAAGAAGTTCAACCGATTCTTCCGACAAGGTAAGTTGAAGAGTAAATCAAAATTTATTTCGACTAATGCTTCTAATCCCGTGTGTTATAAATGCAACAAGCCAGGACATATCAAGCCGGATTGTCCTCTAAACAAACACAAGGAGAAGTGGAAGGCATCCAAGCACGACAAGTCGAGAATGCACAAGAAAGGACTTGTAGGCACTTTCATCGACTCCGACGAGGACTCCTCAAGTGGAGAGTCAGACGATGAAAGAGTGGAGAAAGCACACACGTGCTTCATGGGAAAAGAGGAACGTGTTCAAGAGACCTTCTCCGATGAAAGCGAAGATGAAAGCGAGGATGGAAGCGAGGATGAAGGTGAAGAGGTAACTATGGATGAACTTAGATTAGCCAACGAACAACTTTGGAGTAAGTTTTCTAATTTGGCTACTAGATTTATGAAGACTAAAAATGAACTAGATAGTCTTAAAAACTCGCCTAAGCCTATCATCGTCAACAACGACACCGTTGTTGAAGGGTTGAGAAATGAGATCGTAAATCTCAAATCTCAACTTGAGCATGTCCATATCGAGGATTCAGATGAACGTGTGATAGCGGATTTGACGTCTCAAAACTCAACTTTGAGTATTGAGAATAAGAATCTCAAGTCGCGTGTTTGTGCACTTGCATCGCAAGTGTCCACCTTGGATGCTTCTTTGCATTCTCTCACCGAGAAGTATGAATGCACATTAGGCCGAATTCATGAATTCAATAAAGGTAAGGGCCATTTGGATAATATCCTAAATGACTTACTTCCGGCCAATCATCACATTGGCTTGGGGTATAAGATGAGAGATTCATCCAAATCGTCCGCCACCTTTGTTAGGCCATCTTCCGAAGCTTCTACTAGTGGAAGTAAACACTTCATGGGTAGTCCTTCTACCAATGGTGCTTTCGCTAGGTACACACCCCCATTTGGAAAGAAACCCACTTTGGGTGGACCTCCAAAGAAGGGTCATGCCTTCATGTATACCAAGCCACGTAGGAACACACATCCTACTCCACATGTTAGCACGTATGATGATTTTTATGCTCCGCCTCCACGAGCACGTGCACACCATGTGAGACACACTCATGCACATGTTCCACCACATGCATATGTTCATTCTCATTCTCATATGGATAATTATCATCATGCATCATTGCATCATATGCCATATGCCTATCCACGACATGCATCACATAGAAATCAACAACGTATGCATGTTCCCAATAGGAATAGGGCTCCCAAAATCTTCACTATTTGGAGCCTGAAGGACACAAATATGCATGAGAAACAAGCGTACATAAATGCTTACTTTATGCATGTCGTGAACAATGATGATTATGTATGGAAGTCTAAGTCCAATTGGACTTGGCTTCCAAAAGTCTAATCTCTTAGGACCCAATATCCTTGGGTACCATGGAATGATATTTTATCTTTAGGTACTCAAGGATAAGAGAAGGAGCATCAAATCAAATTTTAGCTCCATATTAAGTTTTTCTAGGTTCAATCCACCGTGGGATACCAACCCTACCAACTCCGTGATTTGCAAGGATTTTCACTCAAATGCAGTTGATGGTGCTTAAAGCGATGCACCAAAGTAGGGGGAGCATAATGGTGTAAGTATATTCTTACACTTGATATACATTTGGTATCCATGTATGTTGAATGCATGCATTGTTAGATTATTTGCATTGGTATCAATTTGTTAGAATGTTGATTTCGTCGCTCGACGATTATCTTGGTTAAATAGAAATTCCTTCTATAATTTCATAGATTGTTTTCCATGCACTATTTAACTAAGAATGTTGATTTTGGAGAGTATGTTCCAAAACTCAATACGAGAAATTGATTTGAGTTTTGATGATTTCGTTTTTCGATTTTCGCCAATGGCTTGGTGATTTCGTTTTTCGATTTTTGCCTATGGTTTGATGATTTCGTTTTTTGATTTTCGCCTATGGCTTGGTGATTTCGTTTTTCGATTTTTGCCTATGGTTTGATGATTTCGTTTTTCGATTTTCGCCTATGGCTTGGTGATTTCGTTTTTCGATTTTCGACTATGGTCACGTTGACACGCTTTGATTTCCTTCGGTGTTTTACATTTGGTATTTTACTTTGGTGTCATTTGGACCGTGGTCGTATTCTTAGACTCTCATGCTTTTACTTTTAGCCGTTGTATTCTTGTCGTTGATCTCCTCCCGCTCTTTTTGCTAATGCCAAAGGGGGAGAGAATTAATAATGACAATGTGCTAATTGATATCAAAGCAATTTGCCATGAATCTAATTTGATATGTTAGATTCAGGGGGAGTTAAGATATAAAATGGATTTAGATCCTAAATTGCAATAATAGGATTCATATTTTTTATTTCCCTCGTCTGCTTGATGCGTATAATTTTTATTGAATACGGAACTAACGTGTCATCAATGCTGGGGGAGTAAGTAAATTTCATTTGAATCATTATTATTGATTATTATTTATGTTGGTTTGTCATCACCAAAAGGGGGAGAAGGTTGAGTATTGATTCCCCGGATTTGGTTTTGGACGATGAGCAAACATAAATATCGTATACTAACTATTTGTGGGCGCAGTTATGGAGATCGTCGCCAAAAGAATACGTACATCAAAAGCGACGTCTCAAGACTTCTCAATACGCGTGATCGTGTGCCTAAAGCTTCGTTGAAGCCCAAGGAGTTTTATTGAAGTCAAGAATGAAGATTGAAGCTTTGAAGACGGTTCATCATGTTTTATTTATTGTCTTCTAGCTTCATAAATTAGAATGTTAAGCCTTGAGTAGGACTTACATTATTATCTTCATTTCGCTTATATCTTAGAGCTAGGATTATCATAGAAGCCATTAGAAACTTTCCTGAAGCCTATCGCTTCTTCCCTCGGCTTCTAGTGCATCTTAGTTGGTTCAAGAAGAAGAACCAACCGACTGGATGCCGATCTAGTCGGTCGGCAACTCTTCATGAACCGACTAGATGTCCTTGCTCATTTCAGCTCATTCCCTGTTGATCAATTAGTCGGTCAAAGAAGGTTCACCGACCGACTAGATGACGATCTAGTCGATTAGTAATCCTTCTCAGAACGACTAGTTATCATTGCCTCATTTCAGCCTGAGTTACTGTTTCGAGTTAGTCGGTCTAAGAACGATTGTCGACCGACTAGTTGAGAAACTAGTCGGTTGGAATTTGTTCTCAGACCGACTAGTTCAACTTGCTTTCAGACTATTTGTTTTGACTCTTAGTCGGTCTAAGAACATTCACCGACCGACTAATTGTGAAACTAGTCGGTTGGCAAGTCTTCTTAGACCGACTAGTTCTTTATGTCTGAACTTTCTTTTTTGGCTGTCGAGCTGTTAGTCGGTTCATGAAGAGTCACCGACCGACTAGTTTCCAATCTAGTCGGTCAGTGATCCTTCTTAGACCGACTAACTGCTTCAGAAATATGACCGTTGGGAATCTTTTGAGCACGATTTTTCTTGCCTCTATAAATACAAACCTGATTCGTTTGAGGCAAGGTTAGAGGTCCATTATCAAAGTATTTTCAGACCTAAGAGAAGAGTTTTCTCAAGCTAATTCTAAGCTCTCTCTTCCTCACAAGAATCTCTCCCTTCACTCTTTGAGCCAAATTCCTCAAGAGAGATTCTCTCCATAGTGAGCATTCCAAGCCAATGGCTTGATCCAAGGTCACCAACTCCACCCTAGGCTTCCATTTCTGGTCAACTTCTTGGAGCTAGGGTTTGGTGACATCTTCTTCCATAACAATCCATCTTTGCCCTAATTTGGTAAGATTTACTCAAGGCATAGGATTTTGTGGTAAGTATTTCATATTTCATTTCAATTGATATTGCAAGTGTGTCTCTCGGTTGTGAGAGAGAGTGTGATCCCGGGTTGTGGGAGTCACATGTTCATTTTGTATGATTTGGTCTTGTAAAGGTTTTTCATAAGAATTTCATAGTGCTAAATCTTGAGTTAGGGTTTCTAACTCAAGTATCCGGAGGGGATCCGGGTGGTTGGGACGTAGGATCACCGGGAACAAGTCGGGGAGACTTGGGTGGATCCGAACCCGTTACATGCTTTGTTTGTGTTTGTTAATTCTTGTTGATTATTGTTTATTCCGCATTGTCGTTTGTATGCTTGCACAATAATTAGGAATAACTCTCTTGATTATTTTAAAGTACTATTCACCCCCTTTAGTACATGTGCAGTAGCTTCACAGGGCACTACAGCTATAACATTCATATAATGAATTGGTTAGTTGTTTATTGATGTTCATATCTTTGGAACACGTTGTCATTACACATCGCATTCCTCACATGCATGCTTCTGTGTGAAGATTGTTATATATTATGGATATGATAACTGATGTGTATGACATGCTTGTTTGTTTATTAGATTGTATTAAGTATATTGATCTTAACCTGCATTTAAGATTCATTGTTGCTTTGATTCTACCACTTGTGCCTAATTCACATTGATGACTATGTTCATGGATTATTTAGACCATATCATGATTTGTTATACCTTTCTAGTAGAATCATTCATATCTTTATGGCATGCTATACTTCATCACGTTATACATAATTCATGCCATTTATAAGACTAATGATTTAGGATCTTTATGTGTATTTGTTCATTGTATCACCACACATCTCATACTTTTCTTATGGTTTGTATGATTATCTATATGAGACGTATTGATATGATTTGGGGTGATCAATATATGTTACTTGTCATTTTAATTACTTCATGACTGATGCTTAGCTATAATTTTTATTCAAGAGATCTTTCATGTCTATAGCTAAATCTTTCATGTATGATATTTACACAAGTGACATAACATTCATTCATATTAGTTAGTGATCTTCAAGCTATATTTCTCAATATGTCATCTCTCATCTCATGCTCATATTTTATGCTATTTTTATGAGATGTTAGAGATAACTTGTGCTATACACGATCATATATGCTTTATATTGTGTTTGATGATATGTATATTCTGTCATAGATATTCTTCCATGAATATATCTTGACGCACTATGACTTCTTTGATGCTACATCCGATTATATTGTGCTTACTCAAGTTTTTAGTATTCTATTCGCACAATTGGTATGCATGCATGCGATGTTTATGATAACTCTATTTGTGTATGTCCTACCTTGTGACTTTGATCGTAGACTATCTTCATGCCTTTGCTCAAAAGATATTTTGTCACATTATGCCTCATGTTGAATCCTTTGTAATAATTGAGCTAGGATGAAATCTTGTCTCTATTTGTTCACTTGGTTTCCTTCTCAAGTGATATCATGATCTTGACATTATTTGCCTGCTTTGCATACTTTGTTAGACTACTTTTGGTATCATCTCTACATATCATATTTACATTTGGTATCATATTTACAATTGTTAAACTATTGCTATTGGATATCATCTTTACATGATCTTGCTTGAGGCTTGTTTTGAGCTTATGATATAGTGCTTATCTTCCTTATGCTCATGGCATTCCATGCTTATCTTTGACTCATTATATGAGTATCTATTCTGGAATGCATGCTAGTACTATGGTTCTTTTGAACATTGTTTTCATTTAGTATCCTAGTGTACTAGAATTGTGTAGTTTAGCTGGAGATACTTTTGGAGATGACTTGGTATGTCTACTATTGGTTTCTCATACCATTATACTTAATGTTTGTTATTATAACATAACTTTGTACACATGGTTAAGAATTTCCATAGTCATGTTTGTTTACTTCATCGCTCGACGATTATATTGATCAAATAGATTTGCTTGTATGAAAACATAGAATTGTTTTCCATGCACTAAATTATGCTTAATATATCTTGCCAAGTATACAATTGGTATCACAGGACAGTCTATCACATTATGCTTAATGTTATACATTTTGTGATAATTGAGTTTGTTTGGGAATTTGACACTATTTAATCACTTGTTTTTCTTTCACAAGTGATGTCATGATTTTTTGCATTGTTATCCGTATTCTTTAGCTCGTTGCTACTGCTAATTATGATATTGTCACTTTTCTAATACTGCTCGCACTACTCTTTGCAATTAGTATCTATTGTAATCTTTTATCACATATGCTCATTGCTTATCTTTTTGTGATAATTGAGGGTGGTTGAGTTGTTGTTGGATATGTGCTCTTGCATTTGATATCTTTATTATATATCTAGTTTTCAATTGGTAACTTTACATTAGAGAACTTTACAATTGGTAACTTTATAATTGATATATCTTTATGTTTTCTACTCTTTTGTTGCATTTGTTGTTTCTATACCCCCTATAACTTTTTGTTAATGACAAAGGGGGAGAGAAATAAACAAGATGTGCTTATTAAATGGTGAGTGTTAAACAATAACTTGAATCATATAGACTTTAAGTATATGATCGTTCATGTATATGCATTAAGTATATGATCGTTCATGTATATGATTCAGGGGGAGCATTGGTGATTACCTTGGTTTATATTGATCACATTATATATATACTGGTAATCATGCTCATGTTTATGATGTGTATCACCTATATGATTTGTATTGTGTACGCATATTATTTCTGGTCATTCATGTGATATATACACAACCTCATATGATACACACACTATAAACTGCTGAATGATGCTATTGATTATTGATATTAATTTGATTGGCATCATTGCAGGGGGAGTAAGTATAATTAATGCACAATTATTTGTTTTGTTTATATTTGGTTTGTCATCATCAAAAAGGGGGAGAATGTTGAGTATTGGACTCTCCACCTTGATTTTGGTGATGATCAAACACAAATCATTGTGACTAACTCTTGTGATTGCAGTTAGCTATAAAGTCACCAATTAGATTCAAGAAGATCAAAAGTGACTACACGTGTTGATTCAAGTGGAGAACTTGGTAGATCAACAAAGGTGAAGCATTGGCTTGAAGAACTTAAAGGCTACTTCAAACCTCAAGCCAATGGCATCAACATATGAATGGAGACACAATCCAAAGAGAAGAAAGGAATGGATGAGTCAAAAGCTTCGAAGACTATGACGTTGGAGATATTCAAGTCATTCAACTAAAAGACTCAAGTCCATGAAGAATTATGGAGATCGTCGCCAAAGTAATTTGTTCATCTCAAGCGACGTCCCAAGACTTCCTCAGAACGCGTGATCGTTGTGCCTGGAGCTTCGTTGAAGCTCAAGAAGATTCATGAAGTCAAGGGATTCGGATTCTCCATGTTGAAGCTTTGAAGACGGTTTGTCATGTTTACTTTTATTGTCTTCTAGCTTCGGTTTAGTAGAATGTTAAGCCTTGAGTAGTACTTGCCTAGAAATCTTCTTAACTTTCATATCTTATCTCTAGGATTGCCTTAGAAGCCATTAGAAACTTTCCCGTAGCTTATCGCTTCATTTCTCGGCTTCGTATGCATCTTAGTTGGTTCAAGTAGAAGAACCAACCGACTAGATGACGATCTAATCGGTTGGGAATCCTTCTTGAACCGACTAGATATCCTTGCTTGATTCAGCCCATTCACTGTTGATCAATTAGTCGGTCCAAGAAGGTTCACCGACCGACTAGTTGACGATCTAGTCGGTTGGAAATCCTTCTCAGACCGACTAGTTATCCTAATCAATTCAAGACTATTTGTAGACCTATTAGTCGGTCCAAGAAGGTTCACCGATCGACTAAATGACGATCTAGTCGGTTAGTGTTTCTTCTCAGACCGACTAGTTCTCCTAGTGAAATTCGACTTCTTTACTGTTGACTAATTAGTCGGTCCAAGAAGGTTCACCGACCGACTAATTGTCAAACTAGTCGGTTGATGTTTCTTCTTAGACCGACTAGTTCTTCATATCTTTGATTTCACTATCGACTAATTAGTCGGTCCAAGAAGGTTCACCGACCGACTAGTTGTCAAACTAGTCGGTTGATGTTTCTTCTTAGACCGACTAGTTCTTATATCTTTTGAATTCATTATCTTCGCTGTCTTCCTTCTAGTCGGTCCAAGAAGGTTCACTGACCGACTAGTTGCAAAACTAATCGGTCAGTGATCCTTCTTACACCTATTAAGCAGCTTTAGAATAGAGCCGTTGGAGCATTTATTGCCACGATTTTTGTGACCGTTTTCTCTCTTCCCTATATAAGTTTGAGTGCTTCAAACCAGAGATCCAAGGCTGAAATTAGAGACATTTTCACATATTTGAGAAGAGCCATTCAACTCCAATTCCAAGCTCTCTCATCTCACAAGAATCTCTCCCTTACTCTTTGAGCCTATTTCCTCAAGAGAGATTCTCATTCCTTGTGAGCTTCTCAAGCTAAGAGCTTGAATCCAAGTCACCGAGTTCTCCCTAACCATCTATTACTGCTCATCTTGGTGGAGCTAGGGTTTGGTGATCTCATCTTCCTCAAAATCCATTCTTGCCCTATATTGGTAAGTATTTCTCAAGGCATAGGATTTTGTGGTAAGAAATTTTATATTTCATTCTTTATACTTCATATTTGTTGTATACTCACGGTGGTGAGAGGATTGGCTTGATCCCAAGTTGTGGGAGTCAAGATTTCGTTTTGCTCTCGGTTTGTGAGAGTGTGCTTAGTCCCAGGTTGTGGGATTAAGGACTTTGCGTGTTCCCGGGTTGTGGGATACACGGACATCGATTGTAGGTCGATTGCACTTGTGGGGTTTCCGCAAGTGGGCTAAAAGGAGAGCTCTAGTGGTTTTGCTAGAGTATCCGGAGGGAATCCGGGTGTTGCTGGAGTAGGGCACCGGTAACAAGTCGGGGAGACTTGGGTGGCACCGAACCAGGGTAGATTGCTTGTTTGCATTGCTTTATTGCTTGTGTTGTTGATCATTTCTTATATTCCTTATTCGTTGGTTAAGTAGGGTTTTATTTGGCGTAAATTCCTTATAATTCTATAAAATACTATTCACCCCCTCTAGTGTTTGTTCCTCATAGCACATGGTCACTACAGGGGCAAGGCTACCGAGGGCAAAGCTTCGATTTGAGGGGTTGAAGAGTCAGCGATGGTGGCGACTTGGTGATGAGCGGGTCTGAGCTTGGTTGGGAGTAGGAGTTCGAAGATGAGAGAAAGGTGGCGGTGACGCCCGTGGTGGGTGTGGGTCGTCGCTAGAGGGAGGTGCGTGGGCGTGGTCGTGGCGCATGCAGCAGGGCAGCGAAAGAGGAGCAGATCTGGACAGGGTTTGGCTGTTGGTGGTGTTGGAGATGACCGTGAGGGGTTGCTGATGTTGGAAGCAATGATCTAGGACCTTGGTTTGATGATGACAAATGTGTCGTTATATCTGACGTGTGTGCTTAGTGTGTTTCAGGATTGGCGAAATGATATATCTTTCATTATTTGGAGAAATTACTATTCACATAGTAATTTGGGTGAGAAAGGAAGTGGTGTGTACAAAGCAAACTGGACTTGGTCCAATATAGGATTAGATGGAACCAATTCATAACTATTGGGATTGAATCAAATCAATTAGAGATTGAGCCAAGATAAATCAAACCAATTCATAACTATATCTTTTTCAATTTCCTATCCTATATTGAATCCCAATTCAAATCTCTACCAAATCTTGTATCAAACCAATTTGTATTGCTATGAAGAACCATTCAAATATCACATTCCAAGGAGATCAAACCAAATCCCATACAATCATATTTCAAACTTCCAATCCCTTCTATTAAGGGATCCTACTAGGATTTGACGTCTTCTAACTTTTTCTGTAAAAGCCCTCAACTCAAGAAAGAGAGCTTGCGGCCCAAAAAGACCTAGCATCAATCTTGCGGCAGCCTACAAATAAAAAATCCACTAGCCCCAATATCAACTCCGAGCTATGAATTCTTGAGGCTAGCTACTCCAAAAACTTCACCTTTTTCCAATCACCCAGCCACAGACTTCAACTCTCCAAGCCCCGTTAATCTTCGCATCAACAGGCCAACTTCTTCATTCACGTTATTCATCTTGCTAGCCTTCATCTTCAAAAAACCAAGAGACCTCGTGGGGCAACAAAGAGAACTTCACGATCTTCATCAACTCACGAGAGAAGAGCCGCCACTAGAAGCCCTCGGAGTGAATGTTCGTGTGCTCGCCGTCATCGAAGCAAAGTTGAACGGCGGAAGGAATCTCGCCGCTGCATTGCCCTAGCATCACGCTGTCGACAGAGCTGCTCACCGTCGACGGAGCGCCGCTGTTGAAGCTGCCACCACCGCCATTGCTTGAGGAAGCCTCCGCCGTCATTGAGATATCGGAGAAGTCGAAGCCCATGTCGACATATAAGGCATCGTTCCGCTGATCAAGCCTCTGCACGGCGAGGTCGAGGTTACGCCGTCGAGCAACCGAGGACGCTACCGGAGAACCCCATCGCCGTCGTTGTTTCTGGAGCCATCGAGCGAGGCGACGAAGCCCAGAGGAGAGGTGCTGCTGACGTCGGAGAAGATCACCGCTGCTACACACCATCAAGTTTGAAGACGCCACCGTCGCTGTTGAACGAGATCGCCGCTGCCGAGAAGAAGTCGCGCCAAAGCTTGCCACTGCCGTCCTCCATTGTTGAGTATTGGACTCCCCGGATTTGGTTTTGGATGATGAGCAAACATAAATATATCATGAACTAACAATTTGTGAGCGCAGTTATGGAGATCGTCGCCAAATTCACGAGAACATCCAAAGCGACGTCTCAAGACTTCTCAAAGCGCGTGATCGCATGCCTAAAGCTTCGTTGAAGCTTTTGTACCTTCTTTGAAGTCAAGAATGAAGATTGAAGCTTTGAAGACGGATCGCTAAGGTTTATTTTATAGTCTTTTAGCTTCGATCTATAGAATGTTAAGCCTTGAGTTATTCTTACATTTCTATCTTCATTACGCTCATATCGTAGCTCTAGGATCTTAGTTCTAGTTCATTCTAACTTCCTCGAAGTGTCGCGCTTCGATTCGGACTTGTTTGTGCATGTTAGTTGGTACAAGAAGAAGTACTGACCGACTAGATGGTGATCTAGTCGGTCAGCAACTATTCTTGGACCGACTAGTTTGCTTCCTTAATTTCCTGTTCAGTACTGTTTACAGTTAGTCGGTCTACGTTGACTCACCGACCGACTAGTTTGTGAACTAGTCGGTCAGTGATGCTTCTTTGACCGACTAGTTGTGACTTACTGTTCATACTAAATTTCTCCTAAGCTACTGTTTATCGTTAGTCGGTCTAAGAACGTTTGGTGACCGACTAGTTGTTGATATAGTCGGTCAACATTTGTTCTTGGACCGACTAAATCATTTGTATTCAGACTATTTGTTTTTGACTCTTAGTCGGTCTAAGTTTACTGACCGACCGACTAGTTGTGAAACTAGTCGGTCAGAAAGTCTTCTTGGACCGACTAGTTATCTAGGTCTGAAATCTTCATCTGTTCACTGTTCACCTCTTAGTCGGTTCATGTTGTTTCACCGACCGACTAGTTGATGAACTAGTCGGTCAGTGGTTGTTCTTTGACCGACTAGTCTGCTTCAGATTTAGATCCGTTGGAGTTTTGAAAGCGACGTTTCTCTCTCCCTTTTCCCTTGATCCTTTAAATACCTGAAGGGGTTATTTCAAGGGATCCAAGGCTGCTATTTCCAGAGTTCTTTTGATTCAAAGAGAAGCTTTCAACTCTCATCTTCAAGCTCTCCCATTCTCAAGAATCTCTCCCTCACTCTTATTCTTCAAGAGAGATTCATTGGTTGTGAGCCTTCCAAGCCAAGGGCTTGATTCTAGGTCATCCATCTCATCCCTAGGCTTCCATTGCTGGTCATCTTCTTGAAGCTAGGGTTTGGTGACTCTTCCTCCATCAAAATCCTATTTGCCCTAATTTGGTAAGAAATCTCAAGGCATAAGTATTTTGTTGGTAAGCATTTCATTTCAGTTATATTTGAATTGTATACTCTTGGTTGTGAGAGGTTTTGCGTGATCCCGGGTTGTGGGAGTCACGGTCATCGATTGTAGGTCGTTTGCACTTGTGAGGTTTTCGCAAGTGGTCATATTGGAAATCTTGAGTTAGGGTTTCTAACTCAAGTATCCGGAAGGGATCCGGGTGGTTGGGACGTAGGATCACCGGGAACAAGTCGGGGAGACTTGGGTGGATCCGAACCCATTAAACCATTGTGTTTGCGTTTGCATTATTTCTTGATTGTTGTTATTCCGCATTGTTGTTTGTTAATTGCACGATAATTAGGAATAACTCTCCCTATTATTTAAAAGTACTATTCACCCCCCTCTAGTACATGTGCAGTAGCTTCCCAGGGCACTACAATTGGTATCAGAGCCAAGTTCAAAGCTACACATAGCCAAAGTTCAAAGCTATGACGAACAACGACTACAACGTCTTCAAGAACCGCGATGGAGCTTCTTCAGTTATGGAAGGACTATCCTCAGTCAGGCCTCCACACTTCAACGGTACCAACTATGGGTACTGGAAATACCGGATGCAAATTTTCCTCCGGAGCGCTTCACTATGGAGAGCCACCATGACGGAGTATGTCGAGCCTTCCGAAGAAGATTTCGCGAAGTGGACTCCCGCGGAGGTCGCCGCGGAAGTAGCAAATGCCAAGGCAATGAATGCCTTGAATTGTGCGTTGGAGCCCGAGGACTTCAACAAGATATGCACATGTAAGAGTGCATATCAAATATGGAACCAACTCCTCATATTGCACGAAGGATCGAGTACGGTAAAAGATTCTAAACTCGTCGTTGCTAATAAAGAATTTGAGTTGTTTCATATGGAGCAGGGCGAAACCATGAAGGAATATTACGCTCGCTTCGTAGATATATCAAACGACTTGGAAGCTCTTGGGAAGGTCTATACCCAAAAGGAGAAAGTCGCGAAGATTATCGACGGTCTTCCATCATGTTGGGAAAAGCGTACCTTCGCCATCGAGGAAGGTAATGACATGAATAAATATACCGTCATACAACTAATGGGTACCTTGTTGTCTTACGAGGTACGCAAGGATAGTAAGATCCGAATGAAGGAAAAGATGAAAGCGTACTTGAAGCAAGATGAGCCAAAGAAAAAGACGATTGCCTTCAAGGCCGCTCCATCTACCGATGATGAAGAATCGGAAGACGAATTGGACATGGAATCCATTGCCCGTATGGCAAGGAAGTTCGATCGTTTCCTCCGAGAAGGTATATCTTTGAATAAATCTAAAGTTAGTTCGACTAATGCTTCTACTCCCGTGTGTTATAAATGCAACAAGCCAGGACACATCAAACCGGATTGTCCTCTCTACAAACACAAGAAAAAGGGGAAAGCATCAAAGTACGACAAGTCGAGAAAGTACAAGAAAGGACTTGTTGGCACATTCACCGACTCCGAAGAGGATTCCTCAAGTGGAGAGTCGGATGATGGAAGAGTGGAGAAAGCAAAACTTTGCTTCATGGCGAATGAGGCAAAAGATCGAAAGTCCTCCTTCGATGATAGCGAGGATGAAAGCGAGGATGGTAGCGAGGAGGAAAGCGGAGAACCTACTATTGATGAAATGAGGTTAGCAAACCAAGAAATTTGGTCTAAATTTACTAAATTAGTATATAGATATAATAAGACCAAAGATGAACTTGTTAGCCTCCAAACCTCTCCTAAGTCTACCATCACCAACAATGACACCATTGTTGAGACACTCGCCAATGAGAAAGCAAGTTTGCTTACTCATAATGGCTTGTTGAGAAATGAGGTGAAGTCCCTCAAATCTCAACTTGAGCATGTTCTTGTTGAGGATTCGGATGAACATGTGATAGCGGATTTGACGTCTCAAAACTCAACTTTGAGTATTGAGAATAAGAATCTCAAATCACGTGTTTATGCACTCACATCGCAAGTATCCACTTTGGATGCTTCTTTGCATTCTCTCAAAGAGAAGTATGAGTGCACGTTAGGCCGTATCAATGATTTCAATAAAGGTAAGGGCCATTTGGATAATATCCTAAATGACTTACTTCTGGCCAAACACCACATTGGCTTGGGGTATAAGATGGGAGACTCATCCAAATCGCCTACCACCTTTGTTAGGCCGACATCCGATGCCTCGACGAGTGGGAGCAAACATCCCATTGGTAGTTCTCCTACCAATAGTGCTTCCACTTCGTACACACCCCCGATTGGAAAGAAACCCACTTTGGGTAGACCTCCAAAGAGGGGTCATGCATTTTTGTACTCACATGCAATGCCACGTAGGAACACACATCCTACTCCACCGGTGCATGCAAATGTTAATGATGATTTTTATACTCCGCACCCACGAGCACGTGCACGTAATCATGATCATGCACATCCTAATGCTTATGTTCAAACATCTCATCAACATGTGCATGCCTACTCTCATAATCATCCTCATGCATACACACCTCATGCTTATCCACGTACGTATGCTACACCACATCATGGATCTCATGCTCATCATAATGCTATTGCTAGATCTCATGCTCCTAGGCCACATGCACCACATAGAAATCAACCTTTTGTGCATGCAACTACTAGGAAGAGGATTCCCAAAATGTACACTATTTGGGGTCCCAAGAACACTAGCGATGATGCTATGAATGTTTATGTGCAATCCTATATTAATGATGTTATTTTGAATGATGATTATGTTGGAAAGTCAAGTTCCTCTTGGACTTGGTTTCCGAAGGGTTAGTTCCTTTAACTCTTCAATGCTTGGTACCATGAGTTTTTGATCATGTTATGGGTACCAAGGCATTTGTTTATAAAATTGATTTTGATTACATTAACTCATGGGTTACAATTATTTTAATTTCGTATTTCAAATTTGTTGTCTAACCCATTGGATCCAAAAGGGTTTTTGGATACCAAAATGAAGTTTTCTAGGTTCTATCCACCGTGGGATACCAACCCTACCAACTCCTCGATTTGCGAAGACTTTCATTCAAACGGAGTTGATGGTGCTTAGGTAATGCACCAATGTAGGGGGAGCTTAATGTTGTAAGTATGATATTACATTTGGTATCCATGAGGGTTGAATGCATGCTTGGTTAAAATCTATTTCTTTACATTGGTATCATTTTGTTTCTCCTAGCATGATAGAATTGTGAATGCCATAAATACTTTGAAATTCTTATCTATTTTTGGCATGACATGTTTTAAAAGTTATTATGATGATTTTCGTATTACTTTTATCACCTTGTCACTTCTCTTCGCACACTTCACTTAGTTTTGATGTGCTTTTACTTTATGCTCTTTTTCGATCGATATTGTGTCATTTGATATTCTATGATGTGCACCACTCTTCTGATGGTTCATTCCTTTGTGCACATTTTATGTATGTCTCTGATATTGGTTTCGTCGCTCGACGATTTATTTTGATTCTATAGCTTTAGTTGTATGAAAACATAGAATTGTTTTCCATGCACTAAAATAGCTATAAATGTTGATATTGGAGAGTAAATTCATTTCATCAATAAGTGAATTTACATTTGATATTTTGATGATTTAAATTGTTCGTTTTTCGACTAAAGTCTCTTTGGCACACCTTTAATATGTTTTGGTATTTTACTTTGGTGTCATTGGACCGAGCTCGTATTCTTCGACTCCCGCACTTTTTGGATTATGCCAAAGGGGGAGAGATATAATAATGGCATGTGCTAAATGGAAATTTACCTTACCTTGAATCTAATTTGATATGTTAGATTCAGGGGGAGTTAAGATCAAATATTGGATTTGAATTTTTGCTTCCCTCGTCTGCTTGATGAATGTGCTTATTATTTCATATGGAACTAATGTGTCATCAATGCAGGGGGAGTAAGTATATTCCATTTAGTTCATTATTTTTTATTATTATTTATGTTGGTTTGTCATCACCAAAAAGGGGGAGAATGTTGAGTATTGGACTCCCGGATTTGGTTTTGGATGATGAGCAAACATAAATATATCATGAACTAATAATTTGTGAGCGCAGTTATGGAGATCGTCGCCAAATTCACGAGAACATCCAAAAGCGACGTCTCAAGACTTCTCAAAGCGCGTGATCGCATGCCTAAAGCTTCGTTGAAGCTTTTGTACCTTCTTTGAAGTCAAGAATGAAGATTGAAGCTTTGAAGACGGATCGCTAAGGTTTATTTTATAGTCTTTTAGCTTCGATCTATAGAATGTTAAGCCTTGAGTTATTCTTACATTTCTATCTTCATTACGCTCATATCGTAGCTCTAGGATCTTAGTTCTAGTTCATTCTAACTTCCTCGAAGTGTCGCGCTTCGATTCGGACTTGTTTGTGCATGTTAGTTGGTACAAGAAGAAGTACTGACCGACTAGATGGTGATCTAGTCGGTCAGCAACTATTCTTGGACCGACTAGTTTGCTTCCTTAATTTCCTGTTCAGTACTGTTTACAGTTAGTCGGTCTACGTTGACTCACCGACCGACTAGTTTGTGAACTAGTCGGTCAGTGATGCTTCTTTGACCGACTAGTTGTGACTTACTGTTCATACTAAATTTCTCCTAAGCTACTGTTTATCGTTAGTCGGTCTAAGAACGTTTGGTGACCGACTAGTTGTTGATATAGTCGGTCAACATTTGTTCTTGGACCGACTAAATCATTTGTATTCAGACTATTTGTTTTTGACTCTTAGTCGGTCTAAGTTTACTGACCGACCGACTAGTTATGAAACTAGTCGGTCAGAAAGTCTTCTTGGACCGACTAGTTATCTAGGTCTGAAATCTTCATCTGTTCACTGTTCACCTCTTAGTCGGTTCATGTTGTTTCACCGACCGACTAGTTGATGAACTAGTCGGTCAGTGGTTGTTCTTTGACCGACTAGTCTGCTTCAGATTTAGATCCGTTGGAGTTTTGAAAGCGACGTTTCTCTCTCCCTTTCCCTTGATCATTTAAATACCTGAAGGGGTTATTTCAAGGGATCCAAGGCTGCTATTTCCAGAGTTCTTTTGATTCAAAGAGAAGCTTTCAACTCTCATCTTCAAGCTCTCCCATTCTCAAGAATCTCTCCCTCACTCTTATTCTTCAAGAGAGATTCATTGGTTGTGAGCCTTCCAAGCCAAGGGCTTGATTCTAGGTCATCCATCTCATCCCTAGGCTTCCATTGCTGGTCATCTTCTTGAAGCTAGGGTTTGGTGACTCTTCCTCCATCAAAATCCTCTTTGCCCTAATTTGGTAAGAAATCTCAAGGCATAGGTATTTTGTTGGTAAGCATTTCATTTCAGTTATATTTGAATTGTATACTCTCGGTTGTGAGAGGTTTTGCGTGATCCCAGGTTGTGGGAGTCACGGTCATCGATTGTAGGTCGTTTGCACTTGTGAGGTTTTCGCAAGTGGTCATATTGGAAATCTTGAGTTAGGGTTTCTAACTCAAGTATCCGGAAGGGATCCGGGTGGTTGGGACGTAGGATCACCGGGAACAAGTCGGGGAGACTTGGGTGGATCCGAACCCATTAAACCATTGTGTTTGCGTTTGCATTATTTCTTGATTGTTGTTATTCCGCATTGTTGTTTGTTAATTGCACGATAATTAGGAATAACTCTCCCTATTATTTAAAAGTACTATTCACCCCCCTCTAGTACATGTGCAGTAGCTTCCCAGGGCACTACATCCATAACGTCAAGTGCTACTCGAGTCGCCATCGCTGAAGCAACCGCCGCATCCCTGAGTTGAACGAGATCCTCGCCGCCACCGTCAACGTTGCGAAGCCATTGGACGAGAGCTCGCCGTCGCTGAGAGCCTGCCGTCGCCGAGGAGTTGCCACCGTTCAAAGTTGCTGAGCCTTCGCTGTGGAGACGAAGCTGTAGTCAGAGAACCCGTCGTCGGAAGGAGCCGCCGCCTGCAATCTCAAGTCAAAGCCTCCCGTCGTCCCTCATGCCTGCATGCCTTAAAGACGAATCGGAGAGATATCCACGTGTTGACGTGGAAGGGATAACACGAGCGAAATTAAAGGAATTGCTGAGCGAATTGGATGCTGACGTGGATTATTAAAGAATTGCTTAGCGCACCGACCGAGCTTAATTAAGTTTGAACTGCAGCTGCTTTACGCACAGACCTATTTGCGTACTAGAATTCAAAGGGCTATAACTTGACATCCAGGAGTCGGATTGAGATGCCGTTTGCGTCAGATTGGAGCTGACGACGTGTTGATTGACAGAGACGCCTACACAGACACGAACTGGGCATTTCTAAACCCTTTACTCTTTATTTTCGTGTCTTAGTGTAATGTTCTCTGTAGGGGAAACTTTACCTATATTTGTGACTATTTTGGGACTTGTTTGGTTGGGGCTAGACAAGTGGGACCCAGCTAGTTTGGGACTAGCTGGTAGAAAGCGTTACTAGGATTGATAGTTAGAGGAAACACTGTGTGTGGGGTACTGAGAGCCTAGCGAGTGTAGAGACGTAGAGGGTGCTCTGAGCGTGCTCTAACTTGTGGTTTTGTACCTATTGCGCTATTCAATACTAGTATCTGCTTTGGGGGCTGGAGTAGGTCGAAGGGTCGACCGAACCAGGGTAAATCTGCTGTGTACTCTGTGTCTGCTTTTTATTTACCCTGTTACTGCTATAACTGCGTGTGCTTATTCGTGGGTTGCACGAATTATTTTTATAAGCCTATTCACCCCCCTCTAGGCTAGGATCCAGATCCAACAGCTGATGGGTTTGGTCGGAGGCTTGGGCAGAGTTGTTGGGTCGAGCGACGTTTCGATGGGAGGTTCGATAGCTGGAGATTTGAAGGGAAAGAGACGGTGAGAGGGGGCATGCGTGGGGTCTTGAGGTGGAAGGAGATAGGAAGGTGGCGCCGAGAGCTTAGGGTTTGGCTTTCCTTTAGATCGCTTCGTTGGTTTTGGTGCTGGGATATTTGAAAGAGCATGAAATAATGAAATAGATGGACGTTGGTTTTATGAAGAAGGAGACGAGTACAACGAGCAGTTTTTTGAAGTAGAAGGATAAGAAGATGTAACGACCCGCCTTCGGGGGCCATTACTTATTTGATTACATTTGCAGGTCTACAGTTAACCAGTGAAAACAAAATAACTTCTGATGCAGAGATGTACAAAAATACCCAAATAAATGTCCACTTATTACAAACCATACTGTACAATACACTCCAACAAGTATACATGAAAGAAAGGAAGTACAACTGGAAATGTGCTAAGATATGTACTCTAAGAACTGCAGCCCCTGGGTTGAACTATGGCTCCTCAAGCTCAGGAACCTCTACATCGATCTATTCGTCGTCTGTGGTGCCATGAAGATAGAACCGTAGGTAAGTCACGACAATTCTACCAATAGATACAAAGTAGTGCAAAAGTACAGTACAGACTATAGTAAGCAGTTAAAGATGATCATGCAAGTGCAATAAGTAATGTAAGAGGTAGGCAAGCATGCAAGTGCGACAAGTAAAGTAAGTAAAGTAAACGGTGACTGAGCAGGTGCAATAAGTAACATACAAGATGTCCATGACGATAGCAATAATGAGATGTCCATGTTAAGGGCGAGTAATTGTGCCTAGCCTAGTTCGTAACTTATAAAGCAAAGTACAATGAGCAACCGAGAGTCCATCTCTTACCACGGGTGCTACCTGGGCAAACTATGCTATGAATACTGTTCCAGAATCTGGGATCAGGTCTATGGATTTGTCACCGGTTACTATGATGGGTTGCTAGAACCAGCATGGTGACAACAAAGCCTGGACTAGTCGCTCCCGTACTTCCGCTATTATAAGTTACCCTAAAACCCCAAGTGTCTGTGATGTTTATCAAGTACATGTTAATTACAGGATTATCCACAAGTTATTCCACAAGATGTATCATAAGATATTCCACAAGATGTATCACAAGATATTCCACACAAGATATCCCATTCGACAATTCATGAGTCATATACATGTCATGCAGCATTTGATACAACTATTTAAACGTGAGCAATCATGCAATAAGTGTATCCAAAGTCCATGCATGGTGTTTAAGTGACAAGCAATATGACGTTCCATATTTACTATGATAGTTAAAACAGGACCACTGATTGACTTTCTTATTGAAAACAAAACGATAGTTAAGGATAAAGACAAGTTAAATAAAGATGTTGATTCCATGATTCGAGCACGTGGTATTTCAATTCGTACACAGTTTACCCAGGTAAATGATCGTGTGCTACAACCATCTAAGTTGAAAGTTAGCAATGTTGTACGTTCAAGTCAAAGTCGCTCTGCAGTTGATTCGTTTCCTATTTAGTTAGGTCTCTAGTCACCTGTTCAGGTCAATAACTGTTCTGAGGCTATATGTCATGTCCTAAGTTCATACGAGTACACTATCTAAATTTCTAAAGTTAGAAATAAGGTGACTTACAGTTTGAGGATCGTCGTAGTAGGCCGAGACTGGAGCTACATCTTCTAAGGGTGCTCGTGCACGAGAAACGATACCTGCAAACATAAGAAATAATCGGTGAAAGGTAACACTATTTTCTATCTATTTTTCTTAACGTTTCGTATTTTTATTATAGCTTGAAACTCGTCAAAATATGTACTAAATATTTTTAGATGGGCTAGATGGGAGGAAAGTAATTTTATCTTGGAAGAGTATATTTTTCTGAAGCTCATAGTCATTTTTAATAATTTATGAACGCTTAAAAATGATGTTTAGAATTTAAAATAAATTTAAAACTAATTTTCTAAATTAGGAAAATAGATGCCGTAACGTTCATCGATTTGTTCAGAGTGAACGACACGTCGGAAAACTTCAAATAAGCTATCAAAACGTTCGTTTTGATTAGTAGAACACAAAAGTATTTTTGTATCTGGGAAATACGTGTATTTATAGAAGATATGAATTTTAAAAGCAAAATCGAATTACTTAAGTATAACTTCCAAAAATTGTATTTAAAAATATAGGCGTCTGATTGGGATGATTCCAGCGTTTACGCGTTCTACGCGACATGCTGGATTTTTGTGTGGTCTCTGTATTTTCTGATGTGTATAGATTTTATTATAAATTAAACTAATTGTTCTCTAATAATAATATACTATATACTAGTATTATATACGATACTTTATACTAATATACTTATACTATACTATAACATAATTACTATTCCTTTAATAACCCCTTTAAAATATCTCCTCTTCTCACATACCCTTCTCAATCTGTCTTCTTCCTTAGTTTTTTTGTTTTCGTTTTACTGCAGAGGGGCGTGCGGCAAGGCTCCGGGCGGCTAGGGGCAACGGCATTGGGACAGAGCGGCAGCGGGCTAGGGCGACGGATCTGGGCGGAGGGTGCACAGGCAGCGCGTGGGCGGTAGCCAGGCGGTGTGGGCGATTCAGGTGGGGTGAGCGGCTGATCGGGCGACGGGCTCAGCAATCGACGACGGCGGGCGGATCTGGCGGGGGGCGGCAGGCGGTTGATCGGGGCGACGGATCTAAGGCAGCGGCGGCACGAGATTTGAGGGGCGGAGGCAGATCGGTGCCGGCGAACGACAGATTAATGCGGGCGGGCGGCGGATCTAGGGCGACAGATCTAGGGCAGCGGCGCAGGGGGCTCAGCAAGCGGGGGCAGGGCACGGGGCATGCGGAGGCGTGCGTGCATAGGCGGGGTTATCAGGTAGAGGGCGGAAGGCGGAAGGCGGTGACATGAGGGCGAAGGGTGGCAGATTGGGCGGCGTGGGTGTGCGGGCGGATCAGTTGGCGGGGGTTTCGTCATCGAGCGTAGTAGGCCTGGGGGGCACCGTGCAGTGGGGCTTGGTGCAGTCAGGGTGCTCTGGTGATTGGGGGCAGCGCGAGGAACGGCGGCGGTGTCGGGGTTCGTTGTGGGGCGGTGGACAGAGAAGGTGGGTCGGCGACGAAGGGAGGAAGATGCCGGGGGCGTTGGCTTGCCATCTGTGAAGCCCGGAGGAGACGGCAAAGCTCGGAGGAGACGACATCACCGGATGGGAGGGGGTTGGGCTCGTCCACGGCAGCGAAGGAGGAGGAGGGGTGCGTGAGTTCTTTTCTTTTGGTTATGGGTTTGGGTTGAAGGAGAAGGAGATACTGATGATGGAGGGGGAGAAGCTGTGTGTTTTATAAGAGATTTAGACAAACTTAATAATAATATAAGTATTAATGGTTGTGGGGTTTAAGTTGCAGTGTGTGTAGTGTGCTGGGTATAAAATG
This sequence comes from Scilla litardierei, assembly GCA_030789695.1. Taxonomy (NCBI): domain Eukaryota; kingdom Viridiplantae; phylum Streptophyta; class Magnoliopsida; order Asparagales; family Asparagaceae; genus Scilla; species Scilla litardierei. The sequence continues at coordinate 144,008,074 of CM061131.1, forward strand.
AATTGGGGGTTGGATGTCTGCCAACGAATAGAGGGGGAAGCATGAAATGAATGGGGGGGTTGAGATCCGACGAATTCGGTTCTCACCAAATTTGTGCGACGAATTAATAGAGGTAGTTAGGGTTAAAGATAACTATGGGTTAACGTAATTAGTAAGTTGTGGTGTAAAATTATCATTTTGCCCCTTGAACTAACGTAAAATTACGAAAATAATACCACGGGTTCGTATCGTCGCGAGGATCATGAATACGAAGTCTATTTTCAAATTTGAGTGACGATAAAAATATGAAAAATCATTTACTCTAAAATTGTTTTAAAGTCGTTTTGAACACGAAAAATCGTGCACCACGAAAATAGGGTCGTTACAGAAGATACGAAGGAGAGCGAACGATTTCGATACGATCTCCACGCCTGAGAGATTTGTGTGGTTTGTTTCGAACTGTGGGTTGCAATATTCATGGGTTTGCTGCGTTAGTTCCGCTTGCATGGGTTTAAGGGATAATGACGAGGGGAAAAGTAGTTACGGATGATTTAGGTTAAGACTTTAATTAGTCATTATTAAGGGAATATTTTAATTAGAGTATTAAGGATTTAGTTAGGGTATTAGAAAATATCTAATCTAGATATTTTAGTATTTATTAAATGTGTTAAGATTTATTAATAATTATAAGATATGATTGGATTAGAGAAATCAATATGATTAATTTGATCGGATTATTACGATTTTGTCACTGCACGACAATGATGTCCAAAAATCGACAAAATTGATGGCAGCGCAATCGTGGAGTCGAGTGGATCGCTAAAACGGTAACATATCACTCATTCAGGCTACAAAAATAAATAAAATCATAACATGAATATTCACATAGTTCAATACATTAACAAATCACGTACGGTATACGTACGATAAATACCGGTTGCTACAAAATACTACTTCAGGCAAGAATTGCTGATCTAATATAAAAAACCAAGTCAAAATTATTTGAAACTGTTATGAATAGGACCCATTGGGCCTATTGGGTATCCACCCACATGAGTAACCATTATGAATACTATATAAAGGAGGCTAGGGGTTTCCTAGCCTCAACCGTCTCCAAACCTATTTCTACTTCATAACACGTTATCAGCACGATCATGCTCGATGGAAGAAGCGACGGCTCGTGAGAGGAAGGCGCCCGGCGGAAGCTCCGTCAAATTTTTTTCGCGACGCAGAGTTTCGTGAGATGACGCGGATTCTTTGGGCATCCTTCATCAAACGTTGCTAGATCTGGAGGACGGATCTAGTGGGTAAGCCTAAACAATTTTTTAGATCTAATACATATTTTTATGTGATCTAGATATCAAAAATATAATTGTTTACGCATGGATCTAAATTATTAGATCAAAAACTTGATTGTTTATATGCGAAATCAACGTTTCTACATCAAAAATCTAATTTTTATTAGATATAACGTCGATTTATAGTCTAAAAATTGCTTTTTAAGATAAAAATCTGTTTTTTAAATAGATCAACAACAAAAAGGGGCAATTTTTTACCCTAGCCGCCGGGCCACTACCTCTGGCGTCGGCCGCCGGCAGGCCGCCCCCCCTGAAGGGTGCCACCGGCAGGCCGCCCCATCCAGGGGGCGCGACCGCTGGCAGGCCGCCCCCCTGAAGGGGGGCGCCGGCAGCGCAGCGCCGCCGCCAACGGGCGGCGGCCGTCATCTCTCCTCCTCTCCCGCATTGAAACCCTAGGGAAACCCTAGGGCTTGGGGAGATGGTCCTTTTAAGGCCCACTAATGAAAAATAAATGGATATTTAAATTAAATTTTAATTCCAGCCCACTTGGTTTCTACCCAATTTGGGCCCAGAATTGATTTTTAATTTATTTTTCTATTAAAATTTCATTATAATTACCGAAAAAGTCTGGATAAATCCAGAAAAATCAGGAAAAATCAAGGGAAGGAGATTTAAGCATTAATAACCCCTTTTGGGGGGGTATTGGGGGCAAGTTATAAATATGTTCATAAAAGGGATATTCAGCTATTGATTAAGATTTTCTTTCTTTGTCTTTTTCTGATTAATTATCTGCGTAAATCATCACCGCATTTTATTTGGATTATTTGATTAGTATTAAACGAAAAGTTTTCTTTCCATCTTTAATGCTAGTGATGTTGCATACATTTCATTGCCCGTTGCATGATTTAACATTTAATATTATTACATGTCTGTGATAATTGAATGCATGTGTAGAAAATTATATGCCTGCCACATATTTAATGATTTCTGTGATGTACGTTTTATTTAGCATGTTAAAATCACTATGATGTAGTTTAATGCCGGTAGCAAAACTATATGTCTGTGATGAGATTATTTAAATGCCTGCAGCATATAAATAGCATGTGTATACATCATACTTGTTTCAATTCAGGTTAATTGAGCATAACTTTTTTAGTTTAAAAGCTTTATATTATATGTATGATGGGCTCATGATATGACGATATTTATGACAACAAGACAATCAAGATTTCAAAAAGTTTAACATCATATCCACTTTGACAAAATGAACATGAAGTTCAAAATCAAATCAAAAGTCAACACCCTTTCACCCTAATAAAATAAATATTAACAAATACGATGGATTATGTGAAAACCATTTATGCGATCTTTTTAGAGATGCGCATTTTGCGGTAAATAGACATCTCATACTTATTGTCTATATAATCGAATATTGATACCAGCAGATGTTGTAACGCCCCGCTCCCCAGGATACCCCAAGAAGCGAGTGTTACGAAATGAAGAGAGAATTACAATACGAATACACTAGCAGGCCCACTGTGCACGTGCTGGGCAGTACACGTAATTCTCCACAGATAGAATTACAACACAAGGATACAATAGACAAATAAATCATCTTTCATATTAATTATAAACAAAGTTCATTTACAACCTTACATACAACATCCCAAAATACAGCATATACACCCCACTCTCAAATACAACACCAAGACAATTCTCTTATACATACAACCCTCCAACTACCCAAAGCCTCCAACTCCAACTCCAACTCCGAGAATCACCAACAACCTGCTACCTGAAAAATATCAACGGGGACACGTCACAGCGTGACCCAGTAGGAATATCCAACTCCTTATAGTATGTTGTCTATGCATTATGACATGTTATCAAATGGCATATTTTTCCAACTACATGTGATACATTATTCCATGATGTAATGCAAGCATCAATAGATGGCATGACTTAGCATTATGAGATGGAATTGCATTAAGCATAAAGCATGGCATGGCAAGACGTGCTAGTCATAAATGTAAAATAGCGTTTACCATAGGCAACTACCGCAAGCTAACTACAAAATGAATGTGACATGAGGGAAATGTACAAACTACCAAGAGCAACTACTTTAGCAAGCTAGTAATGAATGTGATGCCATAAGGGGAAAAGAACTACAACATGCCATCAACATAGTGAATGTAACTTAAATACCATGGCAACTACCAAAGTGTCATATAGCATTAAACATGAAGTTACACATGCCATAAGGGAACAACTACAACAAGTCAACCATTACACATTGCGTTGAATTTCACAACTTGCTTTAGGCATGGTGAAGTAAAAAGAAACATTCTTCGCATAATGAAAGCATTAAAGTACTTAATTAAATTGTTTGGATACTTGGATATCGAATAGGCATATGGGCATGGACCTCACCCGGTAAAGTGGGTGGAATGCTACGACTTCCCGAGACAAGCTCTTACGAAAGAAGCCGTTCATCAACACAACCAACACTGCCCAACCGCACCAATATAACTGTCCACCCCGTGCGACCCCCCCGAATCTAGCTCTTACAAAAGGGGCCGCCCACCACATTAGCAGTCCATCCCATATGACTTCTTGGTACCCAAGTTTCCCCCATCCCTGTGTCACCCTCATTTAAGAGGACTTAATCATGTTTGCACTTAAGTCAAGTAATTAACAACAAGCATTTTAAATGTGAATTACCACACCAAAGAATATGAACCACATTAAAATAAAAAGGGGTGACATGTAGTAGAACGGAAGAACTAAATTACAACTTGAATCATTGTCAATTCAAAAGACTAGTAACAACATGAATCAATATCCCAAATTCAAAAGACTGGTAACAACATGAATCAATATTCCACCAACATAAACCTTCCAACATAAGCTCCCAATATTTTCCACTATACCATCACATAAATCATACTCCAAAGCACCACCACATGGGACTTACCCATTCTCCATGAACACCAACTTAGGTGGCTAGCATGCCACCTAGCATTTCCATGCCAACACCACCATGATAACATGAAGCATTTCCATGTAACTTCCTTAGCCATTGCCATGCAAAATTTTAAATACAATTCATGCATTCCTTTACCAAGGATTCGACATAAAAGAGCTACTAACTTTAGCTTTAAGGCAAGCCAAGAGACTACCAACATAAGTTATTACATTAGCATACAACATTAGGTACAATTTAGGCCCACCTTGAAAACTACTAATTTTAGGGGGGAATGAAAAGCCACTAACTTTAATTAAGCTACACCAAAATTGTCACTATCTTCTTTTAAGAATGCAATCTCATTAAGTGTGCCCAATTAAATGCAACTAATTAACAACTTTGGCACCACCCATTTTGGCATGTTACTACAACAACCAATTAGAACCACGGGCTTGGTGATATAACAAATTAACATCAAAATTGGCAACTTAGTCACAAGGCATAGGAATGAGGCTAACTTCAATGGAGAAAACCCATAGAGGCATTTTTACAAATTAACCATTGTCATGCATGATCATTCCGGCCACAAAATGAAACCTTTAATAGCAATTTCAACTCTATTAGCATCAACAACAACTAACAACAACAATTAACTATTAAAGACAACATCTTTATAACCTTACACAAAATGGCATAATGACAAATCCATTTACAACAATAAAAAATAACAACAACAATTTTCATTAGCAACTATCATGACAACATATCATAAGATAATGCAATATTGACTAACACCTAACACCATGGCATGAAACTCCTTATCATGAAATAAAGATGACATTTTTATCATGTAAGAGTTACCAAAATAGCACAAGAGCAACTTACTACAAGTAGTTGGAAATCCTACCAAATAAGGATGAAGTCTTCATTGCTTTTAAATCATCCCATTAAATCACGAATCCTCCCTTAAAAGCCTTCTTTCCTTTTCTTCATCCTCCCTTAATTACCATGCAAACTTGGAAAGAAATTAAGAGGAAATAAGAGGTGGGAATGTGTGCTCACGGCAAGGGGAGAAATGAGGCTCACGGCAAGAACAAAGAAAAAGAGAGAGAGGAAAGAAAGCTAGAGAAATAAAGGAGAGAGAATTCTCTAATTCTCTAGAGTTTTCTAAGGATAACCATTCATAACATAAAATTACTCAAATACCCTCCCTCATCTACCCTTCACCTTCTAAAAATTTACAACCTATGCCATAGAACCCTTATTCACACTTACCCCTCGTACTCATTCATGCATACATGTACATCCAATATACACATACATTAAATTGTTACCAAACATACATGAGTACACATACACATCCCTTAAATGATACCTAGTTAAACATTCACACACAACATATATTACTTAGAAAAATAACATTCTTAATAATAAGATAATAGAATACTAACACTACTAATCACTTATTATCACTAATCATCATATGCATAATAATAATGCTAAGGATATTACACATATAAGAAAATCACTACTAATACCAATACTAATAATAACAACACCAATAATAATAATATTAACAGCAATAATAATAAAAATAACTAATAATAATACAGAAACCAAGATTTATATACTCACATACAAATATTTATTACCAACATCCAATTCAATTATCAATACAAAACAATTAGTCATGCATACATATATGTATTCATCCAAATATACATACATAAATACATATACGTATTCATCCAAGTATTACACACATATGGGCATTACAGTTGTCATAACACCGCTAAACTCTTTTAGAGTTGTTACGCGGTGGAACTCGCGTACAATGAATTTGTATTATGGGGAACCAAGGGCACGGTGGTTATATGGAAATGTGGGGTTAGGTAGGCTGTTTTACAAGTGATTAGTGGGATGAAGAGGTTGGATCCGTTGCCGGTGGAGCTCACAGGATCGCATCTCGTCGGACGTAGCTGAGGAAGGTCGGACGGCGGGAGGCTGACGCTGACTTTGGCCAAGGGGCGAGCTCTCCTGCAGCACGAACAACTCGTCAGAAGGGCGGGGTTGGGGTTCAACCCTTAGCCCCTCCGATGCCTAAGTAAGTAAAAGGGCTTAAATGGGGGGCTGGACACGCCGGCCGGACTAACTGTGTGTCCGCCTCGCGTGACGAGCTATAGGTGGGAGAACAAAGATATGGAGGACCTTTGCCCTCGTGTGTGAATGATAGAAGATGAGAGAGTTTTTCTAACCCCCTTCTCCGTAAGAGGAGAGGAGGTATTTATACCTGACGGGTGATGACTAGGCGTGCTGAGCTGGCTCGGGTGTCAGCGGAAACTTCGGATGAGGACGTCGGGAACAGGAGTTCCTGATCCGCTTCTGTCAGGCGGCGCAATGGCCGAGGGGTGCTTTTGTCGGGATGTCAGGGCCGAAAGCACTAACCGCCGGTCAGGTCAGCCGCCTGGGGGTGCTTTGTCAGACGGTCGGGTGACGTATGGGTTAGTCACGTCCTTATCCTAGGCTGTTTGTCGTTAGCGTCGAACTAAAGGTCTGGCTCACTTTCGGCGCCGCGGTTCGCGGGAATCGGATGGGCCGTTCCGGTCGGGGGTTGTCCGGCCCGGCCGCGCCCGTCAATAGGCTTGGCCTAGCTATCCGAGCGTCCCCTAACGCGCTCCCCCGGTGGGTCGGGCGGCTGCGGTTGTTCGCCTCGGCCGGCTACAGTTGTTCGCCTCGGCCGTTTCGGGGAGCGCTGTAAGGCGCGCCTATCTCCGTGATGCCCCGGGTTTTCGGGGCGGCGGCCCTAATTGTTAAATGGCGAGCTAAAGGGGTATGTTAGCGGATCCGGGCTGGAGTTGGGCTACTACGATCTTTAGGTCGTAACAAGAGTCATCTCACTTTACAAGGTATGATTCTTGAATCTAACCCTTACTTTCAAGTGTACGCCCGAAGTCGTGACTTAATAGATAAGTGAGAAATTATAAATTTCGTAGCCACGTATTTGTTTCCCCTCTGAGCATGATAAACTATCCACATAAAATTTGAACGACTCAAGAAAATGGCCTGAAGCTATAATCGAGCATTCAAATAGACTTTTAGAAGTCTCTAATTAATTAGAAAAGTGGAAATATAAAATAATTTGCTCAAACCCCTGATTATGTCTTCTTAGTAAGACTAATTTTTATTTTCCTTTATAAATAAGGAAAACTTAAAACAGGGGAAGTCTTGAATAAAATGAGAAAGGGAAGATATGCTATACCTCCACATGGAGTAAGCAATGGCAAACCAATATCAGACTAGAAGTTCTGATAAGAGCCATAATGTTTTTGCAAACATGAATGTGCATTAACTTATGCCATATAAAAATACATACATATCTAGTCTAAACGACGAAAGTCATATTGACCTTATGTATATTTAGCTACTCCCCGAGGACAAATAAACATTGAAATCAAATTTAATCTGTTGTCATAATATAAGTCTTAATGAGCATAATTATAGTTGTATGTTTTCAAGAGCACACATCACACTATGTCACTTGTTGACTTAACAAAATCATCAGTATTATTCTCTTATAGTTTTAATACATTTTATTTTACTTCGAATGCTTTGCTATCTTGAATACCCCTAAAAATAAAATGAGGATGCCATATACTCTCTGAAACTTATACAGTTTTAAAGGATATTCGTCAAAACGAAATCCCTAATGACTCAAGAAATAAATGAAGCCTGAAGCTTTGTCCCATAATGATCCGCACAATAGTCAATGTGAAGATGTAATCCTTCACAGTTTGAACACAGTTCAACTATTACCGGACAAAATTAACTTGAGCATTTTAATGGACTTTTCAAAAGTCCCACATAAATTCAAAAAAAAGGAATTAATTTGGAACACCAGAAGTGTCCAGAATCGACCAACTTTGGATCGATATCACCCTGGATTGATGATGCAAGACATCATCAACCAGACGAACCCGAAGATTCTTCAAAAAGGGTGAAACTTTCATTGTCCCATTCAAAAGGTAAAAATGATTATGAGATCATCTCCATTCACATGGACATTGACTCTCCCCACTTCCTCAAACGAATTTAAAATGATATATTATCATCATTAAAGATAATGAAGACCTTTAGGTCTCTTGAGAGTATTTAAGGGATATAAATAGGCTTTGTCCACACCCTTAATAGGACTGATGATGTACCTTTGGTGTACTCATCAATATATCCTCTAAAAATGGTCATTATCCAACTACATTTTTTAAAGAAAAAAATGATGGTAACATTGGATAAAATTGGGAAATCATAAATAATTAGCCACAGTGGTTGCGTACACTCAGCTAAACAGACCATTAAATGAGTCTGATCAACTCCATATAAACATTTTCTAAGAATAAGTTTAGAGCACATCTTAAAGATGGTACGTCCGTAACGCTGTGTATGTATTCCTGAAGCAACACTACATAAACAGTCATGATGCCATAAAGAGAACACATTCATCAGGACTAACCAACTTTGATGAATAAATCTTGTATGAGTAAAGGCATTAGTACACATCTTATAGATTGTGTGTTGATGGTAATAATGATCCTACAGATCCTTCAATTCCTTATTTAGTTCAAATCATCTATGAGCCTGAAGCTCAAATTGACCATTTAAAAAGTAAATACATATGATCTGATTATAATCAGACTGACAATTTAAATATTGTCAAAACTTTCACATCCATGCTACTAAAAATCCAGCTAGGATTGACATACCAAATATAACGGATGCAATCCACCAGTAGCAGAAGTGGATGTCCTTAAGAGATGAGATGACATACCACTAGGCTCCAAATAGAGAAATCTACTCATGGAGACCGAAAAAGCAATACCACCACAGGAAAGTGAGCTCAAATCCAGAACCTTATTGCAACTTGGTTGCTAAGGACCCATTCTGGATCTGTCCATATTCTTTACCCGTCCCAGAACCTTCACTTCTTTAACGCGTCGTGAAGGAGACACCTCTGGGAGAAATCAAATGATTATAGTACGTACGGGGTGAGTTTTGGGCAAGAAAGAACACATTTTGTCGACAAATTCTCTCATATTTTACTTTGTCATTTAAATATAAAATATAGATTCCACAACTCTGCTTTGCCTAAAGCAAAGATAGAGATTTGGCCAAATTATAATAATGTGGGATGGGGCAATAATAAGGTGAGCTGGACTCACTTATGAAATATGAGGTGTATGAACCTGAAGTCCTGATATCAAAAATGATATCAAATCCTATGGGATAACTGAGTATTGTAGGAAATTATAATAAAATCGTTAGCTATAAGCATTTTAATTTGCTATAGCTTTAGAGGTATATCGCTCAAACCAGGAAG
>CM061131.1:144018186-144068186 GCA_030789695.1 Scilla litardierei
GATCGTTCGAGGCTAGTAGGCTCAACGTCGACCTTCGACGTTGGATGATGACCGTCGATCTGTATCACAGGGACTCGTTAAGGTGATCGGATCTGAGTATCGACTCAAATCCCCTCCGATGCTTAAGTTAGTATGGAACTTAAGGGAGAGAAGAAGCTTGGTGCAGCTGAGATCGACCCACGGAGGTTCGTCTCAAGACTGGCGGCGCAGGCTGGAATGTATCAGAAGCATAAGCTGAGAAAGTAGAGTTCTATGTCTTAGACCTCATACCTTGGAATTAGAACCCTTTCCTCTATTTATAGGCGTTCAAGGTTCCTTTGGAGACGTTGGGTGTGACAACGGCCACCCATAATGAGGCCACGATCATCCCCCCATAAATAGGAATAAATGGCAGACTCAATGGTCGACTGACCTTTGGGCTTTGACTGATCGGTATCGGGCTTCTAATTTGGTGGGCCTTGCAGGCCATGATCATTTGTCGTCCGAGTAGTCTCGAACGCCGGCCCAATGACTCAACAAGTACCTTAAAATCGAAAGGAATATTTCGATTTTGTCATATCCATGTGCGGGAACGCCATTTGATCCTTTTGCGCGGGAACGCCATTTGATCCTTTTGCGTATATACGAGAATCAAAGATCTTCCGATCCTTCGTTGTTTGCAAAAACTTTCGTACCGCATCGCCTCTCTCACAGGGAAGAGCGTGCTGATACCGTGGTGTGAAGTGCTTTTTGCAGGAGGCCGCATGCCTTTATTTATAGGGAAGAGTACGTGTATACAATGGTGTGATACATAGTTTATATAGGATACAAAATGCTAATATGATATAATTGGAAGAACAAACATAAGTAGGAATAGGCAAAATCTAATCTATGTGATCAATTTTGCCTATGTGCACTGTTGGGTCCAACGTCGCTGCGTGACGAGCCCACCGGCATGCCAATGTGCACGAGATGGCCGCACGAGCCCTACTGATTGGACCTGTTCTTTTGCGCGGAATAGAGGTGGGAATGGGAATAGAGACATTGTTCATGCACTATTCACCCTATTCCAAGGTTGTATTCCAAGCGGTTGTTCTTTTGGGCGTGGAATAGAATCCTACGTGGCAATTCCAATTTGGTAGTGATGAGCACTTTTGTATTCCAAGCTTTTTGCTTGGAATACAATGGAATCCTTGGGAATGGTGGGCCCCACTCTCTCATCTCTCTCTATCTCTCCCCTCCAACTCATCCCCTTTCCACTTTTTCATTCCAACTCCACAATCCCAAAAGAACACAAGAATAGAATGTGGACCCCACTTTCTATTCCAAACCCCCCTTTCCATATCCTATTCCACCCAAAAGAACACAAAACTCCATTTTCTCTCTCCTTGGAATACAAACTTTCCCATATTCCATTTTTCCTATTCCAGCAAAAGAACAGGCCATAAGACTCGACCATGCATGCAATCTAATCAATGTGAAAATATATGGTGCGATCGGGCGCCGACGACGGCTCAAATCACTCTCGATGTGATCAGCATCCAATCTATCCCGATGTAACAGAAAGGTTGAAATCTCTTATCGGATCCGGCCACCGAATATTGGTAAGGTGTCACATTTTGACAATCACGTTGCATTCGACTCACATTTCTCTTCGTTTTGACATCGTATGGTCATAATCACGCATGTCCCGATGTCAAGCCGTACAAACGAAAATCATAAGACCATTCAACAAAGAACAGTTTCGTCAATTAAAAGATTAGGAAAAAAAAAAAAATCATAGCATTGATCATGTGATTAAAAGTTTCAAGTAAAGTAAATACATGATAAGCATCGAAGCTATGATTGCTGTACTTCATCAGTAACCGACGGAAGTAATGAATGAATGAGCGAGGGGTTGCAGGAGGATCGATAGATGGGACGATTTAGCCAGCTAAGAGGATGGCGAGGCCTGACAAGTCCACGAGGGGGGGCATCAATCATATTGTCATCGATTGCACCTCCGTACTCCAATCATGCATGTGAAGGAGCCAGATTGCCCGTGCATGCAGAGCTTGGTCGTACCTCGGCATCCTCTTAGGGATCTCGCTAGCTGGATGCATGGTGTAATTAGGTACGAGGATCCACGTTGCTCTCCGTCCCCCCACAATTTAATACACCATCTAATTCCCACCTCGGTCTTAAAGCAGTAGATATTGATGAATGCATATGCATGCATGTCTTAAAGGGGAGGGGGATCAGATTCACAAGTGAGTTGTCATAGATATGGAGATGACAATGTGTAGTGTAAGGGTTTGACGACGGTGGAAGTCGTAGCCGATGATCGATTCACGAGCATTGCAGTACAGACAACACTGTTTTGGATGGGAAGCAAATAATGCAGGTGGTCCGTAGTACTGATGCACGGTGGGGACATGGCTACACTGTTAGCTCTGTGTACTCTATTAAGTTGTTGGCAGGCAAGCAGATGCAGTTACATTACTGTTTTCACGCGATCTTCTTGCAACTCGCAGTAAATCTCCAGTGAAATGCAATTACGTTATGTGACACGTACGTCGATGCAAGCATTTGCTGAGTGCCGTCATCTGATGGCGATGAGGATGGATGCGGCCGGGCTTTCAATAACGAATGGGAAGAAAACGGAGGGCTCGCGACGGTGGCTGTTGAGGAGTTTTAGGGTTTCCTTTCGGGGCTTTGTCGTCGTTGAATATGTCTATAGCATGATTTTTGTCTGTCTTTGCTCGAATTTAGTGTATACGATGTTGAAGGATTGATCTTTGCCTTTCGGCTTGATGGGGACTATCTGCACCTCAAAAATGAGGTGCAGATAATGATTCCATCTATAAATAGTAAAAATTATTATTATAACTTGTCCAGTCATACTGTCTCTCTAACCTATTTTACCATTGTTAGAACATTATCCTTAACTGCACCTCATGTTTGAGGTGCAGTTAGTCATCATCTTCGGCTTTGGGTGCTGATTGAGTGGGGTTTGATGGAAATTGTGAGATTTGACGGGGTAGATAAATTGTGGGTTTTGATTAATAAAGGAGTGTTGCTGTACGTAGTAGCTGACGATGGTGATGAATATTGTTGATGTGTCTATTGGTGAAGAAGAAAAATGCTTCCGTTGGTAATAATGATGATCATGTTGCGAATGGTTGAGGGCTAGGAAACCCATAGCCTCACATATATAGGCTTCTTATTTGATACAATGTTGGGTGGATACCCAATAGGCCCATTGTGCCCTATTCATAACACTTCCACTTATTCAACCATCGTTGTGTACTCGACATATGAATACTGCAGGATCCATAATGCTTATGAGTATCATAATGGGTCGATACTTATTGATCCTGAGTTAGAGATAACTGTCTCGTTAAATCCTTTAGCTATGGAAAACCTAGTGAGAAAAGCCAATAGTCAAGGAAAAGGAGTACAGTTCTCCATAACTTTCCCTAGTTTGTGGAAGTATTTAGGGGTGGATACTTCTGGATCCCGAGTCAATGAGGTTGGCTCGTTAAAACATTTAGTTATGGAAAACCCAATGGGAAAACCCAATAGCCAAGGAAAAAGAGTACAACACTACATTTGACTCCCCGGCCCTGATCTGTACAAGCGTCAGTCTTGCAGATCTCCTAGGCATCTATACATCAATCTCATCTTACAACATTCTGAGAATAAATACAACATACAAAACATCGCTCTTCTATATAAGTGTTAAGGCCAAAATTGACCAAGACAGTTGTCATGCTGACGTAGACTCAAGATGCTGAGTCGGAGCCTCGTCAGCAGTTAGAATGGGACCCTTGGTTGGAAGAACCATGGTCGATTGACCGTCGATCTGCACCACATGGACTCGTTAGGGGGGGTCGGGTCTGAGTTCCGACCCAAATCCCCTACAATGCTTAAGTTAGTGTGGAACTTAACAAAAAGAGGGAGCTTGGTGTAGCTGAGACCGACCCACGGAGGTTCGTCTCTAGACTGACGATGCAAGCTCGAATATAAGAATGAAAAAAGTGAGAAGATAGAGTTCTATGTCTTAGACCACATATCTTGAAGATGGAACCCCTTTACCTTCGTTCGCTGGTCTATTGATAGGTAGTTGCTCCTTGATGATGTGTAACCACCCCTCATTGATTGTGGCACGATCTTCTCCCGGATTCGAGTCAACTCCTGCCCATTTACTTGGTCCCATTAACTTTTCCTTGAATGTCAGCGCTAGCCCAACGGTCGAATGACACATTCGTCCGACTCAGCAGTACCCCGCTTAGAGCGCAGAGAGTATTGGGTCTCGGAAGCTAATCGGGTCGGGTATGCGGATATCCAAATTGGATTCGTACCCGTGCACTAACAATGGCCCCCCATTATTTGCGACTCAGGAACCGTGCTGACTATGACCGAATGATGAGTAATCTCTTTAAATGCACACGGTTTTCAAAATATCTGATTTGATTTGTGCCGCCAAACCCTTTTGTCTTTGGAGCAATCTCCGCCGGCTCTCGTGGCTTGCCATGGACACGTGTTGCGCCTCGGACGTCAGCCAATTAGATTTCTTCGTGTAAAAGAAAGAAGCGAGGAAAATAGCAGAGATCTCCCCGCTTCATCTTTCTCCTTGGTTCGCAAGCTCGCTGCCATCGTCGCCTCCTCGGAGATCGCTTGTCTCCATTTCAAGGTATCCTCCTTCTTCAACTCTGATCTTTCTAGGTTCGTCAGGCATGTTTGCTCTGGTTGTGTTCAAGGTGCCGACCCCTGAGGAGCTAGCGAAGCGTGTAACGACCCGCTCCCGAGGACCCATTACTTATTTGATATTTACGCAGGTCCTGCAGGTTACCAGTAAAACCAAAATAGCCACGATGTAGAGATGTATAAAAATACCCAAATAGTGTCCAATTATTACAATCCATACTGTACAAAATATTCCAACCATTGTACATGAAAGAAAGAAAATACACAACTGAAAATATCTCTGAAAGCTGCGGTCTCATTGTCGAACTCTGGCGCTATTAACTCAAGAACATCTACCTCTTCTGGTGCGTCGTCTGCGGTGCCATGAAGATGGAACCGTAGGTAAGTCACAACAATCCTAGTAATAGTAGTAAAAGCTGTGTACAAGTATGACAAAAAGTAACTACGTACAAGCAGACCAGAGTGAAAAGTAAAGTGTTGAGCAACAACTGTACACAACTGAGTAGTAAAAATAAACTGAACTGGAAAGGAGAACAACTATACTGTGGTAGAGCAAGTGTAAAGCAGGCTAAATAAGTGAAACATGCTATTGTTGTAGCTAAAGGTACAATAAGTAAAGTACCGTGACTGCACAAGTGTAGTAAGTAACGTGCATGGAACGTGTAAAGTAAAGGTGAATGTTATGCGTAAAGTAAAAGTGACTGTAAAAAAGTAACTACACTAAACTACGTGACTCAAGTCGGAGAGTACAATATGTGACCATTGAGTTCATCTCTTGCATGGGCGCGACCTAGACGAATGCCGAAATCACATGGATCTAGACAGGATGCTGACACGGGCAGTATATTTTTGTTTGTCAAAACACAGGCAGCTAGACATGATGCCGAAAACCCAGGCAACTAGACATATAGATTGAACTCCAGTCACTCCCGCACTCTCTCAAACTATGAGTTACCCCAAACCCCAGTGATGTGTCAAGTACAAGTTCTTTACAGGATGTTCCACAAGATGTTCCACACATGACATTTCATACGATAATTCGTTAGCATTTACTGTGCAGCAGGTGATGTCCATGAGCAATCGTGCTACAAGTGTACACAAAGTGTATGCGTAGTTTTGCAAGTGATGAGCATCAAAACATGGTAGACAAGTGTAAATGAGAGTTATAAGTTTACATGCAATTGAAGAAACTCATTTGAAGTTAGTTAGAATCAATGGTTGTTCTGAGACTATTTATAAGCATCCTAAGTTCATGCTTTTACACTGGCTTAACTTCTAAAACTAGAATTAGAGTGACTTACGATATCGTCGTAGTAAGACGAGGTTAGAGCTATAGCTTTCAAGGAAGCTGGTGCATAAGAATTGATATATGCAACCACAAGAAATCCTTAGTTAATGGCTACGCTAATTTCTATCTGTAATGCCCCGCTTCCTAAAACACGACGGAAGCGAGAGCGTTACTGGGTCCGCTTGAACCGGAGCGGTGAAACTCAGGTTCATTAAGCGTCTGTGATAAAACGCAAGGGCAGGTCCTTTGCACGCTTTTCAGAACAACCAGAATTATTCATACATTACAAGCCATATCCAGAATAATAAGCGTCCGTGCACGAAATACAACAACAAGCCACAGCCGGGCCAAAGTAAAAACGTACACGCAACAACAACTGAAAGCAAACTATAGATAAGCAGCAACGACAAAGTCCACTAGTCCTCCGCAGGGAGAGACTCGGCGTCTACAGCGAACTCCTGACTCTCCAAGTCAGGTGTCTCGTAAGGAACCTCCTGGTACGCAAGCTCAGAATCTGACATACATCCAAAAACATGAATGTATGTCAGTAAGGGTCTGCAAGTAGATGTTAGAACCCAAGGCAAGATATATACAAATTTATACTGAATTTAAGAGGCATTAATCATTTAAAAGAGACGGCGACAACAAGATTTAAACATGCTGAAATATAAAATGGAATAAAGTAAAAGACATCCTATCATGCAATTCTAAGCAGTTTAACAATTGGAGTAATCCTTTCTTTGGTTCATTAGCATGGCAATTTAACTGAGATAGCAATTCCAAGTTTGTAAGTTTCATGTTAGCATTTCACGTATGTTAGCATTTCATGTCTGTTAGCATTTCATGTCTAAAAAGGATTCACGCCTTTAGGTCGTGATGAGCGAGTCGTCGTTCTCACGGGGCTTACCGTGATTGGCGCTAACCCACCGCCTATGGGTGGTGCCCTTGAAGAGAGTACTCTTTCATACGCCTAGTGGCCGCCCAATCCAACCCCACCCAAGATTTGTGCTGGAACACGAGCCAGCCTAATTCACGAATTACAAGCACGAATTTTGTCAATATCACGAAAGTCGTGATTTCGCCTTTGAGGCGCACGATCTCACGATGTCACACGCTAATTAATTATTTCAAGGCATGCAACAATTAAATAATATGAACAACAATTTCCGTGGTTACGAGAGTAGCGAGCAACATTTGCATACAAGAGACTAATTTAACATCCAATTCGTAAATTCATTATAAATCGTATACTTGCCTGATTTCGGTGATTCTGATGCCGTTGTGTTCGTCTCGATGGGTACTACGTGTCGGTACTACTGGTTCTCTGTTTTGGTTAGACAGATCACTAAATTAGATATATAGCGAGATAATCAAAATATCGGGTTAATCCCCGAATTGTGTTTGTCTAATTTTTATTGGGTTCACTGGCTATGGTGATGCCTATATTGTGTTACACTAACCTGATACACTTTTTTTATGTAATATTATTACCCTAAGATGTTGATACTAATATCCAACTAACAAGTAAAGTTTCACTAACAAGTCAGCCATCCCTACATACAGGGTACGTCAAACCTTTTTGGAATTTAGCAACCATATAACGAAAAGAACACTTGTTACACTATGAATATGTTAATTATAATCAATGTTCTACTTTTACTCATTATAATAAATGTTCTTATTTAATGACGCAGATACGTCGCGAACTTTCCTACCGTTACTCGGACAACCTAAACTGTCTCAGTCAGGCAAGCGTGCAGTTATTTTATATTTTTGTGATATCTGACGTTGTACACTTAATTGCTGACATAAACACACTTTTTAGAATTGCTAGACTTAAACTCGTGTGCGTGTGTATGGACCCCTTAATAATCGAAATGAACACACTTTGTGAATGGTAATGTTTCTGGACATGTATGGTTAATTTTAGAACTGTTGATACTTATAGAATGTTAAATGCCATTGGCTACCAGTTGCCGTTGGCTACCAGATGTTGTTAAGTATTGGACTTCTCCCTACTTGGTGTTAATGACGAGCAAACATAAATACTTGTGACTAATCCCCTATTTTGTAGTTAATCCATTGCCTAAGCTTACTATGAAGATCAACTAGCAATGGATGACTCACAAACATGATTGAAGGCAAATGATATGAATTGGATGATCATAAATTGATGATTGAAGCTCCGTAAAGACTTCAAGCTCATACGATGGAAAGAAGATATTATTCGTTAATGTAATTTTTCTTTTATCTCTTCTAGTATGTAGCTTAGAAGTAGAACTTTGATGGAGCACTCACACACATCTACTTTCGGTCATAGGACATCTCTAGACCTTTGTCCTTTGATCTCAATTCAATTCTCTTTTGTTTGTGCTAGGATTGTTCATAACAGCCGACTGCTTAACAGTTTACAGTCGCCTGTCTCAAAAACAGTCGACTGTGTTTTGTTCTACAGTCGCCTGTTATGCACAGACTATTTCAATGCAGTCTTTCGGTCCTCTCTGATTATCTCGCACAGGCTACTGTTGAACGTTTATCAGGTGCATGTCTTAGCGACAGTCGACTGTGAATGGTTCATCAGTCGCCTGTCTATCCTTGCCCAAACTTTGTTTGATCCGATTAGATCAGTCGACTGTCTATGCTGTATATATAGTTGACTATCTATTAGATCAGTCGACTGTCTATGCTGCAACAGTCGCCTGTCTGTAAATCTATTCTTTGACTCAACTCTCTGGAAATTTCTCCTGTCTGTGACAGTCGTCTGTTTAAGGATATACAGTCGCCTGTTCTGATTGACAGTCGACTGTGTTCCTTGCATCAGTCGTCTGTCCTGTATCTTGTGAGATTTCCAGTATTTCATCTAACTTACTCTTCTCTCGGCCAGTCGCCTGTTGGTTTTACAGACGGCTGTCTTGGCTTCATCAGTCGATTGTCCACGTGGTAAGTTACCGTTATGAATTCTCACCTACCCTTGCTGACTGTGCAACAGTCGACTGTGGTTTGTTCAACAGTCGACTGTCGCAAGTTCAGATTATATCCGTTGAGATTTTTCTCATGGATTTCGATTGGGTTTTTGCCTAAACTGTTTTGTGGATTTGAGAAAGCTATAAATAGAGCTTCTACTGTTTCATTGGAAGGTTACTCATTCATTGCAAAATCCTTCAAGCTTTCATTTCCAAAGATCAAAGCTTTCAAATCCAAAGCCCTAAGTATTTCCAAATCTTGTTCTCTTGCTCTCCAACCTAGAACCAAAGATTGATCTTCTAGGAATTTGGTACAGTCAAGAGAAAAGGCTTTTCTCCTCTCTTCCAAGAGAGTTCTTCAACACACATCACACTTCTCCTTCAAGTTCTACTTCAAGGCATAGGTGATTGTAAGTGTTGCTTTCAGATTTCATAACTTCATTATTTGAATTGTGCTCTCGGTTGTGAGAGTGGTTTTTGCTTGCTCCCTGGTTGTGGGAGTCAAGGACATCGATTACATTCGATTGCACTTGTAGGGTTGCTACAAGTGGGGTTTTAAGGAAACCTCAAGTTAGGGTTCTAACTTGAGTATCCGGGTGGTAGGGACGTAGGATTACCGGGAACAAGTCGGGAGTTGACTTGGGTAATCCGAACCCTTGAAACATAGCTGCGTTTGCGTGTGTTTCTCTTTGGGTTGTTTTTCTATTCCGCACTATTTATTGGATTGCATTTTATTTGGCGTAAATTCCTTTTAAATTTGCATAAACACTATTCAACCCCCCTTCTAGTGTTTTTCCCATAGACAGGGTCCTTACAATTGGTATCAGAGCGCAAGGTTTTATCTATGGCATCCAACAACAACAACGTTCCTCCGCCGCCTACGTACAACAATCACGATCGTGATGGAGCGTCCACACTTTTCGAAGGTCAATCTACGGTACATCATCCACGTTTCAATGGTACTAACTTTGGTTATTGGAAGTGTAGGATGGAGACGTTCCTTAGGAGTGCTTCCCTTTGGAGAACTCTCCACAAGGAGTACGTCGAGCCCTCCGAAGATGATTTCGAGAAATGGACGACTTCCGAGAAGTCCGACGAAGTCAACAACGCTAAAGCAATGAACGCTCTTCATTGTGCGTTGGAACCGAATGAGTTCAACAAGATATGCACATGTAAGAGTGCATATCAAATTTGGAACCATCTCATCGTTACCCACGAGGGAACGAATAAGGTAAAGTTGTCAAAGTTATATGTTGCCGTGCAAAACTTCGACTTGTTTCATATGCAGGAAAATGAGAGCATTGCGTCGATGTACGGACGCTTTACCGACATCACAAACGAATTGGAAGCCCTTGGCTAAATCTACACCGAACTTGAAAAGGTAAGGAAGATTATCATGGGGATGACCTCCAAATGGGAAAGACGAGCAATCGCCATTGAAGATGTCAATGACTTGAAGAACTACACCGTGGTGAATCTCATCGGGACTCTTATGTCTTACGAAGTAAGACGGGATAACCGATTGAAGATTCGAGCCATGATGAATCCCTCGGAGGCCAAGAAGAAAGCTTTAGCATTCAACGCCAATTCGTCATCCTCCGAAAGTGATGAATCCGAGAACGAGATGGATTTGGGTGAAATGGCCCAAATGGTGAAGAAGTTCCAACGCTTCTTCCGCAAAGGTAAATTTCCCTCCAACAAATGTTTTGAATCTACTAATGCTACTTCCTCTCTTTGTTATAAGTGTAATAAGCCAGGGCACATCAAGATGGATTGCCCAATGCTAAACAACAAAGAAAAGTGGAAGGCACCAAAGTACCACAAGTCCAACAAGAACAAGAAAGACAAGAAGAAAGGACTCGTCGGTACCTTTGATGACTCAAGTGATGACTCATCAAGCGATTCTGATGATGAGAAGGGTGAGAGCGCCCACATGTGCTTCATGGCACTTGAAGACCCACTCTCGGATGAGAGTGATTCCGATACGGATAACACCGATGTAACAATGGATGAACTTCGCATAGCTAATGAAGAACTATTTGCTAAATACCAATCTTTAATGCTTAGATACTCTAGCTTAAAGAAATCAAAAGTTAGCAAGTCATCCATTCCATGCATTATCAACAATGACACCATTGTTGATACTTTAACCCTTGAGAAAGCAAACTTAGCTTCTCAAAATGTCACATTGAGAAATGAGGTGAATTCCCTCAAATCTCAACTAGATCAAACACATCCCATGGATAATAGTGATCTAGTTACACACCACACACAATTGGGATTAGAGAATGATTCTCTAAAAACCCAAGTGCACGAGCTCAAAGCACGGGTGTCCACCTTGGATACCAACATTTCTTCTTTAAAGGAGAAATATGAGCTCATGTCCTCCCGTATTGAGAGATTCAATAAGGGACAAGGACAATTGGATGATTTTCTTGCAAATCAATTTCCGGCCACACATCGTGTTGGCATTCGATTTGTAAAAGCTAATGCATCTAATGATCGCACCTCCTATAGTGGTGTCACTATAGATTTTGTGAGGCCTTCCTCCGGTGCATCCACAAGTGGTGTCAAAGACACTATAGGTAGCAATCCTACCAAGAATGTCACCACATCACTTTCTCTTCCTTTTGGCAAGAAACCCACTAAGGGTGGAAACCAAAAGCAAGGCCATGCTTATATGTACACTAATACTCATCCACGTAGGAAACATCCTACTTCACAAGTGGATAATCATGACACATTTTATGCTCCGCACTCACGGACACGTACACAACCACACATGAGAAATACTCATGTACGTGCTCCCACACACCCATATACTCATACGCATCATTCTTTCATGTATGCTAATTCTCCACATGTCATGCATGATCAATATGCTTCATATAATATGCATGTTCCCAAGAATGCATATCATTCAAGAATGTACAATGCATATCCTCCACCTCATATCTATGCTAGAAATCATGTTCCTAAGAAGCATGCACCACATAGAAATCCAACTCCTATGCATGCAACTAGGAATAGGACTCCCAAGATGTACACTATTTGGGGTCCTAAGAACACTAGTCTAAATGTTAGGAATGCTTATGTTGATTCCTACTTTCATGATGTAATTAGAAATAGTAACTATGTTGGGAAGCGGAAGTCCACTTTGACTTGGCTTCCAAAGGGCTAATCCCCTTGGACCCAACAAACATTGGGTACCATAAGCTTATGGTATATTATATAGGTACCCAAGAGTAAGAAGAAGAGCAATAAATACCTTATTAGTTCTAAAGGGAAAGGATGGATTCTTGATAGCGGTTGCTCCAAACACATGACGGGAGATCCCTCATTGCTCTCCGAAGTGATTAGCATCAAAGATGGTGCAACGGTCACTTTTGGAGGTAATCAAAAGGGAACCATCATTGGAGTAGGTATCATTGGTAATCCTTCCAAACCCCTAATTACTAATGTTTATCTTGTTAGTGGTTTATGTCACAACCTCATTTCCATAAGTCAACTTTGTGACAAAGGTTACAAGGTTAACTTCGGAGAAGGATTGTGTACTATTGTTGATTGTGATTCAAATGTTTTATTTTTCGGTATTAGGCGTAAAAATATTTATTATTTAAGCTTGCCTAAAACCGTAGAACATTGCTTAGTTGCTAACACAAGTGAACAACTATTATGGCATCGCCGTTTTGGTCATGTTCACTTCAAGCACTTATATAAGTTAGCTAAGCATGATCTAGTCAAAGGTTTTCCTAAGATTGTCTTTAATAAGAAAAACTTTTGTGATTCATGTCAAAGAGGTAAACTAAGTAAATCTTCATTTAAGCTTAAAGAAGGGATTACTTCTAAGAGGCCCCTAGAACTTCTTCATCTAGATTTATTTGGGCCAACTAGAACCGCTTCTTTAGGTAATGCTCATTATGGACTAGTTGTCGTTGATGACTTTTCTAGATTTACTTGGGTTTCATTCTTAACTAATAAGAATGAAGCTCATGAAGAGTTTACCAAATTTGCAAAGAAGATTCAGAATCTTTTAGGATCCACCATTATCACTATTCATAGTGATCATGGAGGAGAATTTGAGAATGAGTCTTTTACTAAGTTTTGTGATGACTCCGGGATAACTCATAACTTTTCCTTTCCTCGTGCACCACCACAAAATGGTGTTGTAGAAAGAAAGAATAGGACTCTTATTGAGTGTGCTCGCACTATGCTCCATGATAGTCATTTAGGACTACAATTTTGGGTAGAAGCGGTGCACACGGCATGTTATGTGCTCAATAGAATCCTAGTGAGACCCCGAACAAACAAAACTTGTTTTGAGTTGTTTTACGATAAAAAGCCTCAAGTGAAATATTTTCGTGTCTTTGGTTCAAAATGTTTTATAAAGAACACCTTCGGTAATTTAGACAAATTTGAGCCAAGATCCGATGAAGGAATTTTTGTTGGATATTCCACACGTAGCAAAGCCTACCGGATATACAACAAAACTTCTTCAACGATTGAGGAATCACTTCACGTATCTTTTTATGAAGATTTTGATTTTCCTCATGTTGATGATGATAATGTAGAGTTTCTTTGTGACTCTCTTAATAATGTTAAGATTAATGATTCTATTGTTGAGACTAACACTTCTAACAAAGTTGTTGAAGTTGTTCCTAGTGATCCAGGTTTACCCAAAGCTTACCCGACCGTTCGCAACCATCCCCATAACCAAATTATTGGAGATATTGGTGTGGGTGTTCGAACGAGATCAAGAATTGAAGAATTCTCCCATTGTGCATTCGTCTCTACCATTGAGCCAAAGAACATTCAAGAAGCTTGTGAGGATAGCTCTTGGATAGTGGCAATGGAAGAAGAACTAGTGCAATTCGAGAGAAACGAAGTTTGGGAACTTGTACCTCTTCCTAGTGGTCACCAAGTTATTGTGACTAAATGGATCTTCAAGAACATGACGGATGAAAATGAGGTAATCACACGGAACAAAGCAAGGTTAGTAGCTCAAGGCTACCGGCAAGAGGAAGGTATTGATTTCGAAGAATCCTTTGCCCCCGTAGCTAGATTAGAAGCTATTAGGTTGCTTTTATCTTTTGCATCCCATAAGAATTTTAAATTATTTCAAATGGATGTTAAAAGTGCATTTTTAAATGGATTTGTAAATGAAGAAGTCTATGTTTCTCAACCTCCCGGTTTTATTCATGAGAAATTTCCAAACCATGTTTTCAAACTTAAGAAAGCGTTGTATGGATTGAGACAAGCTCCTAGAGCTTGGTATGATCGCCTTAAGACCTTTCTTTTGACTTTAGGTTTTAAAATGAGAGAAGTTGATTCTACACTCTTCATTAAAGATTATGAAAATGACATTCTTTTGATTCAAGTTTATGTGGATGATATTATTTTCGGTTCTACTAACTTTAATCTTTGTCAAGAATTTTCCAAGTCTATGAAGGATGAGTTTGAGATGAGCCACATGGGAGAGCTCACCTACTTCCTTGGATTGCAAATTCGACAAATGGAGAATGTCACTTTCATACATCAGACAAAGTACACATGGGAGCTTATTAAGCGATTCGGGATGGAATTTTCTTCAAGCAAAACGACTCCCATGAGTACTACTACTCAGCTACACAAGGATGAAAGCGGAAAAGATGTAGACGTTCGTCTATATCGAGGTATGATCGGTAGCTTACTTTACTTAACCGCTAGTAGGCCCGATATCATGTTTTCCGTATGTATTTGTGCTAGATATCAAGCAAGACCTAAGGAGTCACACTTGATTGCGGTTAAACGAATATTTCGTTATCTCAATCAATCCCTAGATTATGGGTTACTTTACCCTAAGTCTAGCACGTATGAGTTAATCTCATATAGTGATGCCGACTTTGCCGGATGCAAGACCGACAGGAAAAGTACTAGTGGCACATGCCAGTTCTTAAGAAATTCCTTAGTTTCTTGGTTCTCTAAGAAACAGAATTCGGTGTCATTGTCCACGACTGAAGCGGAATATATTGCCGCGGGTCTTGCATGTGCACAAGTTCTTTGGATGAGACACACTCTTAGTGACAATGGTGTCAATTGTGATACTTGCCCTATCATGGTTGATAATCAAAGTGCTATTTGTCTTTTCAAGAATCCGGTACACCACTCCCGTACCAAACACATATACGTGAGACACCATTTTATCAAGGATCATGTTGCTAAGAAGGACATCATCTTAGAGTACATTGAAACCCAAAAACAAATTGCCGATATCTTCACTAAACCTCTTAAAGAAGATTCATTTGTGAGGTTGCGTGGAGAATTGGGAATTATGGGTGAATCTGAAATCTAGAAGCTCAATTTTCATGCTATAACTCCTTATTGAGCTCATATTCTTAATTGTCTTTCTTCATGTGCTTTATTGTTTTATGAGATTAAGAAAGGCAATTGTGACTTATTTGATTTCATGAGTTTTTGAAGTTAATTGGAATAATTTGTGTTTCAATAGATTTATTGTTTTCATAATGATTTTAAGATGTATTTGTGATTAGAGTATAGGTCCTAGGGTGAGTGTTCTTATTCTCTGGAATTCTATCTCACTGTGCATTTTTGGACCAAGACAGACGACTGTGTTTATTTTGACAGTCGACTGCCATACTCTATATCCTCCATATGAAAATTGATATCTTTTGCACAGCCGACTATTGACTGTTTTATAGTCGACTGTTAATTTAACAGGCGACTGTAATTTAGTCATCAGGCGACTGTACTCTCTGTCAAATTTTTACAGTATTCTCTGTTATTCTTGTGATCTGTATTAATTCTCGGCCAGCCGACTGTTGTGTATATGTCAGTCGACTGTCCAGCGGACAGGCGACTGCATTATACTTGCCAGTCGACTGCCCATCTCTCTGAGATTTAATTTTATCACTTCATACAGTCGACTGACTTTTGTTCTCCAGTCGACTGTCTCCTGCTGTGTCGGTTCATTTGATTTGATCCGAGCCGTCGATTCTTTGATCCAACGGCTCAGATTGATTTTCCCTAATTTATATTCAATCGAAGCGATCACTCTCCATGTCGATTTTCTCTCTCCTCCGCTTCGACCGTTCAACTTCCCGCTCGATTTTCTCTACAAAATCGATCGATTTAATCTCTTCAACCGTCGATCTCCTCCCAATCGTCGATGTCGATCGTGTTCTACCGTCGTCTTTGAATTTCCACTCCGCGATCGTTTGTCTTCCCTCGGTTGGTGTGCTTTCTCTCTCTTGACCTTCGTTGTTTCCGTTTTTTGCTTCTGTTCTTCCTCTCTTGTTTCCATGGCTCCTAAACCTAAGGGAAAAGAGAAGATCGTTGCTTCTAAACAACCTAGGGCTCCTAAGAAACTCATCGCCAAGAGAAAGAAACCCTATAAAGCTCGAACCAAGCATGCCCAGTCACCCATACGTTCATCTTCGCCGGGTAATTCTCCTTCTTCTTCTTCGAGCGATGCTCAGCCCTTGATTCATCGTCAGCGCAAGCCTACTGGTGTTCACATCAGTGAGCCTGCTGCTAAGATTCCTCATGTGTCTCCTTCTGCATCCAGTTCGTCTGAAGAGACTCCTGTTGTACCCCCCTCTGATCCCCTCGTTCCCGTTTGCAGAGACGATCTTTGTCTGGCAAAGTTTCACTCTCTCCTTGGGATCAATCTACTTAGGGAGCGGTACATTGCTTTCCCCACATTCACTGCTGAGAGACTCTCTGACATTCTGTCCGCTACTCACCTGGCCGACCTTTTTCGCTTCTCTCAGAGCGAGTCCCCCAGAGCCTACCCATTTCTGGTGAAGCTCTTCTATGCGAACCGTGTTCGCGGTGAGTATTCGACTACTGGCATCCTTGATACTGTCGTCCAGGGCACCCACATTCAGCTCACTCCCTCTCTCTTAGGGACTATCCTTAGGATTCCTGTTGTCGGTTCCCTCCCCACTGATATCAGCTTTTCCGAGATTGACGATCTTGACCAGTCTGTTCTCCGGGATATGTTTCGAGAGGTTCCTTTAGCTCTTGATTCGGGTGTCAGATCATCCATGTTCTTTGCACGGGGTTGGGCTGTTCACCTAGTGGTGAAGTCCAACATTCTGCCGAGATATGGATCGTTCGACCAGCCGTCTCAGGATATACTAAAGTGTATGTATGCTATTCTCTCTGGCATGCCCGTGAACTGGGCCGGTGTCCTCCTTGACATGATGGACAAGGTTGAGTTCACGTCCTCCTCGTCTCACATTCCCTTTGGTGGTCTTTTGACTCGTGTCTTCCGTCACTTTGGTATTGACTTGATTCGTTACGAGCCCATGCCTTTTGGCCCTCTCCTCGACGCTTCTGCGAAGTCGAAGTCCTCTTTGGCTCTGGAGACTGCCTCGAAGAAGAGGAAGACTACTTCAGCTCCATCCTCATCCACTGTGCCTCCAGCTGATTTGCCTTCATCATCATCTGCTCCACCGTCTCAGGATACTATTTTGTCGATGATCTCTGGTATTTACCGGCTG
This sequence comes from Scilla litardierei, assembly GCA_030789695.1. NCBI lineage: Eukaryota > Viridiplantae > Streptophyta > Magnoliopsida > Asparagales > Asparagaceae > Scilla > Scilla litardierei. The sequence goes on from CM061131.1 coordinate 144,035,610, forward strand.
CTGTCTCTCTCTCTCCTCCATCAGGGAATTCCCTTCCCTGAGGATTTGAGACAGTATCTTCCTCATCCCCATGTGACTCCTCAGCCTTCTGGTGTCGTTGAGCCTCCTGGTGTTGCCTCTACACAAGATGCTGCTGCTGCTGCTGCTTCTGTTGCTCCTTCTGACCCTTCTCCAGAGGACACTCCTGTTGCTTCAGAGCCTGCTTTCTCGTCCGCAGCCCCTGGAGACGCTCACCCTTAGATCGATGCTTTTGAGTGATGTTATTTTTGAGTGATGATATATGTTTTGTCGTTGTATGATGGATGATGTTGTTTGCGACACTTATATATATGTATGATGATGTCGTCATGATGTATTTTTTTGATCATGATGTATCTTTTTGGGGTGGCCATGTTGATGACAATCCGATGATGTACTCAGCTGCTTTATATTATATATATGATGTTACATCTCTCTCTTGTGTCACATTATGCTATATTGATTAATTTCTGTGTGATGTATGATATATTGTCTCTATGTATGCTTCACTCTTTTGGATGTGCTTTTGAGACAATACACGAATTTGATATTGGTTAATTCATGCTCTTTCATTGAAGTGATGAATTTGTGAAAATTATTTTCTTTTCGAATATCTAAAATGTTGATATTGGATTTCAATTCCATTACTCACATGTGTATATGATGAGATTTTATGAGTTTTGATTCGATATATCTTTATACTCCTTGATTGTTGTTAGATCGTATTTTAGCACTATTATTGTTGTTGTTATTGTAACGACTGGTTTTCATGTATTTGGATTATCTATATTATATATATATATGTTTTGGTGGATTTCCTCCTCATGTGTGGTTTTCGTCTCCGTAGCTTTCATTTCGATCGTTTCACGTGATTTTCTAGCTTCTTCCTTAGAATCATTGATCTTGGAGTAAGTCACTCATGACGAACTTCAAATCTCTCATATTTTAGAGTTAGAGTGATCCTAGAAGCCGTAGGAATCTTCCCGAAGCTTCGCGCTTCGATTCGGCACTTTTAGTGCACTTTAGTTGGTTCAAGAAGGGGGACCAACCGACTAGATTGAGATTTAGTTGGTCAGGAACTCTACTGGAACCGACTAGTTCATTGAATCAATGGTACAGGAGTTACTGTTTATTTTTAGTCGGTCTAAGAACAACCACCGACCGACTAGATGTGAAACTAGTCGGTCAGAACTTGCTCTCAGACCGACTAGTTCCTTTGATACATTTTACCTGAGTTGATGTTTATCGTTAGTCGGTCCAAGAACAACCACCGACCGACTAGGTTGCAAACTAGTCGGTCAGCCATTGTTCTTTAACCGACTAATTCCTTGACCATTTCGACAACCTGAGTTACTGTTTGGATTTAGTCGGTCATAGTTGGTCGACCGACCGACTAGTTCTTAAACTAGTCGGTCAGCCAACCTTCTTTGACCGACTAAACGCTGTCGAAACCCTAGGTTTTACCAGCCGCCGCCAGCTTTTTCTATAAATACCCCACTTCGTTTCTTTTCTTTCTTTCTCTTCTCCTGGCCTCTTCCTTCCCCTTGACCTCCGATCTTCCCCAACCTTCCTCTAGCCTTCCTCCTTCATCAAGAGCCCATCCCCCCCTCCATTTAGGCCGGCCACCACCTCTAGGTCGCCGGAAAACCCCCAAAATCTCATTTTCTCTAGATTTCCCCATCCATTCCAGATCTGAACCGTAGGTTCCCCGAATCGTTTCTTCCGTCGACGTGCTTGCTCGACATCGTTCTTCCGCTAACGATTCGGTAATAACTCGATCCTATAGAGTTCTCTTAACCCATTTGTGTTTTTGTAAAACCCTAATAAAACTAGGTTGGATGTTGTTCTAATGTTGTTTTGCCATGGCAGCGATCTCATCTCCGTAGTTAGCATTTATGTGACGGCCTCGTTGATCGTCATCCTTGGTGCTAGGCAAGTGAAACTTACCACTTAGGGTTTTGGGCCATGTCTTAGGCCATTTGCTTGTTGTAGGCGTAAAAGAGACTAGGCGACGAAATGATACTCGCCTAGGCGCAATTTTAGGATCTAGCTTAACAACGAAGTTAAATCCGTCATTTATCATGTTGCACAACTACCATGCCATGTTTAATTTCTATTAACGGTACGCGAATTAATTGTCATGTCATTGCATTCTTTAAGTGTTCCCGTGATTGCGTAGCTCCGCTACACCTTGTGAAATGATTGAGGCTAGGTGCACCCCTATGCCAAATGAAATACGCTTCTGGTTTGTGATCCAGGAAACGAGCTCTTGTGCGGGGCAACCCTGGCTCATTTACTGAGCATCGTGTACAGGTACCCTGGCTCGTTTACACGTGGGTTTTGGGGTAAGAGTTAAGCGGACATTCAACTGGGAGTCTGCCCGATCAGCAACTGCAGTTGTAAGGCGTAAACTCTGGGTTCTGGGGTAGTGTTAAGCGGCCACTCAGTGTGAATGTCAAACAGTTCAGCTGTAAGGCGTAAACATCTACAAACAACTTGAAACGTGACTAGTGAAAAGATTGAGATTGATTAGTAGCTTGGCTACTCCTGACATGCCCGGATAATTGTTCTCTTGCACTTATTGTTTCACCATGTCTTACTTGTGCACTCATACTATAACTGCCATGTCATGCATACTAAAACTGCTAGGTTGTTAGTTGCCTTCCTTTTCAGTTTCCTTGCCCAAGTCTTTTAGACTTGCTGACATGTGCCCCTTTACTCTTTTGGGTGACACATGTTAGATCCTGAGCCTGAGTTCGTTGTTGAGGACGAGGTGTTTGCGGACGCCGAGCCCGAGCCTGTGTTTGACGAGGACTTCGTGGACACGGGCGATCAGTCGTAGAGACTGTTTATGTTGTTGTTTAGACTGTTTTGTTGTCGGTGTGTGGCACCAATACTTTGTTATGTTTGTCCTTGTTGGCCTTGTTCTGGGCCTTTAGACTCTTTCTTTTAGCCTGTTGGCTTTTCTGGATGTTGAACTTAATTCTAATGTTGGACAAATTCTGAGGTTTGAGATTTTATTTCTGTCTCTCATTGTGTTATTATTGCTCTTTGTGGTTACAGGGACTTGCTTATGTTTTATTGACGCTTATCAGGTTTGGGGCTTCACAGCTCCACTCTCGTGCGGACCTTTTCACGTCTCGCCTCCATTTTAGGGAAGCGGTGCGTGACAGGTTTTTTTGGTGGCCCATGCAGGTCTCACTTTCTGTAACTGTGAATTATCGGATCAATGATAATAATATTAGATTGTCCAACAACTAAAATTCGACATCTGAGTCCTAAGCTATGAGTCTAATTGTTTCGTTTTCTGTGTCATTAGATGGCAGAAAGGTGATTCACCCGTGGTGGTGGTAGTGGTGTGCCCCCTCATGACGGGGAGCCTGAGCGGGAACCCACCAATGGAGAGATGATGCTGTTGATGCTTCAGATGATGCTTCAGATGATGCAGGTTCAGCAAGGCGTGCTCCTGCAAGTCCAGAATGCTCCACTTGCTCGAGCTGCTCGGGCACTTCCAGATGCCCCTCGCTCCGAGCCGGGAGCGAAGCAATTTCGGGAGCTGGGTCTCGCTTATTTTGATGGGTCTGAGGGTCCTCTGGTTGCCGATGAGTGGATTCGGAACATTGAGGATAATTTGAAGATGGCGAAGATCAGCCCGGCTGGATGGGTTGATTTGGCAAAGAGACAACTCAAGGATAATGCTCGGAACTGGTGGGATGCGGAAGAGAAGATGCTGGTGGAGCCGATAGCTTGGGCTACCTTTAAGTCCAGGTTCGATGAGGAGTTCTTTCCGAATGCTGCTAGGAAGGAGATGTTGCAGCGCTTTATTGAGCTAAAGCAAGGGAGCTTGACAGTGGACCAGTACCACCAAGAGTTCACTAGGCTGAGTCGGTTCGCACCGAAGATGGTGCAGGATGCTGATGAGAGGGCTCAGAGGTTCCTGCAGGGTCTTGCTTTGGAGCTTTAGAGTTTTGTGTCTTCCTCTGATTTGGACTCTTATCAGAAGGTTCTGGTTGCTGCTAGGAGGCAGGAGCTGAACCTGAGCCAGATGAGAGGACATGTTGCTGGAGCTGGGAAGAGGCCTATGGAGCAGGCCAGAGCAGTGGTTAGGCCAGGATTCAGGCCCAACCAGCCAGCTCAGTTCAAGAGGCCAGGTGGGCATGTTCTGAAGACTTGCAATCATTGTGGCAAGCCGGGTCATGTGAAGGACCAGTGCCGAAGGCTTTTGGGTCAGTGTTTGGGCTGTGGTGATGCTTCACATTCTCTGAAGGATTGTCTGGGTATCAAGCAGCCTTGGAGGGCACCTGTTGCGGCTCAGCCGTTGCAGCAGAGAGCGTCTGTTCCTGCTGGTCGTGGAGCAGCTCTTGTTCCACAGAGGCAGGCTTTTCAGCGGGCCGTGCATCCGAGGAGGCAGGCTTTTCTGATGACCGCTGTGGAGAGCGAGGCTGTGGATGAGGTTATCGCAGGTAATCCTCAATCTAGCTGTTACTTTCCTAGCTAGTTTTGATTGTTAGAATATGTTTGGTTGTTTGCACATGATTGTTTGCTAGACTAGGGCTTGACTGTTAAATTGCTTGTTAGGTGTGGTTTTGGTTTGCACATTTCCTGCAAGAGTCCTCTTTGACTCAGGTGCATCGATGTGCATTATTTCTCGGAGCTTCGTGGAGAAGCATTCCTTGTCGACGTCCCCTCTTTCCAAGAGTTGGAATATCGTTACAGGGAATGGCGTGGTCTCGGTGCATCTTGGTTGCGATTCTTGCCCGTTAGTGGTTTGTGGACATGAGCTTTACGCTGATTTCATTGTCCACGACATCATCAACTATGATGCAGTCCTTGGGATGTATTGGCTTGCGAGCTTCTATGCTACGATCGACTGTCGGAGGAAGAAGATGGTGTTCGAGATTCCCGGACATCCAGTATTTGAGTTCAGCCGAGGTAGCAGTTCGCTTGGTCCTGTCAGATTTCGGGCCAGGCCGGTGGAGATTGTGGCTATGCAGATGGAGCTGGAGAGGCCAACGGTTGTGCGGGACTTTGATGACGTCTTCCCCGAGGAGATGTCTGGATTGCCATCTGATCGAGCTTTAGAATTTTCTATTGATCTTGTTCCGGGAGCGCAGCCAATTTCCAAGGCGCCTTATCGTATGGCACCCGCTGAGTAGGAGGAATTGCGGAAGCAGCTGGATGAGCTTTTGCAGAAGGGTTATGTCAATCCTAGTGTGTCTCCGTGGGGAGCACCGGTGCTGCTGGTGAAGAAGAAGGATGGTTCGCGTCGCATGTGCGTGGACTATCGGGAGCTGAATGCGGTGACCGTGAAGAATAAATACCCGTTGCCTCGCATTGATGATATTTTTGATCAGCTTGGAGGTTCGAGGGTGTTTTCGAAGTTGGATCTGAGGATTGGTTATCATCAACTGAAGGTGAAGAAGGAAGACGTTCTGAAGACAACATTCAGGACGAAGTATGGGCACTACGAATTTGTGGTTATGCCTTTCGGTGTAACCAATGCGCCCGCAGTTTTCATGAATCTGATGAATCTGATCTTCTACGACTTTTTGGATAAGTTTGTCGTTATCTTTAATGACGACATTCTGATCTATTCTAAGTCGAAGGAGGAGCATGCCTCGCACTTGAGGACGGTGTTGGAGATTTTGAGGAAGCATCGGCTGTATGCTAAGTTTTTGAAGTGAGAGTTTTGGCTGGACAGAGTTGCTTTTCTCGGGCATGTGGTGACAGGAGATGGTATTTCAGTGGATCCCGAGAAGATCAGGGCCATCAGAGAGTGGCCCGTTCCGCAGTCAGCATCTGAGATCCGGAGTTTCCTTGGACTTGCTGGCTACTATCGGCGCTTCATTAAGGACTTTTCTCGTATTGCTGAGCCGATGACCAGATTGACGCGGAAGGATGCGCCTTTCGTTTGGTCGGGTGATTGTGAGAGTGCTTTTGGTGTTCTGAGGGAGAGGTTGACGACTGCCCTATTCTTGTTGTGCCTGATCGCAGCGGTGGATTTGAGATCTTTTGCGATGCTTCTGGCAAGGGTCTCGGTTGTGTATTGCATCAGCACGGGCATATTATGGCGTATGCTTCACGTCAGCTCAAGACTCATGAGAAGAATTACCCGACGCATGATTTGGAGTTGGCTGCTGTTGTGTTTGCTCTTAAGATTTGGAGGCACTTCTTGCTGAGTGAGAAAGTGAAGTTCTTCACCGATCACAAAAGCTTGATGTATATTTTCACTCAAAAGGAGCTCAACATGCGACAGCGTCGATGGTTAGAGCTCATGACAGATTATGAGATTGATTTGCAGTATCACACTGGCAAGGTGAATGTGGTTCCTGATGCGCTGAGTAGGCTTCCAGCGGTGATGATTTTGACCTCGCAGTGGAGATTGCAGCAGGGTTTTTGCGAGTCTGGTGTGGAGATTGTTCTTCCTGGGTAGCTTCTCTGTTGATGAGTATGCAGATTCAGTCGACGATTGTGGATAGGATCAATGCTGGCTAGGCCGAGGATCCGAAGCTGGTGAAGATTCAGGAGCATGTGGAAGCCGGTCTGCGGACTGACTTTTTGATTCATGAGGATGGCTCGCTGAGGTTTGGAGCCAGGTTGTGTGTGCCAGCTGGGGATATTAGAGAGGAGTTGATGGTGGAGGCACACAGTTCACCGTATTCTGTGCATTCTGGTGGGACCAAGATGTACAAGGATCTTCGTCTGAACTATTGGTGGCATGGTATGAAGAGGAGTGTGGCTCGGAGTGTAGCCAAGTGCTTGGTTTTCCAGCAGGTAAAGGCGGAGCATCAGCGTACGGCAGGGTTGCTACAACCGCTTCTGATTCCGGAGTGGAAATGGCAACACATCACTATGGATTTCGTGACAGCAGAATGACGCGATTTGGGTGATCGTAGATCGATTGACCAAATCCATGCACTTTATTCCATTCCGAGTAGGACAGTCCACTGAGGCGCTAGCAAGGAGATACATGGAGGTAAAATTCTTTTACTCTCCGTTTCTATTTCCTTTTCCTAGTTTAGATGGTGATGTAACGTGAATCGTGCTGGAGATTGTACGACTTCACGGAGTCCCCGTGAGTATCGTGTCGGACAGAGACACGAGGTTCACATCTCAGTTCTGGCAGAGTTTACAGAAGAGTTTGGGTACGCGTCTGAGTTTCAGCACGGCGTACCATCCGCAGACGGATGGCCAGTCCGAGAGGACGATTCAGATCTTGGAGGACATGCTGAGGGCGTGCATGTTGGATTTCAAGGGTTCGTGGGAGGACCATCTACATCTGGTAGAGTTTTCCTACAACAACAGCTTCCAGGTGAGTATTGGCATGACGCCTTTCGTCGCTCTTTATGGGAGGAAATGTCGATCGCAATTGAGTTGGGATGACGTTGGTGACCGGGAGCTGTTGGGACCTGAGATGATTGTGGAGGCCGTGGATGTTGTCAGGAACATTCAGGAGAGGTTGAGGATTGCTCAAGACCGTTTTAAGCATTGGGCAGATGCTAAACGGCGTCCTTTGGAATTTCAGCCGGGCGACCATGTGTTTCTGAAGATTTCCCCGAATCGTGGTGTGATTCGCTTTGGAAAGCGAGGGAAGTTGAGCCCGCGATACATTGGACCGTTTGACATTCTGGAGAGAGTTGGCGAGGTAGCCTACCGCTTAGCCTTACCGCCATCTTTGGAAGGAGTTCACAATGTTTTCCATCTGTCGTAGCTTCGTCGATACATTAGCGACCCATCTCATGCTGTGGATTTCTCAGAGATTACCGTTCGCCCTGATATGACGTATGACCAGCAGCCAGTGCTGATTCTAGACAGGCGTCAGAAGTCACTTCGGAACAAGGTTGTCAATCTTGTGAGGGTGATGTGGTGACACGGCTCGCCAGGAGAGTCTACTTGGGAGAATGAGGATGAGATGCGAGAGCGTTTCCCACTTTTGTTTCCGGACACGTGAGTGTTGGGAAATTCCGAGGACGGAATTTTTCTTAAGTTGGGGAGGATGTAACGACTGGTTTTCATGTATTTGGATTATCTATATTATATATATATATGTTTTGGTGGATTTCCTCCTCATGTGTGGTTTTCGTCTCCGTAGCTTTCATTTCGATCGTTTCGTCGTGATTTTCTAGCTTCTTCCTTAGAATCGTTGATCTTGGAGTAAGTCACTCATGACGAACTTCAAATCGCTCATATTTTAGAGTTAGAGTGATCCTAGAAGCCGTAGGAATCTTCCCGAAGCTTCGCGCTTCGATTCGGCACTTTTAGTACACTTTAGTTGGTTCAAGAAGGGGGACCAACTGACTAGATTGAGATCTAGTCGGTCAGGAACTCTACTGGAACCGACTAGTTCATTGAATCAATTGTACAGGAGTTACTGTTTATTTTTAGTCGGTCTAAGAACAACCACCGACCGACTAGATGTGAAACTAGTCGGTCAGAACTTGCTCTCAGACCGACTAGTTCCTTTGATACATTTTACCTGAGTTACTGTTTATAGTTAGTCGGTCCAAGAACAACCACCGACCGACTAGGTTGCAAACTAGTCGGTCAGCCATTGTTCTTTAACCGACTCATTCCTTGACCATTTCGACAACCTGAGTTACTGTTTGGATTTAGTCGGTCACAGTTGGTCGACCGACCGACTAGTTCTTAAACTAGTCGGTCAGCCAACCTTCTTTGACCGACTAAACGCTGTCGAAACCCTAGGTTTTGCCAGCCGCCGCCAGCTTTTTCTATAAATACCCCACTTCGTTTCTTTTCTTTCTTTCTCTTCTCCTGTCCTCTTTCCTTCCCCCTTGACCTCTGATCTTCCCCAACCTTCCTCTAGCCTTCCTCCTTCATCAAGAGCCCATCCCCCCTCCATTTAGGCCGGCCACCACCTCTAGGTCGCCGGAAAACCCCCAAAATCTCATTTTCTCCAGATTTCTCCATCCATTCCAGATCTGAACCGTAGGTTCCCTGGATCGTTTCTTCCGTCGCCGTGCTTGCTCGGCATCGTTCTTCCGCTAACGATTCGGTAATAACTCGATCCTATAGAGTTCTCTTAACCCATTTGTGTTTTTGTAAAACCCTAATAAAACTAGGTTGGATGTTGTTCTAATGTTGTTTTGCCATGGCAGCGATCTCATCTCCGTAGTCAGCATTTGTGTGACGGCCTCGTTGATTGTCATCCTCGGTGCTAGGCAAGTGAAACTTGCCACTTAGGGTTTTGGGCCATGTCTTAGGCCATTTGCTTGTTGTAGGCGTAAAAGAGACTAGGCGACGAAATGATACTCGCCTAGGCGCAATTTTAGGATCTAGCTTGACAACGAAGTTAGATCCGTCATTTATCATGTTGCACAACTACCATGTCATGTTTAATTTCCATTAACGGTACACGAATTAATTGTCATGTCATTGCATTCTTTAAGTGTTCCCGTGATTGCGTAGCTCCGCTACACCTTGTGAAATGATTGAGGCTAGGTGCACCCCTATGCCAAATGAAATACGCTTCTGGTTTGTGATCCAGGAAACGAGCTCTTATGCGGGGCAACCCTGGCTCATTTACTGAGCATCGTGTACAAGGACCCTGGCTCGTTTACACGTGGGTTTTGGGGTAAGAGTTAAGCGGACATTCAACTGGGAGTATGCCCGATCAGCAACTGCAGTTGTAAGGCGTAAACTCTGGGTTCTGGGGTAGTGTTAAGCGGCCACTCAGTGTGAATGTCAAACAGTTCAGCTGTAAGGCGTAAACATCTACAAACCACTTGAAACGTGACTAGTGAAAAGATTGAGATTGATTAGTAGCTTGGCTACTCCTGACATGCCCGGATAATTGTTCTCTTGCACTTATTGTTTCACCATGTCTTACTTGTGCACTCATACTATAACTGCCATGTCATGCATACTAAAACGGCTAGGTTGTTAGTTACCTTCCTTTTCAGTTTCCTTGCCCAAGTCTTTTAGACTTGCTGACATGTGCCCCTTTACTCTTTTGGGTGACACATGTTAGATCCTGAGCCTGAGTTCGTTGTTGAGGACGAGGTGTTTGCGGACGCCGAGCCCGAGCCTGTGTTTGACGAGGACTTCGTGGACATGGGCGATCAGTCGTAGAGACTGTTTGTGTTGTTGTTTAGACTGTTTTGTTGTCGGTGCGTGGCACCAATACTTTGGTATGTTTGTCCTTGTTGGCCTTGTTCTGGGCCTTTAGACTCTTTCTTTTAGCCTGGTGGCTTTTCTGGATGTTGAACTTTATTGTTGACAATTTCTGAGAGTAGATTATTTATATATCAGTCTCTCTTTCTTGTTATTATTATTGTTGTTCCGTTTGCAGTTACAGGGACCTGCTTTGAAATTTTAAATTGACGCTTATCAGGCGTGTGGCTTCACAGCTCCACGTCTGTGCGGACCTTCTCACGTCTCGCCTCCATAGCTTTGGGAAGCGGGGCGTGACAGTTATTTGCTCCCACCTTTTTGGATAATGCCATAGGGGGAGAGAAATAAACATACAAGATTCATAATGGATGTGCTAAGTATGTTCTAACGCTTGAATCTAAGATTTTCGTTGCCTTAGATTCAGGGGGAGTAAGATTACAATGAATATGGATTTTTATTTCCTAGATTTCTTGAATTAAATTCATTCATATCTCACTCATTTGCTTCAATTGCTATATAGATGCTCTAATATTTGTTAGCTAACTTGATTGGCATCTATGTAGGGGGAGTAAGTTCTCATTGCGCACAACTGTTTATCTTTTTGTTTATGTTTGTTTGTCATCATCAAAAAGGGGGAGAATGTTGAGTATTGGACTTCTCCCTACTTGGTGTTAATGATGAGCAAACATAAATACTTGTGACTAATCCCCTATTTTGCAGTTAATCCATTGCCTAAGCTTACTATGAAGATCAACTAGTAATGGATGACTCACAAACGAAATTGAAGGCAAATAATATGAATTGGATGATCGTAGATTGATGATTGAAGCTCCGTAAAGACTTCAAGCTCATACGATGGAAAGAAGAGATTATTCGTCAATGTAATTTTTCTTTTATCTCTTCTAGTATGTAGCTTAGAAGTAGAACTTTGATGGAGCACTCACACACATCTACTTTCGGTCATAGGACATCTCTAGACCTTTGTCCTTTGATCTCAATTCAATTATCTTTTGTTTGTGCTAGGATTGTTCATAACAGCCGACTGTTTAACAGTTTACAGTCGCCTGTCTCAAAAACAGTCGACTGTGTTTTGTTCTACAGTCGCCTGTTATGCACAGACTATTTCAATGCAGTCTTTGGGTCCTCTCTGATTATCTCGCACAGGCTACTGTTGAACGTTTATCAGGTGCCTGTCTTAGCGACAGTCGACTGTGAATGGTTCATCAGTCGCCTGTCTATCCTTGTCCAAACTCTGTTTGATCCGATTTCTACGGCCAGTCGACTTATGCTGTATATACAGTTGATTGTCTATTCGATCAGTCGACTGTCTATGCTGCAACAGTCGCCTGTCTGTAAATCTATTCTTTGACTCAGCTCTCTGGAAATTTCTCATGTCTGTGACAGTCGTCTGTTTAAGGATATACATTCGCCTGTTCTGATTGACAGTCGACTGTGTTCCTTGCATCAGTCGTCTGTCCTGTATCTTGTGAGATTTCCAGTATTTCATCTAACTTACTCTTCTCTCGGCCAGTCACCTATCGAAGAATGTACAGTCGCCTGTTGGTTTTACAGACGACTGTCTTGGCTTCATCAGTCGACTGTCCACGTGGTAAGTTACCGTTATGAATTCTCACCTACCCTTGCTGACTGTGCAACAGTCGACTGTGGTTTGTTCAACAGTCGACTGTCGCAAGTTCAGTTTATATCCGTTGAGATTTTTCTCACGGATTTCGATTGGGGTTTTGCCTAAACTGTTTTGTGGATTTGAGAAAGCTATAAATAGAGCTTCTACTGTTTCATTGGAAGGTTACTCATTCATTGCAAAATCCTTCAAGCTTTCATTTCCAAAGATCAAAGCTTTCAAATCCAAAGCCCTAAGTATTTCCAAATCTTGTTCTCTTGCTCTCCAACCTAGAACCAAAGATTGATCTTCTAGGCATTTGGTGCAGTCAAGAGAAAGGGCTTTTCTCCTCTCTTCCAAGAGAGTTCTTAACACACATCACACTTCTCCTTCAAGTTCTACTTCAAGGCATAGGTGATTGTAAGTGTTGCTTTCAGATTTCATAACTTCATTATTTGAATTGTGCTCTCGGTTGTGAGAGTGGTTTTTGCTTGCTCCCTGGTTTTTGGAGTCAAGGACATCGATTGTATTCGATTGCACTTGTAGGGTTGCTACAAGTGTGTTTTTAAGGAAACCTCAAGTTAGGGTTCTAACTTGAGTATCCGGTGGTATCCGGGTGGTAGGGACGTAGGATTACCGGGAACAAGTCGGGAGTTGACTTGGGTAATCCGAACCCTTGAAACATAGCTGCGTTTGCGTGTGTTTCTCTTTGGGTTGTTTTTCTATTCCGCACTATTTGTTGGATTGCATTTTATTTGGCGTAAATTCCTTTTAAATTTGCATAAACACTATTCAACCCCCCTTCTAGTGTTTTCCCCCATAGACAGTGTCCTTACAGATGTTACATGCCGTTGGCTACCAGTTGCAGTTGGCTACCAGATGTTACTGTCGTTGGCTATTAGTTGACTAATCTCGTCGGTCACATGTGACTATGTCACATGCGACTAGTCTGGACTCGTGTTTCAGTATATGATGGATTAGCATCCTGGCACGTGATCCAGGAAGTACACGTGGGTGGGGTTGGTTCCCGGGCACTAGCCGGTAGTAAACGGGTCGCTTTCGGGGGCACTTGAAGGTGTATTTATTTACTATTCGTCTAACGGTGGGAATCTTAGTCACGGACTTGCACACACAGTTAAATAATTGAAAAAGAAAGTTAATTACAGACTGATGTTACATTGCTCAACTGCCATGTTAAATTTTATAACTGAAATACCATGCTAATGTAACTTGTTGATTTAACTACCATGCTAGTGTAACTTGTCATAATTATTTTAACTGCTCCAGTTTAATTAAATACATGCTAGTGTAAATTCCTTTATCTGTTGTAAAACTGCCATATATAACTTGTTATATATCTTGCCTTGGGTCATCTGACATCTACTTGCAGACCCTTGCTGACATACATTCATGTTGTTTGAATGTATGTCAGGTTTCGAGACAGGTTATCTAGAGGACGAGTTGCTGGATCAGAGTGATCCAATTGACCTGGATTCTGTTGATCCCGAAGTCCACCCTACCGTGGACTAGTGCTGATTATTACCGCTGCAGCTATTTACTTTTCACCGCTGTTATTTGTAGGGTGTGTACCCACTTTATCTGTATCGCTATCCTTGTAGGCCATGCTTGGGGCCCTTTTATTATTGTGTACTTTATCTGGATGTTGGCTTTAATATTTCTATTGTTCTAAGTTGCATGCAAGTTCCTGCGAAAGGTGTTTTCACAGACGCTTATTGGGTTCGAGCTTCACCGCTCCAACCTAAGCGGGCCCGCTCGTGTCCTCGCCCCAAGTATAATGGGAAGCGGGGCGTGACAGGTTTTTGTGGTGGCCCATGCAAATACTAATATCCAACTAACAAGTAAAGTTTCACTAACAAGTTATCATACTAAATTACAAACTAACGTTATTATAAGTTAATCTACATGGCTAATCATAAGGGTAAGGTTATATTAAAACTTCACCTATTCTACACCTACCCCCCTTACACAAATATTTTAATAAAAACCCTAACTCTCTCTCTTTCTTTCTTAATACAACTGTAACCATTTCATACCTATTAAAAACAAGGCTCCAACCTCATATATTAATTCCTAACTTTCTTCAAACCTATTCCTTCTCTTACTGTCAACTCTTTCTTTCTTTTATTATTGTACAGACTGTCCCCCTCTTTATTTCTTCTGACTTCTATTACTCTCCTTTCTTCTTCATGTCTGTCACTTGTTCTTTTGTGTTCCCCTTCTTTTTTTTCGTTTCAAACTGCAAGCAGCAGCTCACGCAAGCAAATGAGAGGAGGGTCTCACCTTTGCGCGCTCGGGGAGGAGGAAGGAGGGCCGGCGGTCATGGGCGCTCCGGCGTACGACTTCGGCTGGTGGCGGAGGCTACGGCCATGCGACGGCGGCGACGCAGGCTCCCAGGCGGCAGCGGGCTTCGGCTGGTGGCGGCGACAGCTCCGGGCGCGAGCGCGAGGGGGTGGTCCGGCGATGTGCACGGGTGGAGGAGTTGATGAAAGATCTGAAGAAGGTTGTTTGTTTGGGTTTATTTTGATTCTAACTTCAGATCTAAAGTTGGTTTGGGTATTGGTTTTATTTGGATTTCAGATCAGAAATTATCCCTCAAGCTCTTTGATTTCTGATATCAAAATTAGTTGGGGTTTGATGTGATTTTGGTTTTGATGAAGTTTGATGGAGGATTGGGTTTAGGCTGATGAAAAACAGATTTGGATTTTGGAATTTGTTTCTGGTTTTCTTTTGTTTGTGGGCTTCAAGAATTTACAGGGAGGAGACGTTTGGCTTAAGAAGAGGAGCAGGGAGACAACCTCTACGATTTGTCAAACCAGATTTAATTCGATTAGGATAGAAGTTATTATAGCTTTAGACTAACGAGAGAAAGAGAGACGTATAGCTTTGCTTAAACGAAAAAAAAGAAAGCCTGACTTTACTAACTAAAGATTTGATCGGTAATGTGTGTGTTGTCGTTTTAGGTAGGGTTAAGGTGAAAACGTAATTAACGTAATTAAGTAAGTCTTAATAGTAAATAGTAATAAATAAAAAGAGAGAAGTAATTTGTGAAAGTAATTAAAGCGATTTAGGTTGTGAAAGTAATTAAAGCGATTTAGGAATTTGTAATTAGTAAATTTAAGATGTAATTAATAAGGTAATTAGTGAAAGTAATTAGCGGGATAATTTAGTTAATTTAGTTAAATTATCGATCCTTCCCCAGGACCTGGAGTTCTTGCAGAAGTTGGACCTCGAAAGGGTGGCCAACTTCTTCATGGGGAGCAGATATCAGGTATGTCACTCAAGCCTTTCTTTGTCGTCGACCAAGTCTGTTGTTACCTTCGACTAACCCTTTGTCATGTTTACAGATGTCCGTCCTCCGGGCCGTGCTGCACCGCCAGGCTGCCGACTTGATTGAGAGAGGCCGGCTGGTGGCAGACGTGGAGCGCAAAATGATCTGCTTCAAGGCACGGGCGAAGGATGCGGAGGAGGCCTTGGTGAAAGCTCTCACGAACAAGGCGACAGTTGATTGGGAGGCGACTGAGGCTAAGGATAGTCTGTCATCGCTGTCGGGCCTCTACAAATCCGTCGAGCTTCAATGGCGGTTGGAGAGGTTCCAACTCGAGGAGGAGCTCGACGCCTTCAAGAAGGAAATGATCGAGCTTTAGGCTAAGGCTTGTGACGCTGAGAGGTAGGCGGAGGCCTGTAAGGCGGAGAAGGCCGAGCTCCAGGCCAAGGTCGCAGGGCTCGAGGAGCCTGCCGCGAAGGAAAAGACAGAGCTTACGTCAAACCTCGCGAAGGCGATGGAGGCTTTCACCAGCATCTTGGTGTCTGGAAGCGCCCCCTCCTTCTTAGGCCGATGTGCCTTTTGTTTTGCAAAACTTTGTAATTTTCTTTTATTTGAATAAATGAAAAGAAAAAATTTTGCTACCTTTCTCATTTTTTTGTTTGAGTGCTGGGTGTGTATGGCTCCTTGGCGACTTAACTTGAAATTTCATAGAAATCTTTAGGAAGTTATGTCTTGGATAAGTTAGGCGTATTCAATCAATGAACGTACCCTGTTAAACCATGAATCACGCTTCCTTGGGTAGAGGGAGGCGAACCTCTTTCGGCATATGCGCCTAGGTCATTCCTTGGCGAGGGACAAGGTCCCTTCGTTTTATGGTCGACGAGTATCGGGGGTCGCTCAGTGGCGAGGGAAGATCCCTCGGCTTACAGCTGAGGACATGGGTCGTTCGATGGTGAGGGAAGAGTCCCCTTCGACTTATGGCCGACGATGGTCGTTTGGTAGCGAGGGGCAAGGCACATTCGATTTACGGCTGACGAGAGTCGTTCGGTGGCGAGGGGCGCGGCCCCTTCAACTTACGGCCGACGAGGGTATTTCGATTGATGTCAAAGAACGATCTACTTTGCATTCATAATGACCATGTCTAGGATAGGAAAAAATGAACGATCATTTTATCTCGTTTGTACAATCATTGATAATACTTCTGTAGATGCTCAGCGTTCCAAGGATGAGGAAGTTCCATATCATCCAAAGTAGCGAGTCGGTAGGTGTCAGGACCGAGTACATCGATCACTGTGTAGGATCCTTCCCACTTCGCAGTGAGCTTTCCCTGCTTGAGAATCTCGGGAGTAAAAGCGGCCTTACGCAGCACCAAGTTACCCACACGGAAGCTGCCTTCGTGGACCTTAGATTTGAAGTAACGGGCCATGCGTCCCTTTTGTTCTATGAGAGTCGCTAAAGCTCATTCGCGGACCTCGTTCACCATTTGTATGTTGAGCTCGAGGCCCTCTGAGTTTCTTTATTCGTCATAGTATTGGAGACGAAGTGGTCGCTCATTGACCTCCACTGGGACGACGGATTCGCACTCGTAAGCCAGCATGAATGGTGTTTCGCTCGTCGAGGTTTTGTGGGTCGTTCTGTACGACCATAGTATATCAGGGATCTCGTCTGGCTAAATTCTTTCGAGCCCGGTTATTCTCTTCTACAGGGGCCCAAGGATGCTTTTGTTGGATGACTCTGCCAAGCCGTTCGACTGGGGATGGGCGACAGAGGCGAAGTGAAACTTGATCTTCAGCTCTGCGCAGAAGTTTCTAAAGCCGGCGCTGTTGAATTGTGTCCCATTGTCTGTTACTATGGATTGTGGATGCCAAAATGAAAAACGATGGACTTCCAGACGAAGCTTCGAGCTTCCTTCGAGGTGATTCGGGATAGATTATCTGCTTCGATCCACTTAGTGAAATAGTTGATTGCCACTATTAGGTATCTTCATTTCCCACTTGCTGGCTTGAATGGTCCAAGGTGGTCTAGTTCCCATTTGGTGAAAGGAACTGGACTGACGATGGGGATCAGATCAGTTGGTGGGGTCGAGCTGATCTTTGAGAATTTTTGGCAGGTCGAGCACCGTCGAATGTATTTGACAGCATCTTTGAACATTGTTGGCCAAAAATACCATTGTCTCACGTCCTTCAAGGTTATGTATTTTCTTTTGTAATGATTGAGAATATCCACACTTACATATGAGTTTAGTTGATGTATTATCTTATTTAACCATTTGTGCACATCTTAAAGTGAAACGAGTGTTACACCATTTCCTTCTCCACATATATCTTTTTATTCTCTACTTATCACTTGAGTTCACCTCCTAAAGCTACTTATATCCCATATATTTTCCAAAAATCCCTACAAAAAAAAGTTAGCTCCAAAAAGTACAAAAAGCCAAAAAGGAGCCAACAACCAAAAATTTAAATCATATAGCTCTTACAAAAATCCAAAAAGAAAAACGAGAAACAAAAAGTTCAAAAAGAAAAAGAAAAATATTTCTCTGTTATTGGAGCCACAAAATACTTGGGAAAACTAAGGGCAAAAATCCAATTTTCCACTATCATATTTCTTTAGATACGATGCCTCAAGATAAGCTTGGGGGTGGGGTGGGGGGTGAATTTACTTGACTATATGAGTGAGTGCAACATTAGAGTGGAGAGGTGCATGAATGAGGAAGTTTGATAATATTGAAACTTAGCAAAATACTTTAGGTATGGAGATTTCTTATGATTCAATATAAATATGTGAATGCCATGATCTATTCCATTCTCCATTGTATGATTGGTGTGATTCTGATATGCTTCTGTTGTAACTCTTGATTGAAAAGTGTGTCGCCAATTATTTGTATATTAAATTCTATGAAATGCGTGATGTGGATATGAATTGATTGTATGAATTTAGAGTGTCCCTTTTGTTGTTCTTAAAAGCATGCAAGTACCATGTTTAAGTAAGATATGAAATCTTTATAACATGTGATTTGTGTTTTCTGAGATATCGTGAGGTGTAGCTTATGGCTTGAGATCTGAGAGAATAATCTAGCGATCCCTTCCACTTCATATTCTCTTTCATTTTCTTATTTTTACCTCCCATTTGAGCTTCGTATTCGTCTTCCTCGAGGACGAGTAAGAGGTGAGCTTGGGGGATTTTGATAGGCTCATATTTTACACTTTATTTCTGCATATTTGCACGCCATTTCAATTGTTCATATCGCGATTTTCACGATTATTCGACGATATTTCGATACTTTTCACTATTTCTTGTTTTCGTCCGATTTCAGGAAATATGGAGCAATCGGGAGCAAAAATGAGCCTAGAGGATCTGCACGCATGCCAAAGCATTTTTATGGCCTTATCAAGGAGCTAACGATGCTGGAGGATGAATGAAAGAAGAAGGAAATCGAAAGAATCGACGAGGAGGCGAGGAAGAGAAGAACAGAGTTCAGAAACAGGCCACTCGGTCGAGTGAAGTGACCACTCGCCCGAGTGAAGAAGCATACTTACCCAAGTAACACGGATTCACCGACATCTACCAAGCCTGAGTGCCAAAGTGTACTCGACCGAGTGGTAATTTCCACTCGGCCGAGTAAGAACTCCACTCGCCCGAGTGGAGTCAGAAATTCTGAAGAAATTGAAGCTGACTCTCTGACTTTCTGGATGTCTGCAATGGATCCTACTCGACCGAGTAGGAAGTCCACTCGCCCGTGTGAGAAATCCTACTCGCCTGAGTGGCATGAGCGCCTAGATTTTCAGACATCCTCTCACTCTTTTGAGATATGCTATCATTCCAGTTGGCAAAGTACTTTCTCATATTTTTTATAGATAATAGACTTCATGTCGGTTCCAACGCCGCTAAGAACGCACCAATCGGAGGTCGGACGAAATCTGGGAAATTTCTGTAAGTTGACGCTGAGCGCTAAAATCGCTACTCGGCCTGAGCTGTGTTCTACTCGGTCGAGCAGATGCGGGCCCAAAACTTAAGTTGCGGCCAGAGCTAACTTTGGGCACGAATTTCAGAGGATTTCTTGGGTTATTTGTTAGGGTTTTGAGGGGACTATATATATATATGAATTGTAGTCGTCATTAGAGGGGGATTTCCTATTATTTTCTTGTAGATTTTTTAAGAGGTTAAGCCATGCCCTAGGCCCCCTCTTGGATCTAAAAGCTTGTATTTGGATTGGAATTATTTATGAAAGCTAAGTATCTTTGTTATTGTTATTTGAATCTTTGATTTGATATCTTTTTACAAGCAACCAATGTTTCCTATTGATTTCTATATCATTATTGCTATGCTTGGTTGATCTTTGTTTTAGGAAAAGTGATGAACCCTATGGATCTTGGGTTTGATATGTAAAATCTATTAAAAACCCATGTTGCTAAACTTGTTAAAGGGTTAGATTGTGATTACTTTACTACGGATAGATATGGATTTCTCTTGGATTTGAGAGCTCGACAGAGGATCTTGATCCAAAGAAAGCCCTAGATATTCGATTTAGGATTACAATCGAAATTCCCTAGACTTAGTGTGCGACAACGACCAAAACTAGCATTTTTATTGTTTTCTTATACTCATATTCGTTGCACGACGATGAACGAGTACGAACTATTACGATCTAGATCCGAATTCAAGTTGCACGACAGCGAGCTTGAGTTGGGATTGGACATAATTACCGACCTTAATGCTAGTGGTCTAAACTAGGCTTGCATGATAGCGAGGCTCTAGTTTAGATTGCTATAGACCTACAATAGCGCGACAGCGTGCGTCGGTTCTCCAAGTAGTTACGGTAAGTTCACCTTATACCAAGTTTAATTGAATGATAATTCATAACTCACATTGATGACTTGAAAATCTGTTCTGGGGATTTCCTAGCCCTAGACATTCTTACTAAATGAATTTACAACCGACATCTTTATCATCAACATTCATCACCATTGTCATTACATCACACCATAACCATCTCCACCAATAAACCTTCGTAGTCGAGCCAACCTAAGATAGATTGGAGCTAATACCACCTCCTTGTGGATACGATACCCGCTCGCCACTAGACCGTGCGCATGCGGTAAAACTATATTGTTTTGGGAGTACATCCCGACGCGATCAACACCCTCCAATGTGTAGGGAGCCAAATCAGACCAAAAAAGCCAAGAAACCAAGCCAAAAGCCCAAAAAACCAAGAATCCCAACGTCTATAAACGGGTAAAAACAAAACTGGACCAGATGCCTGATGAAGGTTTAATAGGCCCTTGGTGCATGGTCAATAGCGACTGATGAAGAGAGATCAGGCCCATGTGCAGCTAAAAATCAACATGCTGAAATTTTGGATACATCTTCACTAAAACAGCCATATCTGCCACTACAGATATCGGAATAGAGTGATTCAAGTTGCATTGAAAAGATTAGTAAGTTATCTAACCAATGTAAGTGGGGTGAATGAAAAATTCCAACTATATAAAAACTGATTGCATTTTGAAGGCAGACTGGTCTGAAAAATCAAAAACATCATGCTGATTTTCAGGAGAGCTGATCACTAAAACAATCACATCTGCCACTATAGATATCGGAATGGAGTGATTCAAATTGGGTTGGAAATCTTAGTAAGTTAGCTAAACAATGCTAGTGGTTTGGATGAAAAAAATCGAACTACAGAAAAACTGATTGCATTTTGAAGGCAGACTGGTCTAAAAAATCAGCAAGTAGGCAGCTCTCGGGTAAACCGGAATATGCCTATAGAAGGATGACCAGGTCCTTAATGACCATAACATAGGTGCATGTACTTTCTACATCAGGCCCCTATTATGCACCCAAAATGGCCACTAAGGGTTTTGACAATATGAACCTATTGGGATGTGTTCTAGGTTGATCCTATGATTTATTAAGATGGTTTATAATGCGTGCATGTGTGTATGACCATATAATCAAGGCATTACATAATTCCTATGACTCAAAAAGAAAGAAGCAAGTAATAAAATACATGGATTACAATACCTTCTCCTAGAGTCTAGACTTCAAGCTTTTGATGCCTTAAGGTCCTAGCCACCATCATGCTTCAAGCTTTGACTTCATTAGATGATCTTCATAATTTCATCCAAACTTGAGCAATCCATCACTCTTGGAGGTCTTTAAGATATTTATTGTATCATCCTCTAAGCTTTATGTTGTGTCTCATCAACATATAATCATTAAGATAAACTGAGACAAAAACATGAGATTGATTAGCATACTAACATAATGTATTGATCATCAGCAAAACAACGTTGGTCTTGAACCCAAGAACTAACATAAAGTACAGATGCAAAAAGATGTAAGTAATTACTCTTCATCAGAAAGGTGTAAATTCTCATAAAAAATTTAATAAATTTTGATGGTTTTTTTTACAAAAGACCATGTTTTGATACAAACAATGGGCTTAAGATGCCCCACAATTTTGGGAAGGATGATCGAGAAGCTGAGCTTATATTGCTCTACCAGCTACGACAATATTCCCTTGATCCCCTGTGGACGCATTATTAAAAGCCTTATCTGGTGGGCTCTCTAGTTCGTTGTCGTCCAAAGGCACATGTATTTGATTGATGTTGGTAGCTAAAGCAGGAAAATTCTTCTTTACCCCATGCCGACATCGTTCGAAGCCAAGCCTGTAAAGCTCGTCTAGATCACAAAGACTGTCCTTGTATTCTTGAATAGCTTTCTCAGTGATCTCCTTTGGGTCGAACCCTTGAAGGATGACAAATAACTGAGCCCGATTCTTAGTTCCATCTGCCTTCCTCTTCCGTTCTTTGAGCAGATGTGCCTTGGGCTGCTCCCTCCAAGCAACTTCTTTTTATAGCCGATCTTCGGCTTCCGTTTTAAGCGCGACCTCTCTTCGGCATGCTTCAGCCATCTCTTATTCAGTTTCTCTTTACTGTGACTTGAGCATGGCTTTACGAAGTTTCCATCGTTGCAACTTCGCCTTTGCCTGCTCGATGGCCTTTTTGGCCGATTCTCCCTGCCTAGCCTGATGGGCCAGTTTGGCCTCAAAGTTGGCAACCGCCAGTGAACGTCGATGCAGCCTGTGGAGGCTAAGGAAACCTGCTGACATACAAATACTTTAATGCTGATACCAAACCTCAAGTCAGAGGTAAAGAAGGTTAACTTTACCTGAAGACCTCGTTGAATGTGAAGGTGGCCAACCACTCGTAGTCGATTCTCTCCAATACAGCCCTATCTTGAGGAAGGGTCAAATATTCGATAAGTCAAGAAGCGGTTTCACAACCTAGGAGGTCCGATTCGTTTTTTTCCACGTGAAAAGTAGGTTGGAAGAGCTCCTCTTCGGAACATTCGATCGGAGCTTGGGGCGACCTATCCTCCAGCAAAATCGACCTGAACTCCGAAGGAATGTCCTCTGCCAACGGCTCTTGAGGAAGCAAACCACTCAATGGCCATGAATCTTCACGAAAAATCGGCTTCTGAGATGCAGACGAGCCCTCCAAAAGTCTCTTCGAGGATGAAACCGGGTTTGTTCGGTGGCTTTGGTCGAAACGGGGACGATATTCGCTTCGGACGAGTCCGAGTTCGCAACGATTGGCTCTCTCCTTTGTTTCTTCTCTTTGATTTCAATCTTTTCAGCTTCGACCAAGTGCTGCTTTCGTCTCCGTTTTAACGATTGACTCGATGGAGGAATTTCATGAACTATCAAGGCAAGATCATCAACAGCCTCGTGTGGATCATCCTCTGAAAGTGCCATCTGAGGAGAAAGCGAGTTTCCATTGATCTCACAAAGAGAAGCTTCAAGCGCCATGTGAACATTTGGTTCGACTTGATATTCTTGTCCGACCATGCCTGCAAAAGGAAAAGAAATCTCAAGGAGAAGAAAATCAAGCTAAGAGCAGATAAAGTATTCAACCTTTTGCCCATATGGTTTTAACGACATTTTATCTAATAAAAGCTTCTTCGTCGATCTACTTTCTTCTAGCACCTTTAACAAAAAACCATCGGCCTTTTCCTCCTCTTCAGAATGAGATTTTTCATCATTCATGGAAATCTTCGGATTCTCCCATTGAGTAATGAAATTTGATTCGCTAGGGAATACCACGAACACAAATTTTTCCTTCTATTTCGGATTCGAACTGGGGAGATCACTGAACAATTTTCTATCTCGTCAAGTGGTGATCAAGAACCGGCCAGGGATAGGGAAGGCGACACTTTGAAGAGGAAGTTAAACAATCCCATGGATGGATTAACGCCATTCAGCATACACATTACGATAAAGCTGACAAGAATACCCACAGAATTTGGCACCAGCTGACAGAGAGTAATCCTTAATGTGTTCAACACACAGAGGATAAAGGGATGCATAGGGAATCGAAGCCCTTGATGAAAGGCTTTGACATACACCCCTACTTCACGATCATCGGGGAATCAGATCCTATCCTCTGGCTGTGGCAATTGAATCTGATAGTCACCCAATGTATACCTCTTCTAGAAATCGAGGATTTGATCTGCTATTACTCGAGAAGCTTGATCGGAGACAGCATCAGGGATAACGACTTTCTCCTTGCCTCTCCGAGGAATTGAGCTCGAGGTCCCAGTAGATGTGCGAGGCATTGAAGAAGAAGCCATGTCAGAAATTTTCGAAGACGAAGTTCTATTACGAAAGCCCTAAAATGCTTGAATTCCCCTTTTCGTCTTCCTTTTTATGGAATCTTGTAATTGACTCGACTGACCCTTTCTGTCGAGGGACGCGTGTTAATAATCTATATGCGTCTGTATCCCAATTTTTGAACTGATGCAATGGCCAAATCAAAGGAATGGAGGATTTTGACGCTCAGATTCAAATACTCTTGTCTCGACCGCCATGCCGCATTAAAGAGATATCACATCACTCGACTTCAACAGTCAGATTAGTAGAAGCCAAGTGATGGGGACCATTGTTACATCCATGGGCCGGTCCTTGAGAAATAAAGAGATTCATTAATTAAGCCCGCATGAGGGACCCTCTGGCCCACAATGCCCACGGAAGAGATCAGTCGCCAGCTTGGTTAAAAGCCCACGCTTAATTTGCCCGTTGAGCTTCCGTAGCTTAAGGAAGTGGTTAATTATTGGCTCATAAAAGGCAGGGGAGTGGACAACGGTTATCCCTAAATTTTAGGAACGATCGTGCCGCCATAATGGGTGACCGTTGTACGCCAACGGTACCGAGGAGACGCCTCTGCTTTTAATTTCAGGAATGACAAACGGTACAATGTGACACTCTAGAAGTATTGATTACTAGATACTCTGACACTCATAATCTCTCCTTTCCACCTTTATAATTCTTCATCCTAAGGCTCGGTGTGACTAAGACAAGACGATCATCCTTGAGTCGATCTTGATAGCCTCGAGTCGTCTTAAGTAAATAACAACTTAAGCATCGGAGGGGATTTGGGTCGGAACCCAGATCCGAACCCTTCTAACGAGCTTCGGTGGTGCATGTCGATCGCGACATGACCTAGCAGCAAGGTCGAAGAGTGGTAACCTACGACCCAGAGATTGGTCGAACGCATGTCCGGTAGCTCGCATCTAAACCGTCTCAACCTCAACGACCCCGGTTCTCCCAACCGCGGATCCCACTCAGCAGCTGACGAGGCTACACCTAATCAGAGAAGTCCAAGCCAGCCCTAATCACTGTTTGCAGGAACCCATCCGTCAGACGCTTTGGTTACCAAACATTAAAAAAAAAGAATCTCATTTATGTTATGAACGAGAAACAGATTTGGAGAAGGGTTGAGGCTAGGAAACCCCTAGCCTCCTTTATATAGTATTCATAATGGGTACTCATGTGGGTGGATACCCAATAGGCCCAATAGGTCCTATTCATAACACTTCCCCTTATCCATCCAACGTGGTATACTCGACTTTATGAATACTGAATGATTCATTAGTACTACTGAGTATCTTAAGGGGTGGATACTTCTGGATCCAAGTTAAGGGTAACTGCCTCGTT
Organism: Scilla litardierei; assembly: GCA_030789695.1. Taxonomy (NCBI): domain Eukaryota; kingdom Viridiplantae; phylum Streptophyta; class Magnoliopsida; order Asparagales; family Asparagaceae; genus Scilla; species Scilla litardierei. The sequence continues at coordinate 144,060,663 of CM061131.1, forward strand.
AAAAACCCTTAGCTATGGAAAACCCTGTGGGAAAAACCAATAGCGAAGGGAAAAGAGTACAGCACTCCATAACTTCCCCTGATTTGGGGATGTGTCGAGGGGTGGATACTTCTGGATCCAGAGTCAATGTGGTTGCCTCATTAAAACCTTGACTATGGAAAACCCTGTGGGAAAAACCATTAGCCAAGGAAAAAGAGTACAACTCTACAGTTGACTCCCCCTAATCTGATCAAGCTTCAGGCTTGCAGATCTCCTATATATCTATACATTTATCTCCTATGTGTCTATACATCCATCTCATCAGCAACATTCCGAAAGCAAAAGTAAAGTACAAGCATCACTCATCTATACAAGTTTCACTCATATAAGGCAGTAGCTGAGACTGGAGGAGCGCTACGAACTTGGTAGACAGCTCCACGTCTCAATCGTCAATATCTGCAAAGGTACTTCAGGACCTGGCATTGTATGTTCTTGAGCTGCTCCTTGGGTGATGAACTTCTCGGGATGGTGGAAGGATGTAGACTTGGAAGGATTCTGTGTAGATCTTCAGGAGGTGGACGTCCCTTTTATGCCATTCATCGCGATGATCTGTAACCTGCATATGCAAATACATTTAACATAGAGGATTTTTCCTCGACCCTTGGAGATAGCGCAGAAGCTACATATCTCTGGTCCAGTGGTGCGCTGGGGGCACTGCACTGTACCTGGCTAATAGCTATACTGCTAACGCTCAAAAAAGACGCATGCAGTTGGCCAGGTAAAAGAGTGTTTCAAAGACACTTAAGGTACTTCCGGACCATATATATTCTTCCCCTCTTCCAGCTAACGGAAAGGGGGTCTTTTAATGTATATCCATACAACCAAATAGGTGTATTTGGTGGAGAATGAAATTAATGTTTCTTCATCAATCATCATTGAATGAAGTTTACATCTTCGGGATGATTAATTAACGTCATCTTCAGGATGATAGTTTATTTCTAGGATAATAGTTCATCTTCAGGATGATGGTTCATCTTCAGGATGATTAATGTTCTGTAAGCCTAGAATTTATGCCTAGCTAGGGCTTTCATATCATATCATATCTGATAGATAGGCTTTAACAGATATTTCGGTAATTTCTCTTCAGGAGATCCGATAATATTTTGAGTTATTAAAATAATCTCAAATCTTTTAATTTGCTCTCTTAAGAACAATACTCTGTTTTTAAGAGGTGCAAACAACAACCTTTTAGTATGAGTCCTTTAAGGATCTTTGTCTAGGTTGTCTTTCCTTTAATCATATTATTAATATGTGTCCCAAAAAGAAAGGAAAGTAAAGAAATTTGTACATGCAGTTGAAGAAATTTTATATCGGTGATGTTGTCACATCCAATAGCAACATCAACCAAAAATTCCCTCTTTTGCCATTCGTTGGGTTACGCCTTGACATAAACCAGTCGATGCATCAGATTCATCTTGTAAGTGAGTTCAGCTCATCTTACTTGATTACTTCCTGGTTTGAGCGATTTATACCTCTAAAAACTATAGCAAATTAAAATGCTTATAGCTAACGATTTTATTTTAATTCTCCTTCAATACTCAGTTATCCCACAGGATTTGATATCATTTTTGATACCAGGACTTCAGGTCCAACACCTCATATTTCATAAGTGAGTCCAGCTCACCTTATTATTGCCTCATTCCACATTATTATAATTTGGCCAAATCTCTATCTTTGCTTCAGGCAAAGTAGAGTTGTGGAAACGATATTTTATATTTAACTGGCAAAATGAAATATGAGAGAATTTGTCGACAAAAGGTGTTCTTTCTTGTCCAAAACTCACCCCGTACGTACTATAATCATTTGATTTCTCCCAGAGGTGTCTCCTTCACGACGCGTTAAAGAAGTGAAGGTTCTGAGACGGGTAAAGAATATGGACAGATCCAGAATTGGTCCTTAGCAACCAAGTTGCAATAAGGTTCTGGATTTGAGCTCACTTTCCTGTGGTGGTATTGTTTTTTCGGTCTCCAGGAGTAGATCTCTCTTTTTGGAGCCTAGTGGTATGTCCTCTCATCCATTGAGGATATCCACTTCTGCTACTGGTGGATTGCATCCAATATATTCGGTATGTCAATCCTAGCTGGATTTTTAGTAGCAGGGATGTGAAAGTTTTGACAATATCTATATTGTCAGTAACTATGTCTGATAACTGTTTTAACAGTTTCATAAGTGTGGATCTTCAGGATCTCATCACAATTCATGATAACCAGATCATAGGTATTAATGATTTAAATGGTCATTTGAGCTTTAGGCTCATGGATGATTGTAGTATTTCTGTTGAAACTGATTCTGGGACATTTGTGAGGGATCTTCAGGATCTCATCAAAGCTTTAAAATAGGATCATCAATGCACATCTTTGGAGAAGTGAATTTAAATGCTTCCCCTGTTCAGAGTGCTCAGACTCTATTTATCTGGGATATTTACTTCCGATAAATAGTTCTGCATTTTGATGGTCTATAGTGGTGATATGGGGGGTGTCTACTCATCATGGCACAATCTATAAGATGTGCTCTAAACGCTTCCCCCGTCAGGGGTTTTCGGAAACTGTTTATATGAGGTGATCAGACTCATATAAATAGGTTCTAAGGATGTGTTTTGATGGTTTGCAATGTAATTGCATGTTCCCATGTGGTCACCTACAACTGGATTTTTATTGGATAAGAAATCCATTTAAATCATTTTAATGATTTATATTACCCATACTTGGGTGTGAACACAAGCTTCAGGGTGTTCGTTTATTTTTTTCAATTGTAAAACATTTAAATTTCCCAGTGTTATCCAAAGTTACCACCCTCTAATAAAAGAATGTGGTTGGATAATGACCATTTATTTAGAGGATATATTGATGAGTACACCAAAGGTACATCATCAGTCCGGTTAAGGGAGTGGACGAAGCCTATTTATATCCCTTAAATACTCTCAAGAGACCTAAAGGTCTTCATTATCTTTAATGATGATAGTATATCATCTTAAATTCATTTGAGGAAGTGGGGAGAGTCAAGGTCCATGTGAATGGAGATGATCTCATTTTCATTTTTCCTTTTTGAATAGGACAATGAAAGTTTCACCCTTTTTGAAGAATCTGTCTGGTTGATGATGTCTTGCATCATCACTCCAGGGTGATATCGATCCAAAGTCGGTCGATTCTGGACACTTCTGGTGTTCCAAAATAATTCCTCTTTTGAATTTATGTGGCACTTTTGAAAAGTCCATTAAAATGCTCAAGTTAATTTTGTCCGGTAATAGTTGAACTGTGTTCAAACTGTGAAGGATTACATCTTCACTTTGACTATTGTGCGGATCATTTTGGGACAAAGCTTCAGGCTTCATTTATTTCTTGAGTCATTAGGGATTTCGTTTTGACGAATATCCTTTTTGAAACTGTATAAGTTTCAGAGAGTATATGACATCCTCATTTTATTTTTTAGGGGTATTCAAGATAGCAAAACATACGCAGTAAAATAAAATGTATTAAAACTACAAGGGAATAATACTGATGATAAGTCAACAAGTGACAGTGTGATGTGTGCTCTTGAAAACATACAACAATAATTATGCTCATTTAAGACTTATGTTATGACAACAGATTATATTTGATTTCAAAATTTATTTGTCCTCGGGGAGTGCTAAATATACATAGGGTCAATTAGACTTTCGTCGTTTGACTTTTTATATGGCATAAGTTAATGCACATTCATGTTTGCAAAAACATTATGGCTCTTATCAGAACTTCTGGTCTGATTTTGGCTTGCCATTGCTTACTCCATGTCGAGGTATATCGTATCTTCTCTTTCCCATTTAATCCAAGACTTCCCCTGTTTTGAGTTTTCCTTCTTTTTATTTCAGGTCATGTTTGATCCTGAACTTCCCTTGATTTCAATATTCCTTATTTATAAAGGACAATGAAAGTTAGTCTTGCTAAGGAGACATAAGCAGGGGTTTGAGCAAATTATTTATACTTCCACTTTTCTAATTAATAAGGTACTTTTAAAAAGTCTATTTGAATGCTCGAGTATAGCTTCAGGCCTTTTACTTGAGTCGTTCAAATTTTATGTGGATAGTTTACCATGCTCAGAGGGGAACAAATACGTGGGTGCGTAATATATTTCTCACTTATTCATTAAGCCACGACTTCAGGCGTATGCTTATATTCAAGGCTAGAAAAAATCTTTCCTTGTAAAAATAAATGAGAGTACTCTTTTAAAGAGTTGAGCGGTATTATGGAAAACTTCTGGTGTCCATATTGGATTATATAGATCATGGATCTTATATATCTGTTTACCATAAAGTGTGCATCTTTTATAAAGATAGCAATTATAATTTTCGCATAAACCATCGTATTTATTTTATTAGGGAGAGGGAGTGTTGACTTTTGAACTTCAGGTTCATTTTGTCAAAGTGGATATGATATTAAACCTTTTGAAATCATGATTGTCTTATTGTCATAAATATCGTCATATCATGAGCCCATCATACATATAATGTAAAGTTTGTAAACTAAAGATTATGTACATTTGAATGAAACAAGTATGATGTACACATGCTATTTATATGCTGCAGGCATTTTTAAAGAAAACTTATCGCATGTATATAGTCTAGCAATAGGCGTTGAACTATATTAAAGTGATTTTAGCATGCTTTTTGACAGTTTCATTGTAACATTAACATGGTATTAAAACTAATTAACAACCACGCAGTTAATGCATAAGCAATGAAACAGAAAGAAAAAGACTTAGGACTATGTGGATCAGCCAGCCGACACCGAAAAATAAAAGAAGTACAGTCCGAAGTTACATCAAAAATGAATGCATGAAAAAATAAAGTACAACTCGGGAACTTCAGAGAGAAGCCCCTATTTTCGTTGTGCGAACGCCTTCAGCTTCTTTTTGGTGTCCTTCGGTCTTCTTTTTACATTTATATCCTCACTTACAAATTTCTCTCAAAAAAAGAAAAATTGCAGGAATTTAAAACGGTGTCGGAAACCTGGCTGATCCCTAAAAACATAGCCTAATATTGCACATCCACGCAGATAATATATTGGAAACATACAACCACGCAGATAATCAATCACAGGCATGTACAGATTAATTTAAATAATCGAACGTGTGTGACGTGCAAAAAAATTTATTTTTGAAAACTTTTACCTTTGATCCATATTTTAATGTTTTGTTTACCGCTTTAAAACCCTTTAAATTTTCTTTTAATTATTTTGGGCTTTTTAGGGCCAAAAATAAAAGAAGAAAAATTATTTATGTAAATGGGCTAATTTTCTGGCCTTTTGGGCCATGAAAACAAACCATTAGGGTTAATATTGGGCCTCCCCCAAAAAATAGCCCGTTAGGGTTAGGGTTTCTGGAAACCCTAGGGGGGCCCGCGGCGTGTCGCCGCGACGGCTGGCCGCGTAGGGCGCGACCGTCGTGGCGGCGACAGGCCGCGGCGGCGGGCCGCGGCGGCGGGCCGCGGCCTGCAGGCCGCGGCCGCCGCGGCGTCAGGCCGCGGCACAGGGCCGCGGCTTCAGGCCGCGGCGCTTGGCCGCGGCCTGCAGGCCGCGGCACAGTGCCGCGGCCTGAGGCCGCGACGTTTGTTTCCTCCGGCGGCGCGAAGGGCGCGCCGCCGTTTCGCCCTACGGGCGTACGGAAATTTGGATCGAAGGCGGGGGGTAAAAATCGGGGGTTTCAACAGTTTTGATCGCTAAAAAACAAGTTTTTATTGTTTTAAACATGCAGATCTTATTAAAAATGTTGAATTTAACCGAGTTTGTAAACTTTTTGATCCTAAAACATGCAGATCTAATGAGAAAAGCAAGTTTAGATCTAAAAAGTTTGGATTTTTACCTCTAGATTCGACGAGGAATCTAGGCGACGGTTGGTGAAGGATGCCCTTTTCGCTCCCCGTTGAGAAGATTACGATCTTCTTTTTCTGAGCGATTTGTGGATCTCCTTTCCCGCAAGCCGCCGTCTCCTCCAACGAGCGTGATCGTGCTGATAACGTGTTATGAACGAGAAACAGATTTGGAGAAGGGTTGAGGCTAGGAAACCCCTAGCCTCCTTTATATAGTATTCATAATGGGTACTCATGTGGGTGGATACCCAATAGGCCCAATAGGTCCTATTCATAACAATTTAAATTTTATGACCGGTCACTTTCCTTCTCCCCCTTTTCATCAGTTGGGACCTATTACTTTTTAAGTTAGGCATGCCCAGTTGTTTAAAGCGTGGATAATCTGGATTAGATTAGCAATTAGTGGTCTTAATCAATCCCCAGTTTAAACGGAATGGCATGCAAAAGCTAATGCTAGAAAAAGACACACTTAACTCCTAATTAAATCGATGCCCGTCTTAGTTATTGACAGAATCTAACCATAAATAGTCACCAATCTTTCCCTTTCATGTTAGGAGCAAGGTTCACATCATGCTCGAGAAGGAAATTGCGTAGGCCAAATGGAGATTATTCGATGTGACCTGACTGCATTTTCTACATCAACACCTTACTTCTCTTGAATCGTGCCTAGATTTTGAAATTTTAAAAGAAAGGGAAGGAGGAATAAAATAACAATGCAAGGGCTGCAAAGTACATCCAAAAGACTCTGATTTTTAAACCAAAGAGAATATGGTGGTTGGCATTGGCAAAGAGCACTCACCATCAATTTTTTTTATTAAAAAATTGAACAATGTCTTGCACCCACCTTGCTTTCTTAATCTCTTGATTAGACCTCTATTAAGTCCTTACCCGTATCTCTAAGTCCTCCCCATTCTTAGTTAATTAACTAAATCCAACACAAACAGAATGATTAAAGCATAACCACCATGAGGATTACGAAACTAATCGAACGTGGGGGGCTGGGGGCTAAAGTGGGTCAATTTCTTATTTAAATTAAGTTAGGTGGTCATGCATTGCTTTGTGTTAATTAACATGTTTATAGCTAATTATAGAATGGTTCAACATGATTATTTCTTTTTCCTAATCATCAGAATCATTAGCACCAAAGACTAAACATTTATCATTGGCTTGCTAGTTGGTTTAACAACAAAGAAAATCAACATCCGGATACTTAGGGTCATATACTTATATACTTATGTTGTATGTTACGACCTGATGGCTGACCCAGAAAATAAAGGCCCAAATAGTTAAAGCCCAAGCAAATAGCTCATTGGAACAAGAGCGAGTCCAATTGAGAAGCTCGTCCCGCTAGCAAGAAGCTCGTCCAACCGAGCGGGAAGCCCGTCTGACAAAATCGAGAGAGAGGCTCGCCTGACTAGTCAAGCGGAAAGCTCGTCAGCCAAGCGTAGAGATCATCCAGCAACGGTGAAGCTCGCTCTGCCGACCGAAACAAGAAGGTCGGCCGGAGGAAGCTTGGGACGTTGAGCTCGGACACTAAGCTCAACTCTCTCCAAGGGCGACCCTCGGCGACCTGGCAGCCCATAAATATCTCTGACCGAATGGCGTAATGCCACCTACGTCTCCAATTAATACCGAAGGTTAGA